>JAABNX020000053.1:1260929-1276541 GCA_015163995.2 Mormyrus lacerda | reverse complement strand
GGGGGGGGGGGGGGCCAGGAAGGGCAGCCATTTTCCCAGCAATCATCTTAATACATAATGCTTATTGGACAGGGTGGGCTAATGGCAGTGAGTGCACTGATGCTTCCCCAGTAATTCCTCTTATGAATACATCATCCTGACTGGGTGTGGCCCTTGGCCGAGGCGCTCTGCATCTCCAGCTTCCTAAGCGGCGTCGTAGAAGAGAGCAAAGCTCTCTGATGGATATCATGGTCACTGACATTTCGGAAAAGGGAAATAGTCACATAAAATCCAAACCCTTTTGCTCTCACTTCTTCTCAGGCCTCTGGTGGACTTCAGGGACGTTATCAGGGATATGTTTGCTGGTGCTGTCTGTGATATCCTATGCCGAGGTATATGCTCACAGATGCTTCTTTGTCCTTGCGTATCCCCTTAAAATGATGGTGAATAACGACTTGCAAACATTTCAAGTTATGAACGGCCGTTCGGAACGCATCTCGTTCGCAAGTAGAGGAGCGTCTGTAATTGATTGGTATCCCATCTAAGGTGTCCCCTGCGTTGTGTCCTGTTCTTCTCACCTTATGCTCTCGGCTCTCTGTGACCCTCCACTGAAAAAGCGGCCATGGAAGATGGATGGATAGATGAGTGTAAGTGATCTTTCATGGATTTGTTAATTAGTCATTTATGCGAGGGTCAGGGCCGTGCAAAGACATGGTCGCGGCCATGAAAAATTCAACTGTTTCAAACCGAAGTTACCATCATCCTCACTCATACACTCATGAGCGCCCCCTAGTGTCCCGGCCCCTGAAAGTCTTTCCCATCCTCTGCCTTAAGTGCAAACCTCAAAACATATTATAATGTGGAGGCTAAAGATCCCTACATTTAAAATGAATGCTTTTGCGACCTCTCTGTAAAGAACGACAGCCACGCAGGTTGATTTTCTTATAATGGTAGAAAGTGTTGACTGAAATAGGTTCGCACTGGAGTCTGGACTGTTAACGTATATTCCCAAATCAAAAGGCACCCCACTGCCAAAGTGCCCTTCCGGAAGCCTCTCTCCTAAAACGAACAAATGTAGGGCTGTAAATTTGGGCTTAATTCAATCCACCACTCGGTTTCAGTGCTGTTTTCTGCTTCTCACACAAGGATTGAAACAAAGGGAAAAAGTGCCGTGAAAGCATTGAAAAAAATAACGTGACTTTAAATGTGTGGCACCGATTAAATCCAAGCAGAAGGATTGAATTGCACCCAGAGATTTCTGATATGTACAACGTCTGCCATGGAGTTTTACTTTTTATTTATTTTTGCACAGAAAGAAAACAGCAGTGAGCTTTTCAAAGTCAAAGTGAACTTTATTGTCGTCTCAGCAATATACATGTACAGAGTGAGACGAGACCATGTGGCTCCAGTTCTTACAGAGGATAAGAAAAAAACAGAATAAACATTAAATAAACTGTAAATATGAGCTCTTATATTAAGCAAAGAATGTGCATTTTAATGTCTAGGAGTGAGAAACTGTTATTTTATTTTGGCGTTCACAGGTTCAGTGCAAAAGGACTGATCCTGTTCAGCAAAACGCTGCACAGCAGATCATAGGCGTCAGTCTATGCGCAAGTGCTGCTCTTAAATGCAAATGAAACGCCTCACACTGAAATGTCAAGAATAACAAAAATCACAATTTTAATCATTAAGAGGGCCTTTCGTTAGTTTTAATTGCTATTCTTGCACTTTTTAAAAAAAACATATGTATTGTAGAGGGATTCCTGAAGACGATGAAAACAGACGGTGTTTTTCTTTAGAGACACGTCCTTCTCCTCCAAAGAAACGTGGGTTAATTTTTCCCTTACAGGCCATGGTGTCTTGATGCTGTGTTTCTGACAGGCTGCTTTGAGACTAATTAGGGGGGAAAAAAAACAACAGAGGACCTTCTATACAGAAAGTGTCATTCTTGTCAGTGATATTGCACCTGATCTTGCGTTGCATTGTGGAATAATAAAGCCATTTTTCCAATGACCACAGGTTTTAAAGAGCCCAGGATCCAGGTCAGTGAAACACATTAAATTATGCAAGCCAGTACAAACCTCCCAGAACCCCCCTTTCCCCCCCCCCCCACACACACACACACACACACGCCTGACACATACAGATGCTAGTACACACACGCAAACTCACATGTTCATGCTCTAAAGCGCAGGCACACGCAAAGCTGTCACACTAATATCAAGCTGCAGCATGGAGAAGCTTATTAAGCTACACTGACTAATGCGGCCTGTCAGCATGAAGGCCCCAGACCTCCTCGCCTCCATCTCCGCTAAGCAGGTTTCCTCTGGGACTCCGAACCGCTGCTCCGTCAGCGGACAATCGCATGCGTACGTCCCTGTCCAAACAGAGCAACACTCCTATTAGTGAGGGGGGGGGGGATTAACCACCAAGGTCTGTAAGGTTCTGTGCTTGTTTTTCCACTTGCTTTCATTTGGGGGCACTTTCTGGAATGATCTGGAGCATGTCTAAGACAATCTGAGGGCAACAGAAAGTGCAGAGAGAGATTTTTCAGTATAAAACAAGATGGCCTTTGTTCTACAAGCCTCTAGACTCACACGTATTTTGTTCTATCTAACCAGTTTCATTAATTAAACTAATACTATAGAAACTCTACAGTCAGGCTTTCCTCAATAAATCAACTATACAATTTTCAAAGATGGATCCCCCCAACTCCACCCCCGTCATACACACATGATTTACAAGTTTAAATACAAACCTGATTTGATTTCCCGAAGCCGTAAATACACGCCTCAAGAACTATGGATTGATTGGATAGTGCACAAAGGTCCCACCTGAATTTTCACACTCACAAAGCTTTCCTTGCGGCTTAAAATCTAAATTTTAAAAAATAATTCTGAGCAAAAAACTTTGTGAGTTATTACACATACTAGTGAAATAAATTCTAACAATCATCCGAATTTCTGTTCATCACAGGTATCAGTACATTAGCTCCAGTGCATTGATTTACACTGGATCATTTACATACTAACCTTCGTTTTGTTACTCTTCACTGAAGGGAGTAACGGAACAGGAAAGCATATTTTCCAGTGTCCTATGTAATGGACCTTTTGCAGTGTGACAGTTTACTGGATGACCATGAATGTCAAAGCCAAAGTACAGTATTACTTCCAGAAACCCCTCCTCTTCCAGCACATGTACCCTTCCAGTCCATCTAATGTCGCCTGTGACGTACAGTGGTGGCCAAAATTATTAAAACACTTGGCATTTTTAAGAGGTTTCAGTTGTTTTTGTTGAAGTGGCCATTAAAATATTCATAAAACGAATGAAATATCTACAAAGATATGCTTCATAAACCATAGAATAGAGCCTCCATTAGAAAATTTAGGTCGTGTTCCTAACAAAAAACTAGCTAGGCTTATTTCACTGTCAATGTCACACAATCATGTTCCTAACAAAAAACTAGCTAGGCTTATTTCACTGTCAATGTCACACAATCATGTTCCTAACAAAAAACTAGCTAGGCTTATTTCACTGTCAATGTCACACAACCATGTTCCTTCACAGAAGAAGCCAAATTACTTGTTTAATCACTGTCAAGTGTGATCATGGTTACACCGATGGTGAATCAAGAGATTTAGGGCACAGCTGAGTGATTCTTTTGAATGTAGGTCTATCCACCTCATTAACATCAGGGTTTGTCACTGAGGCTGAACCACCGATTGGTATAAATTCAAAGCCTCTAGAAATAGTCTTGAAGCACATTTTGCTCTTCTTTGAACATGGCTAAGAACATAAGAAATTTACACAAGAGAGGAGGCCATTTGGCCCATCAAGCTCGTTTGGGAAGAACTTAACTAATAGCTCACAGTTACAATCTTATCTAGCTCTGATTTAAAGAAACCCAGGGTTTTAGCTTCCGCTACACTAGTAGGAAGACTATTCCATACTTTAACTACACGCCGTGTAAAGAAGCGCTTCCTCAAATTTGTTTTAAAATGTTCTCCCGCTAATTTCCACTTATGGCCACGAGTTCTAGTATTTAAACTAATATTGAAGTAGCCATTTGACTGAACAGCATCCAGACCTGTTAGAATCTTATACACCTGGATCATGTCCCCCCATAGTCTCCTTTGCTCAAGGCTGAACAGATTCAGCTCAGCTAACCTCTCATAACACATTCCTCTCAGACCAGGGATCATTCTCGTAGCCCTCCGTTGCACCTTTTCTAAGGGTAAGGTGAAGAAGGAACTAACGAGTGAGCAACGGGTTCGAATAAAGGCCCTTTTTGATGCTGGCTGGAGTTACTGCCGCACAGCCAAGGACTTGAGATGCAGTCCAAGCCTGTAAAGTGCACTTTAGGCTGCCATGATGCCACCAATTCACACCAGAAGCGAAGGGGAAGAGATAGGAAGAAGAAGCTTTCAGACAGACAAGAGAAGCATCTCAAAATTCTCAGGTCTTAAGGACAGAAGAAAGACCTCAGGAGAACTGCGTGATGAGATCAACACCACAGTGAGTAATGGTGCATCAGTGTCCTCAAGAACTGCGTGTCGGAGACTGGGAGGAGAAGGACTTGTTGGCAGAATAGCAGCGAAGAAACCATTTTTGAGAGAGAACAATATAGTGAAATGCCTGAAATTTACAAAAGAACATAAGAGATGGACAAAGGAAGTTTGGTACAAAGTGGTGTGGACTGATGAGTCCAGGTTTGAACAGTCTGACAACAAGAGAAGAGTGTATGTTTGACGGAGGAAGGTGGAGAGATATAAAAAGGAGTGTCTCTTGCCAACAGTTAAATGCGGAGGGGGTAGTATTATGGTGTGGGGTGCCATTTCAGCCTCAGGAACAGGTGACTTAGTGAAAATTGATGGCATCATGGATAAGAAAGTATATCAGAACATTCTGGTGAGGCATGGAGTACCATCTGGGAGTCGTCATATTGGGCCTGGATTCATTTTTCAAGAGAACAATGACCCTAAACATTCCTCTAACTATTGCCAGAACCACCTGCGACAGAAGGAATCTGCTGGAACAGTGAAAATGATGGACTGGTCCCCTCAAAGTCCGGACCTCAACCCCATCGAGCAAATGTGAGGCGAGTTGGAAAGTAAATTGTACAGATCTATTGTACATTGAAAAGAAAGCTTTTGGCTTGAGTTGCAGAAAGCACTGGATAACATTAGTGTCAAAGTTCTCAGGAAATACACTGACACTATGCCAGAGAGATGTGCTGCTGTAATTACTGCAAAAGGTTGACACACCAAATATTAAAGTAGGATATCACCTGATATTTGTTGTACTCAGTGCAGCCATCTGCAAATTTCATGAACATTATGAAATGAAATCATGTTTTGGAGGCAAAAGAAAGGTTAATATTTTCAGATCTGTCAGGTGTTCTAATAATTTTGGCTGCCACTGTATGTCTGGCCAAATTCTTGACATCCCAAGCTTCTTTCATGGAAAATGCAAACCAACTGGTCTTCAGACTCTGCCGTAAAGGAGTAGTGCCACCTGCTGACCTGGATGACAGTCGCACCCTTTCCACTGCCGCAGGCTCTTCTGTGAGCTCTGAAACAGAGAGAAAGAAGAAAAACTGATCACCAGAAGTGCTCCCAGGCAGAAGACATGTAAGTATTACTCTGATCCATCTGCGTCCCTTTTGCTCCAGAGAGGCCAGTGAAAATAGGAGTGTTGACACCATTGGTGTGGATGGCAGTGCACATGGCAATTCCACCCCCCCCCCATATGACTGGCCAACAGAGGTGGATTGTTCAGATTCAGAAAGTGAAGATCCAGACCAAGATTTTGTTTCAGCCAATCAGTTAAGTATAAAGAGTCACAGTCACAGAGTACTCAACTGGATGGTTGAGAGAAAGTCTTGGTCTGGATTTTTGCTTTATGTGCCTGAACTATCCAACTCAGTTAGCCAAAAACTGTTCAATTAGCTTTCCTCCCAATCCAGTACCAATGACTGGGGACCCGAAATTGGTCCCTGTGCATGAACTCTAAAGATGCAACATGGAGTCAGAATTAGACCCACAGACATATCATGGGGTTGAACTTGTGACAGCAGGAGCAGGAGTGCCAGAGGTGTAAATATCTAAATCATGAGGCACATACGGTGACATGCTGCAGAAAGGAAGTTCCTGCACTCCTGCAGAGACCCTGTCCAGAGGCACAGGATAAACGTCTCTGTCCCAAGGAGATGTTGGATCTGCCGGGTTATTGTGGGTGTGCTTACCTGCACAGAATCTCGGAAGACAGCACCGTGCTCAGCATCGTGAGAGACAGCACCGTGCTCAGCATCGTGAGAGACAGCACCGAGCTCAGCAGTTTTACTCTGCTATGCTCATGGACACAGAGAGCCTGGAATCTATCCCAGGACGCACAGGGCAAAAAGCTTGAAACACCCTGGACTGGACGCCAGTCCATCGCAGGGCACACGCCCACATACCTTGGCTTTTTGGATTGCGTCAGGAATCCCAAGTACCGAGAAGAAACCCACACATCAGGGGGAAACCCCACACACGTAAACAAGGGGGTGGGATTCCCCCAACTGTTGGCAAGCCAGCCATCTTCCAACCGCTTATCCTGACTTCAGATCTGGGAGGGCGATCATTGATTCATTCATCATTCATTCATCATTCATTCATCATTCATTCATCATGCATTCATTAATCATTCATTCATTCATTCATCATTTTGAATTCTGTGGTACTCCAGTCTGCGGTAACAAGGTAGGGTAACCAAATGAAATATAATAAATTAACAAAAGAAGTATTAGAATATAGAAACATAAAAAAGTATATTAAAGTCAAGCTATAAGAAAAAGTTATAAGAAAATATGAGGGAAACAATTAAAGTGCAGGTTTCAGTTATACTTTATTTTAGCTTTTAATAGGCGGCGTTAATGGTTAAATTGCCAGAGGGTAGAAGCTTCTCCTCTCATTTGTGGCCAGAAGGCTCCAGAGGCACCTACCTGTGTGCAGACGCTGAAGCAGTTCATGGCGCGAGTTGCGGGCGTCTCTCATCGGAGGGATGTCGATGTCCTGCAGTGCAGGCGGTTTTCTCCTGTGATTCGCTTGCCACACTGCATCACCATCTACAGGACTCTGCTATTAATAAATGCTATTAATTCACACCTAATTCCATTACATGGGTAGGGATGAAGATATGGGTGGCTTCCAGGATTGACTCTCATTCTCATGCCTGAACATCCAAACCTCAGAGAGAAGAGTGGGACCAAACATGCATTATACGCATCTTGGAGCGATAACACAGCTAAGCTAGCCCTAGACAAACCCTGGCAGCATACACGGGCCTAGTTATACTCACACTCTCCCTTCTCTGTTTGACCTCAATCACAAGCACGGTCCCCCGACCCTCATTACTCACACTCAGGCCCTGATTACTGTTTCTCATCAGCAAAGTTGGCCAGAAAATCCAGCTTTGTTGAACGGTTGCGTTCAGATTCTTCAGAGTAACAGTCGTCATCAGTAGTGCTTAAGGTTTCCCAGCTGTGTGATTTAAAATTGCGATTTTAAGCAGGAATCCTGTTTTTTTTTTGTGTGTGTCTTGAATACATGATACAGGGTTTTCGTAAGGCAGTGTTCAGCATCAGCTTTACTGTATTTACAATATTTCCCCCCAGACCCCATTGATTCAGTATAAAGAAGGACAATTTTTCATTACAAGGACCAAGCTGCACTGTGCTAGACCCACCGTTGATGGAAGCTTAATACAAAATAAATATTAATGAGATATCAAATTGCATTGTTATAAATGCAACCAATCTGAAGACTAAAACAAATTTGCCTATACGTGCTGCCTTGCCAACAGGGAAAGCAAAGTTTTTAAAGGGTCAGGCCAAGGTGAATAGTCAGTCCTCCACCAACACAGACTCCAAAAATAAAACCAGTGGAAAAAAAAAACACTTTACTGCGGAAACCAGACCAGCACTCCCCTGCTCCCCGTTCCTCTGGTATACCTGCATTTACCTAGTCTTTAATATAGACGTGGGTGGGAAATACAGGCTTTTTACTGTGCAATTTACACACTACATTGGTGTAACACAGTGGTTAAAGGAATCTTATTTCATTCATTAACAGGTTAAAGTAAAATTTAATATAGTTCATAATGAACAATTTGGACTAAGAATAAGAAAATAAGTTCAGGTAGTCTGTTTCTTACAGATGTGTACAACCTTTCCATTTGGCCACAGACAAATTCGTATCGCGTGGCTGAAGTTAGAGTTCAGTTAGTAGAGGTAAGTGGATAAGGACCTGATTTCGGGAGACAGTGAGAAATTGGTTCTGTGCATGGGGTTAGTCAAAGAGCCCAGGGAGCCCGCTCGATGTGGGGGGGGGGGGGGCTGAATTTACACCGATTTATTTGGCAGGTACTTGTTTTGAGAGCGACACACATGTAAGAGTGAAAACACAGAACATTCATAGAGATGACATGGTGCCGACTGAGCGGCGAAGCGACGCCAGGCTGAGCGTCCGATAGCAGGTGCAGGACAGAGCTACTGAAAACACCGTTACAGCCTAACATCAGAAAAGCCGTTTAACAGATAACACCACTAATACACTAATAAGACTGATAGTCAGATTCTGATTACGATACTGCGAGGACTGTAGTTCCCCATGATGACTCAGTGTTAGAATAAAAGGCATCATTTGAAAACAAAGTAAAAACACTCCAGCCAGGCGTTTCCAGTAACTATCAGGTACAGACTGGAAAGTCGCCAGATCTGTAAATCACTCACACTTGCAACCAAACAAGCCAAAGCAGACAACTTCTGTAATGAATCCATTGAGTGCTGGGTGCTGGGAGCAGAAGTCCACAGTCCCTGTGACCCAAGGGTAAGGTACAACTGTTTACACTTGGGCTACAGGCTTGTGTGCTTAAAAAAACAACAACCAAAACAAACAATATATTCAGATTTAGCGTTACAGAGATAACATTTCGTGGAAACATTTATGAGACCTTTATACAAAAAATAAACCCCTTCGGCCAATCAATTATTTTCTATCTACTTAATTGAGTTATCAATATTAATATGAAATATTCACAGCAAGGTACAATACTGGCTCTGATTCACAGCGCTAATTACGAATTTAAGTAATTAGAGCTAATTATAATAATACAAAAATTTAAAAAAATTTAAATTTTGGCGTGTTTTAATATCCATACAATCGCACATCCTGGGGCACAGGGCAGTGGCACGCCCTGGACGGAATGTCAGCCAATCACAGGCCTACTCATAATTCAGAGAAGCAAATTAACTTTTTTCCTTTGGATCGTCGGAAGAAAATCTCAGGAAAGTCCAGGCACACTGACACAGAGCGGAGGTGGCATCTGCGCCCACGACACCGGAGGTGTGAGTGTACAAAAAACAAAAAAACACAAAAACCAGCACATAATCGATGTCGGCATCCGCAAGCGTTTAAACTGAAGAGTAGTGGTATTGGCGTGTGTGAAAATGGATTTAAGGAGGATTAATAAATTTAAAGTTCACCTAGAAGGAGGAAAAACACGTGTATTAGTCAGTGCGTTTTACGCACATTCCCGTTACCCGCCAGACTCAGCCGACGCTTTTGGCCGCGATATCCAGGCGGCCCCGATGCCATCCTCCAGGACGTATGTTACCCATGCTGATGTATTATGAAACAGCGTCTATTCCCGGAGCCTTTCTAGACAGCCTGCGCGCTGTGGATCTCGGGGGGGGCGCAGAAGTGTGGGCAGCCCGATGAGTAAAGTTGAGACAAAACGAGGAAACGTGCTTTGACACCCTTACGTAAAATATGCTTTTTAATTACATTTTTTCCCTATTGTTATTGTTGTCGTCGTCTGTGGGGCTATATTATTTATTTATTTCGTTTTCTATTTCCCTGCCGTTTGGTTTTTAGCCAATTTAGACTGACTCGTTGGTAGTGCGCCTGAACCTGCGCGTCACCGCAGGTTATCTAAGGTCAGTTTCATTTGTTTCTGGCGAACAAACGCTTTTACAATGAACGGTTTGGCACTTACCGTCCGCTGAATTTATAAAGCTGGATCATTTTCAGAAGTGATTCAGGTTAAGTAATATTCTAAAAAGTCCAACAGCAGTCTGTGGATTTTTAAGGATACCACTTAGGCCACCTGTTCCCACCCACACTTAATTTCGTTTTTCAAAAAAATGCTCTGATTTGGTTGCACTTCTGGAGATAAAAGGTGTATTTTACGGTAATTTGTATGCTATACCACAGATGAGTCACTGACTAACGTGACGAGCAGGCTGCGGTACAAAACAAGTAAACTTAAGCAAACGAAGAAATAATGCAGCAATCTGCAACGTAATTGATTGCAAAGTGAACAGTTAGAGCTTTTATATAACGTAGCCTACTGAATATCACATGGAGCAAAATGTGCCCGTTGCTATCGATGCTTCAAGACTGCTTACAATTCACATTTGCCAACAAATGCATCTTTCTGTTAATCTCTGTTCAGATGCGCTTATGCGAGGAAACGGCAGGTCTGACCGATGCTCAGACGCCACACGCAGATCGGCAAGAAAGCCAAGCCGAACTGTAATAATAAGTCACCCTCGCATACGTCGGGTCTGCTCTCTGGGGGGGGGGGGGGGTTAATGTGACAGCGACGCTCAATCCGTCAAACGGGAGTCAGACGGGCAACACCTACCGCGCGGCTGCGATCTGCTGCCCTTCCTCCCCGGACTCCTCCCTTCCATCCCCGAAAACCGCCGCAGCTGGAAAGATGTGGAAACGCACAACTGCCGGAGGAGACGATCCCCAGCTTAGGGCCACTCCTGGCTGCGTTTAACAAGCCGCATCAGCATGTCGGCGCTGGGGAGCGATCACCCGAAGACTGTTTTTGTCGCAGGTAAGGAAATGCGTGTCGCCTGTTGCTCCGCGTTGCTACCCTGTCACCGAGCGAGCCGGTCATTTGGTCTTTTCTGCTTTCTTTTCGATCTTTAAATGCTGGCAGTAGTTATTTCAATATATAAAACGTATCTAGTCGTCATTAATTATGTTAATTATTGCAAGTGATTGGATGTATAAATGCAAAAACTACTGTCAGAGACAAGTCGCTACCCTTATAATTTGGAATGCCTTCGAAATAGATTTTTTGAAAGCATGCAACTGTACAATTTTTTTAGATGCTTTGCGGTGCATTATTGCACTTAGTCTGTGTATGACTGCCACGCTAGACCGGGTAAACCCGACGCCGCACTGAAACGCGGCGCTTCATCAAAGGCGTAGCAGGAAAGCCCTTCTCCACAATCCCCGGCGAGTCGTTTCGTGCGTCTGCGGGATGTGACAGCATGTCCCTGCATTTCAAAGCGACAGCTGCTCCGGACAGGCTCGGGAACTGGGAGGGCGAGCGCCGGGGTACTCAGTGGGGGGCTCGCCGGGGTTATATCGCCGGTCGGACCTTGGAGTCTCCGTCGAACTTGGTCAGTTTGAGGGCTCTTTCTTCGGGGTAACTTCGCACGAGCATAGCGGTAGCTAGGAGATGGATGCGCAGCCCTTCGAAGTTTGCATGAAAGTACTGCGAACTGGCCTATAGGAATAGCGACGTCGTGCTGAAGGAGAGCGGCCACTCTGCGGGTGTCATGGTCTGTTCCCTGGGAGTGATGAAATGTCAGCACAGGGTCTGAGTTATAATATACACACGTGAGTAATATTTTAATAATTCCACGTCTCCACAAAATATTTCAATTAATATTAAACGTGATATGACATAGTCATATAAAATAAACGTCTTTTTTGTATTTGTGTTGTATAAATATAAAACGCACACACATACACTGTATATATATATATATAATTTTTAGTATTTGTGATGTATTATGTACATTCTTATAGGATATATTGGGCAGTCTGAACAGGTGATGTTACGCTGGTGTCGAAAGCGTTCACTGCGTTCATAATATGATTCCAATAGTTTATTAGATTAAAATTGGCTTAATGCAGTTTATCGTTTAAGTGAATGCTTTAACAAAGCAAACATAAGAAGCTTAACAGTTAGTTGGGTCAGTTTTATTTTGTATTATTTAACAAAAGCCTACTTTCTGAGCCTGCAAGTATTAATGAATTTGAAATGGTTAATTTAGCATTTACAATGGTGGCCCTTAACGGGTCTAACAAACGTATGTCACCTTAACCACTTTACAAGGTTTTCAGAGTAACGGTTAATAGTACTGTTAAAAAAAAATGGAAGAATCATTATATATTTTTCTGGCCTAATAATTAATCATAGTCTAACTCATCAATCAGCTTAAGTTATACTCCCTGAAATAAGGTGCAGTCACAGAAAAAAAGGGTCAAATTTGTACTGTTGCTTGTCATTGGGGCTGTACCTTCAAGGGTCAGCCAATTGTACCCTTAACTTTAGGTAATTGTAAGATTAAGGCACAGAAATGGACTCTGGGGAACATTTTTGTACCATTGATGGTAAATTAGGTTTGTACCTTTGGGATGATCCTCAGAGTCCTTTTCTGTACCTTAACAGGTACAATTACAAGGATACAGGCCCAGTAACAAGCAAAGGTGCACATGTTTATGCTTTTTTTTCGGAGAGTGTAGGTCTATCTCACAATTAAAGGAGGGTTATGAAAGTGCAGCTTACAAGTCACGAGGCTGCGAACAGAGTGAACCATGGTGAAATCTCAGCGCAGAAAGGTCACGCCTGTGTGCCGGAACCAGGGGTTAAGTGTGTAAAGGCAGGTCCTGTATGTAGCTCTGCTGTATGTGTTACATAAGGATGGGAATGCAGTTTGATTCTGCCTCTAAGTTTAGTTGGGTATAGAGGCGAATTAGAGCCCAGACCTTTTAACCCGAAAGATCAGACACTAAATATAACGGCCTGTGTACGTGTAAATCGCAGTGTGATTTGTGTCGCTGCGAGCAAGGGTGGGGTCACACTCAAAAACTCATTGTAGTGACAGTCTATAGCCCCCTCCCTGAAGACCCCCACATCTCCAGAGGCCCATGCAAAAGCAACTGGTAGGCTGTGAGGGGAGGGGTAGGAGGACCTTCGAGTAACTGCAGTCTTGACCAAAAACAGACTTCAGATGATCAGAGATGTCATATCAGTAAGGCGCATGTGAGTTTGGAAGCATGAAATTAAAATAACGTGATAAGTGCCTTACCGTTGCTTAGATTCTGGACTTGAGTCCATTATGATTATTGTGGCTAGTTTTATGTGCACAAAAATTTTCTAAGGGCAGAAGGAAAAATTGTGGTTCAGAGAGAGAACCAATCAAATTGTAGAGAACTTGGGTCCAAGTAACTAAAGAAGGCAGGACCAACTAGTCAGATGTCTTGGTCCCGCCTCCTCTAGGTGCTCTGGAAATAAGTGTATTGTAGAATTTCTTGTGATATGCCTTGATGAGAAGGTGATGGATCATAAGGAAGGAAGAACAGGTCAATCAGGCGTAGAAGGTGTAGAACATATAGAAAAGACGCGATGACACGATTTTTATTGTCCTCCAAGGTCTTCTGGGAATTCACCTTCGTGTCTATTATGCACACTTTCAAGCAGGAGACCAGCTCTGCGTTGGGAAGTGTTGTACGCTCAAGGCAGGGGCGCTTGCAGCACTGTCCTTGATGCAGCCTCGTGCCGCCGATGCGTGGGCAGTGATTGGCACGTGCCCGGGCACGGTAGGGGTGGGGGGACCAGCCGAGCCCGGGAAGAAGCTGGACAGATGCCCGATGGCCGGGAGTCAAGTTCAAGAATCCTTATCCTCTCTGAAGGGCATGTTCGGGAGAGCTGCCTCTTACCTGTCCACTGCGGTTATTTAGGTGCTGTTACAGAGCTTATTGTTTATATCTTACCATAATGTAAATCTGAATGTTTATTCAGCCCTGGAAGAGTTTGATTCTTCAGGGTACAAGCAACATTAATATACCCAAATTAATATACCCCGACATTAATATACCCACAAGTAATTGTACTCTCAAACGTATAATTGGCACCTTTTTCCAAGTTTCACTCTGAGGATGGCGTTTTTTGCCTGTTTTTAAAATAGGAGCAGTTAATATGACTTAATTTGCAGGAAATGGTCATCTGGCAGTGATGAAAATAAGATTAGTGCCACATTTAAGATCCTCTTATTTGACCACTGGTCTTACACGGCCTCCAGGGAGGAATATCTCAGTTTATCTTTGGAGTCCAAGCAGGGAGAACAGATTCTCACTAAAGATCAAATTTTGCTCTGGGAGGCGCAGGAGGATTTACATCAAAAGCTACAACATCATCTGAAATGGAAATCTCTGCTTCAGTCTTCATTTCTTAAGCCTCAGTGAGGGATTCCTTTAATTAAGCTGGGCATTAGTCTAGTTTTCACACATCATTATTTTCTGCTATAAAATATGTAAATATTCATATTACAATATGTTATGATATGATCTAGTTACTATTTTATCAATATTCAACAGTAGTCATTTTACAGGCATCTTCAGTTTCTTTTAACACCGTTTAAATTAAGATGGTGTCAGGTCAGTACTTCCAGGGATCATTAATAAATCTTGCAGAGTACCAGTTCAGTATAAATCCAGTTGAACTTCTATCTAGATTCCTAAAATATCCCCTTTACCCCCCATGGTTCTGCTAGCACGAGTACTCCCTGGGTGATGTATACTCAAAGAGTTCCTTTTCCCAGCATAGATGGCGTGTTCCCTTATTTACGGAGGACATCGCGTTGATGTGATTGGCTAAAGGACATGCTGGTCTAGGGAGTCCATGCATTGGGGGATGATGATGATTGGCCAGGGATTTTCAGGCTTCCGCCCCTCTGCAATAGAGATCTGGGCAAGCAGATCAGCTGTACCTCTCTGGGAGTTGTGTAGACCCCTTTGCTTAGGCAGGAAGTACAACTGAGAAGAAGGATGGTTAATATTTCTGGGTTTTATTACAGGTGATGTAATCCACAGAGGTCGAAATTAACGAACGCTCGTTAGGAAAATTACTGGAAGCCTCCTGGGCTTCATATGTTGAGGGAAGGTTTGAGAAACTGATTTTTGTGGAGGTTTCATTGTTCTCCAGGTGGCTCCTTTCCGGCCGACGAGGAAGTGATGCTGTCATCAGCATCCCCGTGAAAGCCCGCTGTGGTCTCTTTAATTAGACTAAACAGGCCGTGCATGTCGCCTGATCACTGTGCCTGCGCGGCGTTTTTAGCGCCATGCATCGCGCGTGGGTGGCGTGGCGGCCCGGTGGCAGTAGCACCTCCAGCTGCAGGGTTGAGGGCTCTGCGTCTCCGCAGGGTTCCCCTCTCCGCTGCAGTTAGGCTAATTGGTGCCTGTCGTTGGTGTATCTGCCCTGCGACGGGGTGCCATCCTGTACCTTGGCCCTCTGCCCTGTACTACCTGGGATTGGCTCTGGGCACCCAGGATAAGCATTTGGAAAATGGCTGAATTATGTGCTGCATTAACAAGTGAAACTTAACCAGGGGTGGATTAACTTCTCTGAGGTCCCAGGCTGACATAGCTAAAAAAACACCCCCAAGGCCTCTTTGTGGCAAAGGAGAAATGGGAGAGAATTTAAAACGATGCAGTGTCAATAATCCTCGGGGTAAAAGCTTGCACACCCGGGGGGGGGGGGGTTGTCGAAAAAAATCTGCCGATC
>JAABNX020000053.1:1244941-1260829 GCA_015163995.2 Mormyrus lacerda | reverse complement strand
CTTGCACACCCGGGGGGGGGGGGGTTGTCGATAAAAATCTGCCGATCGAGCGTCTTGGGTGCTTTAATCTGCACCATTTTTCAGACCATAAATCAGGTATGCTTGGTTTTTCGCAGAGAATGACTACATCGTTGTGTGTGTGTGTGTGTGTGTGTGTGTGTGTGTGTTTTAACGAGTGGGAAGAACAAGTGAAATCTAGGAGCTTAATGATGATGAATCTATTGTGTGGAGCCCGGAGGAGCCTTGGTTAGGTAGATCTCAGCCAGGTGTGATCCGTGCACCAGCTGGACGACACAGCACCGTTAGCAGGGAGAGCAGCATTTTCATCCTGTTCTCTGATGACCTATAAGCAAACACAGGACCCAGAAGACCCCCACAGAGGCCCTTCGAGGCCATGATGAGTCTCACGTGTGCAAGGTTTAAGCTCATTATCCGACTCGGCGATTGTCATTTCCACCTGCGTGCACCGTTTCACGCCGAATCCAGCAGAAATGTACCACCTGACTGTAGTACAGTGTTAGGCAGAATGTTATCTTATATAACACAGTAAGCATAGACCAGCTGCTATCTCTATTATTATGGTAATACGGAAAAAATATTAAATAACCAGATATAATTAAAAATTATATTTTGCTTCCCTTGTCTTACCCTCCTACACAGAAAAAGGCATGTATAAAAATCCGATAAGTATCTGCACTTAACGTTTAGCTACAGTGAATTACATCCAAGCGGCATTTTGAGTTTATGCATATATCGTTGCTGTGTTATTTGCTGAAATATTTTATGAGTCTGTATTACTACTGTCTATGGATTCCCGGGATATATATATATATATATACACAAGTGATGATGCATATTCTTATGCACATAGTACTAATATTGGTTTTACTCCTGTAGTTTCCTTTGCACTGTTGATGTGTCTCTATGATGACAAACTTATGGTACTAATTAATACGCAAAGCAGCAACCTCCCTGTTTTTATGCTGGCGGGTATTTATACATTACAT
Source organism: Mormyrus lacerda (assembly GCA_015163995.2). Classification (NCBI taxonomy): domain Eukaryota; kingdom Metazoa; phylum Chordata; class Actinopteri; order Osteoglossiformes; family Mormyridae; genus Mormyrus; species Mormyrus lacerda. The sequence goes on along the minus strand of JAABNX020000053.1, from coordinate 1,259,822 downwards.
TTCTCTGTTGCAGGTTGTAGCAGTGCGGACGCACAATGAGATCATCTGGCCAGAAGGCTGCTCCCTTGGCCAGCCGGGGAAGCCACTGAGGCTGAGGCTCAGTCCCACAGGATGGGGCACCAGTGAGCAGCGGGTCACTGGGTCGACTCCGGCCTTGGGCGGGGTTATGTTGACGGCTGGTCAGTATGACTCTGCTGGACCTGTGGCTGTCCCGCTCCATCCCCATGTGCTTGATGCTCCAGAGCCTTGTCCTCATGGCCCTGTGCTTCCCTTCCGCCAGCATGTGCCCCAAGGGCTGCACCTGTCTCCGTGGCGATGGCCTCAGTGTCAACTGCAGCCATGCTCAGCTCAGGGAGATCCCATCTGAGCTGCCCCCAGACACGATTCTGCTGCAACTGGACCACAATCAGATCACTTCAGTCCCAGCCCGGGTATTTCAGGGACTGAACCGGTTGCGGGAGATCAACCTGTCATACAACGCGCTGGAGACGCTGGGCGATAGCGCTCTCCAAGGTGTGGAGGACACACTGCAGGCCCTGGACATCTCCCACAACCTGATCAGCCTAGTGCACAAGGACACCTTCGTCCAGCTAAAGGCCCGAATCCACATGGGTCACAACCCTTGGCACTGTGACTGCGCCTTGCAGCAGGCCCTCCGCGGCATGTTCTACAACCACGAGTCGGCCGGCCAGGTGCTCTGCAAGACTTCCGATCTCCAAGACCTGGAAGGACGGCCCTTCCTCTCTGTGGACGCCGACCTCTGTAACCTGGCCAAGCGCACCACAGACTATGCCATGCTGGTGACCATGTTCGGTTGGTTCGCCATGGTCATCTCCTACGTGGTATACTACGTCCGGCAGAACCAGGAAGATGCCCGGCGTCACCTGGAGTACCTCAAGTCCCTCCCCAGCAAACCGAAGAAGCAGGACGATGGGGAGGATGTCAGCACTGTGGTTTGACTCCGCCCCAAATGGGGGCATGGCCTCCTGACCCACATCAGTCACCACACTTCATCCTGCCTGCAGGGGTCAGGACCCGGGATTAGGAAACCGGAATTCACCTCCGAATAATCTGGACAAAACCTGCTTGTTTCATGCTTTTGCTTCCCCTGAGTAGTGTTGTACTTTTGAACAGGAATCTGTTGATGATTCCTATTCTCATTTTTACTGAACCATATTGTCCGGCGTAACAAAAGCCATTGAAATGTAATCAGAATTTGAATTTTGACTTGAAAGTTTAGTTTTTAATTCCTTCGTTAAACTTGAACGAATACGACTTAAAGGAAAGAATGCAGAACAAATCAATCCCCGAGGATGTGTGAGCTTTGTGCAGTTTGACCTTTTTGATTGTTACTGACGACCTTCCGTTTTCCACAGACTCACCTTGCAGTTCAGTTTAAAATAAAAAAACAGGAGTTTGAGAGTAGAGAACTCAGGTTTAACCCTTAAATAACCACCTGCTTTCCTGTCAAGTCATTTCCACCCTAAAAAGGTTGCTGTAATCTGGTAACCCTTCATAAATATGCCATTGTTCATGCAAGGAGATCATAGGAAAAGTCATTTTGAAGGTGCTGTGAGGATGGATGGATGGATGGATGGCGAAATCCAGCACTTCATGGTAATTTGCCGTTGCTGCGTATTTTCTAAGTCTTCTGTGTTTTTACAGCACATTACTTCAGATCATTTCATGTATTGATTTGTTTTAATGGGCTCTTGCTATTCTTGTTATTCAACCCCAAACTGAAAAACGTCACACGTTACATCACCATAATAAATTCCTAACATCCAAAACCTGAATATCACCACAGAACATAAACTATATACCAATTCCCCAGTAAGTTTCAGCTCCCAGTAAACCTCACACCAGAATATTTACTGGGTATCTGCACGGGGCATGTTGTGACATTAATCTCAGTATATAACCAGTTTAAGTTTACAATTTAATTCGGCTCCTGTAACTGGAAGAATGAACTTGTATATACAAAACCTTGATGTTGTATGGGATGGTTTGGGGGAAAAAAAAAATCACCCTTTAAAAAGTTGTATATGAATGTATTAGTGCAACCTGTTGCCTTGTCTTGCGGAAACAGCTTTGTGTACTTATAAAGGGTTGGGCAGAGTCTCGCAGTGCATGAACCGCAGGTAACAAAGCACAATGTAGCCAAGCATTCTAGAGGATTAAGTGCCTGAAATTACTCTCTCACACATTTCAGTTTAATCATGCTGCAGCTTCCTCCGTTTTGATCTGGCCTTATTCTCTGACATTAAGCATTTGATCAGTGCCCCATTTCAGTAAATTTTATATAGTAGGAATGCTTTTATGTTCATTACCATAGTAACAGGCCTATTTTCTTAACCATGCCGTAATTAAAGAAAAGATTAATGGAAATGGGTATTTGACTTATCTTGTTGTTAGATAATGATGGGAGGGGAGAGCTTCTGCCTCTCGCTGTTGGGATTTATATTTGGCTAATGGCGCCGGGGAAAAACATTTATTATGCTAATGTCTTACAAATGAGGAGAGTGGCTGGAAATTGAGTTTTTTTTTTTCCTTTTCATCATTTAATATTTTTTCTTTTCCAGGGAGATGTTTGTCTGTTTGAAGACCCGGGTACTGATTACAGACTGCATTTTGAACACTGTAGGCATGTTGTAGGACTAAAGAAATAAAGGAATTAAACCTACCGTTTAGCGTCTGTGTTGATGGAGCTCTCGGTTTCAGTGGGCGCCGACGGGTAACTAGTGACATGACAGCGTGCTAACCTTGGTATGCTAATTAGCCATTAAGCGTACATCAAATCAAAGGAAAAAACATCCGTGGACCGTTTTTACAGACGTCATTGTTACTGTGGTGTTACTTTGGTCCACCTGTGGATTTCAAGCTAAAAGCTTTTTGCTGCGGCGTCCTTCTCCCCATTGTGTCAATTGCTCGTTACATTTTATTTATTTAGCAGAACCTTTTATTAAAAGTGATGTACACCTGAGAGAATACGGTCAGCCAGTCCCTGGAGCCCTTGGGGGTTAAGGGCCCTCGTCCTGGGGCCCAACAGTGGGATCACTCTGCCGACCACGAGACTTGAGCGAAGCGTCTTGACCCGCAGAGTCACACGCCGCTCCACAGGAAACACCCTGATTGTTAAGCAGCACTGACAAGGCAGGCCGCGCCTCAAACCCAGGGGAGGCTGCTACACTTAAATATACAAATTAGACATTTGTGTATATTGACTATGGAATGGTATAACAGCCTATGTGCTTCAGGACGGCACTGATATCTTTTGAGAATTACAGGACAAGCGTTACAAGTAACGAGTATGAAAACATTATATGAACAGGGTTTTACTGAATAACAACACTCTCAGGAAAAAAAGGTAAATACTTCTACCTTTACTTGTTAAGGTAGTTGTTGTTGTACCCTCAAGGGTCTGCCAATTGTACCCTTAACCTTTAGGTAATTATACCTTTTAAGGTACAGAAATGGACTCGGGAACATTTCTGTACCATTATTGGCCTATTAATGCTGTTTGTACCTTTGGGATGTTCCTCAGAGTCCATTACTGTAACGTAAAAGGTACAGATTTGTACCCTTTTTTTCTGAGGGTGTGGCTCTGTACATGATCACAAGGTCACATGGTCAAATCCTGTGGTCGGCTGATTGGTTTCACTGATTGGCTGTTGTGCAAGGCCCGTAACCCTGATTGGCTGTTGTGCAAGACCCGTAACCCTGATTGCTCCAGGGACTGGCTGACCCTGCTTTCTCAATCGCATATCACTTTGGGTGAAAACGTCTGCTAAAAAAAATTGAGAAAATAGATAAAAAAAAAAGCTCTGCCAAAAAGCACAGTCTCCGTCATCCATAACTGGTGCTGTCTGTGCAGCGTCAACTGACTCCCACATCTGTTTGATGGCTGTGCTCCGTCCGTGTTTAACCGGGATGCCCCTGGTGGAGGCAAATTTATATCATACAGTGTCACAAGACTAAATGAGTTCTCTCTCCGGCTCCTATTTTAATCTGGCTCAGGTTGTTCCCGTCCTCCCTAATGGACACTACATTCCTCAAAAGAGGTTAAATTTAGTTCAGTAGAGAAAAAAAAAACTTTAAAAACTTTACTTTTAATAGTATTATTTTTACATTATTTGATTTGTAACCAAAATATAGCCTTCAGATGTAAAGAAATAACAATGCGATTGAAAATAATGACTTTCTTACAGGGTTTATAATAATAATAATAATAATAATAATAGTAATTATTATAATTATTATTAATTACATCATTATAATAATGTAATAAGTTATTCAATTTCAGCAGTCTGAAAAATAATCTGCAAGAAAGTGTCTGGACGTTAACTAATGAAGGACTGAATAAAGACAATCGTTTAGATAATAGATGACAACAGATATCCTTCCGGCACAGTCTGTGGGACCCGGACGTCATTGGTGTTATAGCACACACTGCTACCACCTTTGTCTGCTTTCAAGCCATTGTGTTCATTTCACTTTCACAGTCGAAACATTACTATTTGATTAGGGTCTGAAGTCATTTTTCTTTCAACAGTTTTTTGTCCTCAGGACTACAGAGAAGTGGACCGCATTTGAACATCCTGCATGAAGATTTCAGCAGAGGCTGTGTCAGTGTTGTACTGTTTTGCCTGATATTCTCTGCTTCCTACACATACTTCCCACTGTGTGTGAGGGGCGTGGCTTAGCATTGTCCTGAGATGGGCGCGTGGCCGGTGATCCGGTGATCATGTAAGTCAAATGGCCAAGGTCTTTTTCTCTGATTGGTCCAGCCCCCTCCCTTGTCCCCTGGACATGGCCTTATATTGGATTATGGATGGTAGGGACGTGTCCCTACCAATACTGTGGGAGTACCGTGTGTGTTTTAGAGGGCGGGGGGTTCGGCATTGATTTGGTCCCTCTACCACTGTTGAAATCAAATATATGCCCCTGGATGAGGCATCAATTATTCTGTTACCTTTACACCATGCATGACACCTGACCTGAGGGAAACGGTGACAGTCTCTTCATTCTTTTCTTGTCAACTTTGTGCTATTGATTGCATTTGCTCCAACCAACAGGTTATCATTTTTCCTAACTTAAATTCTTTCCCTCCTGCCCAAAAACAAGATGCCCTGATACTAGTACAGCCCCTAAGTCACGATCCCTGCCTTTCGTCATCTCTCTTGTTTTTCCCAGATAAGGGAAGCTCGATGTCATGGGCATTTTTTCTCAGGCATGACGGCAGCCATTCTAACATCATGTCACATGACTTTGGTCACACTCAGGACCATAATGATTCTCACAGTATGGATACAAGATAAATCTGTTTAATTATTTTCACTCTGTGCCATTCGGGAGTTGGAGAGCAAACATATGTTACAACCTTATTATTAAACATGTAAATCAACCAAAGGCATCAGATTTGACACCGTTGTCGATGCCAGCGACGGGTTTGAGCTACAAGGGAAAGACAACTCGGCTTCCGAGAAAATCCCCATCCCAGCAGGTCCTGCGATAAACGGGAAATGAAATTTCTGGTTTAAAGCCCTGGTTTATTATTTACGAAATTTCAAAATGAACAATGCGGTCCAAAGATAAGCCTTCAGTGGACTGTTCGTAAATTAAAAAGTTTTTCATGAATGTGGCCTTCAAATAATTATTTCCTATAAAAAGATACAGGTTTCCATTTATTAATTGCCAAATAATATGCAGAATCAGCAAATTACCTCATTTTGAGCTGCAAAAAATAAGTTGAATCCCATCCAGGGTGTCCCAGCATTGTTCCCTGTACTCCATGGGATAGGTTGCAAACCCACAACCTCCCGGCCCATGACCCTGAACAAGATAAATTATGATCATAATGTTGAGCTTTTTATTCTAGTACCAGCTTAATACCTCTTCTATACACAGTTTCATGTGAATATCCACATTACTGCTTCCCATCTGATTTATTACCCTGTTACTTTGGATCATTTTGAAATGAACTTGAATAAAGTAAAGAGATTAGATCTGAGTGACGAACAGCTCAGAGTCATGACAGGGGCGTAAAAGATGGAATCCAGTTTAACATAGTGAACATACATGAGCAATGTGATTTAATACTTAAATCATTAATCTAAAAAGCATTAGCAAATCCAGAAAAAGACTCTTTTCCCCAGAAAAATAAGTATCTGTCAGGAAATCTAAACACATCAGATTTGCTACATAGCATTTGTACTGGCTTTCCACACTTTTATTGCTGACGTCTGTGTTTTTTTTCTCCTGTATTTGTGCCATGTGCACTAAAAGTGTGAATCTGTGTGTCTTGCATGTGTGCCTGAGAGATGCAGGTCTGACGGTAGAACATGGGGGGGCAATCTCATCCAGACAGGGCCGGCGTGTGTGTGTGTGTATGTGTGTGTGGGGGGGGGTGTTTCCACTGCTATTCTCTAATTAGATTACTGGGTTTGAACAGCTGACCTAAAGGTCATCCCTGAAACCCTGCATACACACCGGCCCTTTGTGGATTAGACTGCCCTCCCCTGCCTTAGAGGGTTCCAGACCGATTGCATATGCACAGTGATCAAATATACTTTCTCTGGTTTATTCAGATGATATAAAATACATATCTAGTTCAAGGTCACAATAAGGATTTTGGCTCCTTACCCTGAGGGTTCACTTCTTGGTGATTTTGTAGGTTTTCAGTAGCGATATTGCCCCAGGAAGTGACAGGATCTGAACTCGCCTTTATGTTCTTGTGCCTGGAGCTCGCCGTCTTTTATTCTGCACAAGTTTTCTCCATTTTACTCCTCCTCGCAAGTTTCAAAAGCACTTCTGCCACCGTCGACGGGACAAAGGCACGCAGGATCGCGAGAGGGAGTCCAGCGGAGCGACGTCTCCCAAAGTGTCGCCTGGTGCTGAGCCCCATACGCATCACGCTTCTATCTGCCCGCGAGCATCTAGCCGGCTTTCAGAAACAGCCTGAATTAACCGGCCGGTGGACATCATCTTGCAGGGGCTCCGAAAAAAAGCACCCTCATTCCAGGCATGTCGGTGTGAAGCTGGGAATGAGCTTCTTTCTCTATAATGACATCATAATGACATCATGATTCCATTGCCTATAGCAACGTTACCTATTTTTTGGTTTGTGGAATATAATAATTCCAGACATTCCATGGCTTTCGCTTGCCATTATCTCGGAGAAGCAGACATTCTGTATTAGCATATATTGATTTAGAGGATGGCGCGGTGACCTCATGGCTGCGCCTGGGTCTCCCTCTGGCCTCACATCTCCACGGTTACGGGTTTTACATCCCCATCACTGGCTCTTTCTTTGCACAGGTGTCTCTAATTTGCAGACAGTGTGTGACTGAGCGTGTGTGCATGTGCGCTGTGATCGAGGGGCATCATGACTCGCGCCCTGCTTCCTGGTGTAGGGTTAGCGTGGCTCAGCTGGTGCAGCTGTCATGGAAGAGGGACGGATGGATCAGTGGATTGATAGATGGATCGGTTGATTATGACCAAAGGAGTTCCAATCTAGGCACTGTGGTTAGATCCAAAATCTGCTGTTTTATCAGATCTATGTGAAGCATATTAATTATCATTGACATCACTGCAATATTTGAATCAAAGTTTATCTACCCCTATGAAGCTGAATTGGCTCCCCAGGCTCAGCTGTGAAGCTCCCCCCCCCCAATATTCACGGTGAACGTGGCTCCCAACAGCCGAAAATAATTTAGAGAGCCACTGTTTGCTGCGTTCAGAAGAGTCTATCGGTCCTGAGTGTCAAATCGCCATCCTCATTAGCGTATTGCTGGTCCCACTTAAACTACAAAACCAGACAGAAACTTCTGAGGGATCTTGGTTTAATAAAGGTTTTTCTTCAAAACTGACTGTCCACCCTCTTTGTCTGTCTGTCTGTCTCTTTCTCCACCAGTCACATTGTGTGAAAACAGGATCACCCGTGAACTCTCCCTCTCGCGTACAATGGGAATTTTGGCTGGTCGGCCGGAGAAAATCTCATCAGCACCGGAGACTCCATTTGCATGGCCGTGTGGGCGGCGCAGGAAGACGCGTGGGTGGTCACTCGAGTTGGAACTTCGAGTTCCCCACGCAGGAGGGAGACACGCTGGGAGAATGTAACAAAGCACCAGGCCGGGGCCACGGAACTACAGGACCAGGGGGGTGAAAACCGAAGGATTATCGTAGCGGCGACCCCCCCATGGAACAACAGAGAGATGAGGCCTAGACACAGCACAGAAGAACATGACTCTGCCTTTGCACCCACCTGCAATGGGTCCAGCAGTGTAGGGCACATGCCTGCTTATTCAGTTGCTGACATTTTGACTCAATGGGGGAAGCTAACACCATTTTTTTTACCTCCGTAATAACTGTGTGGGAGGTCTTATGCAGAAGACAAAGGGATTACATTTTAATATTGTTAAAGTGTATGAATATTCAACAACAAATTATTTAAATAATGACATTGAATAATAATTGCTTCAATATAAGCTGGGGAAAATAATACATGGAAATGGAAACAGGAAGAGATATATAAGATTATAACAAGGTATTTTGAAGGAGTAGGAATTGCATAATGAATTTATGAATTTAAAGATGGATAGGAGGCAGTGCCAACAATTTCAAAGATGAATAAAAAAATCACATTGGAGAGATTACTGGGTGGTTTCGGCGGAGCTTAGTAGGCAATGACGTCGCAGGGGACAGGGCTTATATGGTGTATGGGCAGGGCTGGATTGGCCATCTGGCGTTTTCCTGGTCAACCAATGGGCACGTGGGCCAGCAAAATTTGTTGTGGGAACCCCACCCTGCACACGGCCAATTTCCAGTGCTAGTTCAACCCTGAGTATGGGACCAAATGAAGATACCCTCTCTGCACAAACCCTTGTGTGAAATTCTCATAATTCTGACAAGACACTGACGCGCATGAGCTTCTTAAAAGGGCAGGATTTTCAGAAGCAGACCAGTCTAAGTGAAGGATGGTGTCCCCCTCTGACTGGCCGGCTGGTTTGGTCCAGATTGTCCCCTTAAGGTACAAGACAGATAGTCAACAGAAAACAGCACGAACTTGTTCTTCAGCTCTAGAGATCGAATCACAACAATGTGGTACAGTGTAGCTGTTTTGGGGATTTAAAAATGTTCTTGATAAAAATCCACACTGGCAGAAATGTACTCTCTCGCTGATTGTCCACAGTAATCCGTAACCCACATCCAAAAACTCCTAAAAAGACATGCTCATGCTTAATTTCATGCTATCCCTTTTAATTACGTGTCAATGCTTTGTTTTGGTTTTGATTAAAACCTGCCAAGCTAATTACTGTCTCTGATGCTAGTCTGTTGTTTCACACATTCTCATAGTAAAAGCCACAGTTTTCAAGTGCAAATCACAAAAATTGTGCCAGCAAGATGTCTGTGAGGTCTGATGGGATGTAGGAACATTAGCGAACAGCAGCCTTCAATTCATCTGTGGTAAAAGGAATAGAAATAGATACATAATACCTCCAAAAATCATATTCATAGACATGAATTCCTGTTGATATTTCACTTCACATGTTAATAAAGTTATGTCTACTTCCTACAATAAATACTCTAGTGCGATAGAACTGATTATGAATAACACATTAGGGAAAATTTGAGTTATAAAAGAAGTCTTAATTGGGCAGTTTTGGGGGGGTTGGAAATAAGCCCTTTAAACGGCATGCAGATGAAAGGCTTCGCGCGTCCCGGGGACCGCGCAGAGTAACTCCGTATTCGTCCCCTGCCTTATCTGAGAGCTGCAGCTGACGCTCCTTGAGGGGGGGAGGGGGCTGCGTCACACGGTACCAAGCTTGTATCTAGGAATAGGTGGAGCGCGACTAATCGCGCCCACGTGCCGAGCGCGGCATCCACGCATTCCCGTCAATCGGGCTGCGATGTGCGTGCAGCCGGAGGACGCGACGGCGCGCGTCTGTTCGCTCGCGTGCTCTCTGTCGTAGGTTTGCACGCGCTGCTGAACCCCCCACCAACCCACTCCCTCGGGGGGCGAATTCTGCACCTCTGGCGTCAAAGATGCACCACCTGTCGGGAGCGCGCACGGCTCTTCACTTCGATTCGAAGGGGGAAAAGAAGTAGTTCCGTCCATCTAAATGTGCAACAGAAATATTAAATTGCGTTTACACATTTAAAAGACGTTTCACATCACGAAAGCTGCATTTAACCTATATAAAACTGATAAACTGTATGATGACATGTAGACGATGAGCCCCCAACGACACAGGTCGGCATAGGTTATTTATCTCGTCATTATAGTTTATAAGTTTATGAACAAGAAAGTCCTTGGCTTTATTAACCAAAGAAAATTACACAATATGATTTCTTGTACATTTTAGTAATTTATTTTTCTCCACAATTAAGTGAATGTTCTGGTACAGTGATCTTAGATACCTAAACAAAAAAGATGTTCGTCTTTATGACGGCTTACTTGCCATGAAGTGCATTTCCATTTTCTCCTTTGATTCTGTCACGAAGTGCTGTTAGCAACCAACACATTTAACGAACTACCTAATAATGACTGAATTTCATAAATACAATATCAGTGCAGCACGCGGGGGGGGGGGGATTTACTTACGTTTGCTGGTTTGTGTATCTATCCATTGACCTGTGTGATGTTCCACCTCACGGCTTAACGGTCTATAAACTTCTACTCTTCTTTATTCCAGGATAAACTGTCCATTGCCTTTTATTTTGAAATGTTCCATTTTCTCTGTGTCTGACTGGATATCAGCATTTCAGTGTTTAAGTCGAATCCCAGCGGCATTTATAGCCAAGGTGAGAAGGCCCAGGCGTCTAAGCCCTGTGACTCTGCTCACATGAACAGGAGTCTCGCCAGCAGGCTGTGGAGCGTTTTCGGGCTGTCGCACCATTATGGGGGACTTGGCTCTGCCATGACTCACCCCACTACCACGGCAACGGCGGGCCGCTCGTTGGGGGCTGGCTGACAGTTTACGACATACGCCTTAGCGAGTGTTTGACGGTTGGCAGGAACGGATTGTATAATTGTGCTGTGGGGGCGTCTCGCTGGGAAAATACAGAAATACATCAATAATTTTGCGGCTGGCGCTCGTCGTCATGGCGAGTGGCGGCTGAATGGAAGCACAGCCACGGACGGAGAGGGACCCGTCAGAGCTCCTCTCAGCCACTCTCAGCGATATCTGTGCGATGTGCTGATATCAGTACCATGCCGAAGGCTCGCCGGCCCTCACTGTGGGTCAGCCTGGGTCGGGTTTATTTCAGCTTGGCTTCTGGACCCTCAGGCTTGTTGTTCTTCCTGGATCCCTCTGCTATTTCTTGACGCAGCCAATAGTGTGAAATGGACCCAGTATTGTTGTGCACGACCGATGTGGTCAGGAGTTCACTGGACTGCAGACACGGAGAAACAGAGAATCATCAGGCCTTTCCAACCAAAAGCTGGAGGATGGTCTGAGTGTTCGGACCTCGCGGTGATCCCGTCTCTTGCCGTTTGGGCCGCTTTATCAAAGTGTTTGTTGTTTGCAGAGACTTAAATCTCAGGCGCTTTGCAGCTCGATGGTGAGGCTGCCTCTCACAGAACCAGGATCTTGGAAGTTTAGAGGAATTCTCGTTATTTTTACCAGAGTAGTCTGTGGCTAAGCTGCAGCAGCACGAGAGTTTACGGGCTTGTTTCTTTATGGCTGTGACTCGCCGGTTTTGTAGAGAGAGGGGATTTGTGGGAGTGGGAGGGTGAAATTTAGCGGCCCTAAAGCAACCCAGAACCACAGGGGTCTTTTGTTATGAAGATATTCCGGAGGGATAATCCTTAAACTGAGGAGCCGCGCTCTCTTCCTGCCATCTTCCTGCTTCCTAGATGCTGCCGCAATGCCCTTCGTTGCCTGCGGTACATGTTCGATGAGTCACTGCCAGCTTCCTCTGTGTTTCACTCCGTTATAGTACTCCGTAATGCTGCTTTTCATAGCCGTGCCCTGCATGTGGACTCACTTCCTGTTTACCTGAGCGCTGCCCGTTGCTCACTTCCTGTGCCGCGTCGGGTGTCGGTTGAACAGGCCATTAAATCTGAATCTTTGTCCTAAGTATTACGAACTTGCCTCTTTTTCAGCAACGTAAACACATTTGAGGAGAATCAGGTTGACCTGTTCATGGAAAATGGAGGCATAAAGCGTTCATGTTATAAATAAATGCACGGCCTGTAAATCTTCAGCAGTGTGTTTGAAGTGAAAACGCTACATTTCTTATTTTCTTCAAGCGGTCAATAGCATCAGATCTCAAACACCAGGTTTCAGTCATGGATTCGTTTTAAAAATGGACACGGTTTGGTTTGCAAAGCTGCAGCATAAGCGGCCAGAAGGTCGCCGTGTCGGGCCAGATCTGGCTTTGTGCTGTTTGTGAGGCAGCTGCTCCCGCTCGAGCCGCTAGCTGCGCGTCTCGGCATCTGTACTCCCGCACTTTGACGGCTCTTGAGGCGCCTCCACCGTTCGCCCCCTTGTTCCGCTGGAGCTCCTTTGCCCCCCACCGACAGGCTGCTTGCGGCCACAGGAGGTGCAGCGGCTTCCGTGTGAAGGGCTGTGCGTTTATGGCGGGAAGGGGTGGGCCACCCGCAGTCCTGCCCCTTGGGACGCTAGCCAGAGAAGCCAGAAACATCCTAGGAGTGCCCGTTTCCAGATGGGGGAGGGGCTCCCTGAGGCGGATCTCATTTCCAGCCGGGTGATTAATTCCCCCTCATAAGAAGTGGAGCGTCGTCGTCTGTGCGAGCCCCCGACCCTGCTGTCGGCACGACCTGCAGGTGACTCCAGGAACGGCGCCCGAGGACCCCTCTGCTCGAGGGTTAATGAAAGGGCTCCCATTTTCATTAACCTCGTGTCGTGCTTTAATTAACTGCACGAGGGCAGGCGGAGCGAGCTCAGTGCCCGGGGAGGCCCCATTACCAGCGAGGACCAGGCTCAATTGGGGCGCGAGCTGTAGACGAGGGAGCTGCGGAGCCGTGCCCTGCAGAGATGCGACTCTCCCTCGCTTCTCCAGCTCTCGGATGTGGATAACGGCAGCCAGGGCCTCCGTTTTTCACGGCCGATGCAGGGCAGAGCGCTTCGCTGACAGCTCGCTCACTGGAGGCATCCTTTGCTTTCATTTCCTGTTGTTATTTTTTGCTCTGGGAAGCCACCTCTTCTCTTCTGGCCAGAGATAGGTTGCTTGTCATTGGCAGTGCCAAGTTTTAAAAAAAAAAAAAAAAAAAAAATTTTTTGTGATCCTTGCATGAAAGCGCTTGACGGGAATGAATGTAGCTACAGAGAGATAGAGACACGGGTCTCATTGGGCTGACATGCAGTCATCGCCATCAGGGGTCAACTATGATTGGCTAAACCTGTGCCCGGCTGTGATTGGCTAAGCCTGTTCAAGGTGAGATGCTAGCCAAGAACACTGCTGCCAGACACACGTAGTACAACACCCACAGCTTTGTGAATTGTCTGAGGGGGTCACTAACCTACCTGTCAGTAGTGCGGTCCCCAGATCGCTACATGATTGGCTGTGATAGTCACCTCCCCACTCTGCCCACAGCGCCCTTTGCGTAGCCTGTCACTCTGCCCCTCGCGCCCCCTGCGGTGCCGTAATTACTTGCCCGTGTTCTCCTTTTATCTGACGTCTTCTGTTGCCTGACGGGTTGCTAAGCACGTAGACGCACATTATTTTGGCAGCTCAGCTGCTTCCTGTCCCCCTGGAGGCCGAGATCGATAACCCTGTCATGCGGCTGTTTTTCTGAGAAGCTTTTAGTGCTTCCCTAACGAGCTTCTCGGAACCCGGGCTTCCTGAAGGAATCGGTTCCTCCTGTCACATAGTCAGCTCGTCACTGTGCCATAACCCAACGAACGCTGGTTCTACCGGATTGTCTGAATTACTGCGAGACTCAGAATCCCGGAAACAACGTGCTAACAGAGTTACCTTGATGCCGATGATGCAAGAACGGGACTCATCATAATGGTTCCTTTCACAGTGAAAGGCCATCTGATGGGAGGGCCCTCTCTTACACAGCAGATCAGCTCGGAGCTCACAGTTGGGTCTTTGAGTAAAAAGGTCTTATCGACAGAACAATGCCCGTCCTCCCACTCAAAGCAGCCCGGAGGAATTTTGGACTTATCGTTACTTGTGTGTAGGGTATGTCAACAGCCCGCGGTGGCATCTGTGATGCACGTTATCTCAGGTCGGGCAGCCCCTCAATCTACGTAACTGACACTGAGACGTTGAGTACTCTCTGTGACGCGTTCAGCCGCACCATCCGTCATCACCGTGGCAATGCTCGACGTATCCAAAAGGATGGATGGTGGTGGTGGTGGTGGGGGGGGGGCGATTTGGAAGAACATGATGGACCCCCTTCCCATTGGGGAAATTCAATCAATGATGAAGCGAGCTGGACCTGTCGATAAGCCCCATTCAGTGTGACAAGACACTGTCGATGTGTCACAGGCCGCTGGGGGAGCAGCACCCCCCTACCTGACTCACAGGCAAGCGGGGGGGATATGGCTTCTCAGAGATGTGATGACTTTTTTCATTGATCTCTACATCAGTTGTAGTTGGCACTCATTAAAATTCACAGGATGTTCGCGTGCAGGTGAGTCATCTCTGCTGATGCTCCACCAGCGGCCCCCGCTGGCTTCTCACCCTCGGCGATGACCTTTGCCCTTTAGCACACTGACCCAGGCCCCCAGCTCCTGGCCTCTCAGTGCCAACAGCCCCGCACCCCGCCCCAGTTCCAGCAGGACCATCTGCATCAGCCAGCTGACTGCTTTTGCAGCTCTGACGCACGCCCTCGTATACAGATACAGTGGAGGAGGAGGGAGGGAGGCGGTGAGATTGGCAGCTGGGGAGGCGGTGAGATTGGCAG
>JAABNX020000053.1:1210640-1226004 GCA_015163995.2 Mormyrus lacerda | reverse complement strand
TAGTTAAGTTCTCCCCAAGCGAGCTTGATGGGCCGAATGGCCTCCTCTCGTTTGTATATTTCTTATGTTCTTATGAGACCTTGCATTCAGCCAAATGAAAATGCAGACAGCTGAGAATTAATACACATTGAAATGATAAAATTAGTGTAATGGTATCCAGAGGGAGACTATAACCTCAAGTCTTCTCGAGTCATAGAGTCCAAGTCTCAAGTCATCTGCCCTGAAGTCTAAGTCAAGTCCATGTCTTTTCATCAGTTTTACCGAGTCAAGTCATGTCATCAAATTTGTGACTTTTATCCAATTCGAGTCGTAAGTCAGTGACTTGACAAGATAAAAATCTCAACTGAGACAACATTGAAAATGTTTTATTTTACGTATTTCAAGCACTGAACTGATCAGTCTGATGCAATCGTGATGAAATTCTCCATTGTTGTATCAACATCTGAAGCAAATTAAGACGCCAGTGAAGAAAAAGGAGAGAATTGAGAGGAGATCAGTCACCAGCAAATACTTCAATGTCTGGGGCAGTGGCTGTCTGGGAAATGTCATGCTTTGGGAATTGGAACTTGTGACCACAGAGCTGCAGTTATAACATACTGGAAACGACTATGCCCATCCTGGAGAAAATAAACGTCATTACTGTGAATGGCTTCAGCAACTGCGGACCTATGAGAATAGAAACATGTCAGTTACAGTGGATTGCGGTGGCTACCAAACCAAATAAATACACTTCTGTTTACTAAAATGAGATTTTTTTTTGTGCTTGAATCTAAGGCAATGAAAAAGACGAGCAAAACAACATTTGCCTGACACATCGCTTGGGTGTTGATTTATGCATATTCTGATAGGACATCAATAGCTGTTAACATCAGTTAGTCGATACCTACAGTAAACTGACTTCTTGTTCTTCTCAAACCTGAACATTCTTGCATCTTCCTTTTAGGAGAAACTAGAAGGAGCTGACGGATCCGCAGATCTGTAATTAATAGGAATTCTTGAGGCACAGGTCTGCCTGTGCACAGCTGTCCCCCAGATGAGGAACTTGTTTGGAAAATAACGACAGCCAACATTCCATTAAAAAAAACACTTTTAAATTGACTTGAACCACAAAGATTATATATTGGGTACTGCATCATGCCAAGGACTTAATTTAAAGAATGCGTATGGTTTTCCCTAGATATATGATGGTACAACACGATAAAAATGCGCTATGTAAATTATACAGTGAAGGACTGAATTTATGGGTTTGTCCTCATAAACGCATGGCTATGAGTAAATGAGGATAAAAATGACGACTTCTTTAGATAACATTCTCTGTGATGGCACTAATTACGGAGAGACTCTGCAGCAAAACACCTTTAAAATGCCCTCACAAAAAATAGTAAGGCTTATTATAGACTGTACTTGGTCATAACAAAAAACAAAAACGTACATACATCTTTATCGTTATGACAAGCAACATTCGTTGTTAGCACTTGCTCTTTGAAATTTTATATTAATAAATAATTTCTTGAAACATTAGCTAATCTTAATTTGCAGGTATCGAAACAGTTAGTTAGGAAGGTGTCCAAACACTTCTAACAAGCAACGTGCATCTCTTGCACTATGCAGAAGTTGAAAGCTCGTCAGTTAGTTTGGCTGAGTTCTATTTGGCGCATGCACTTATTTGCCTATAATTTTCATACAATATATATTTACATACAATTAACTTTGTAACCATTGGACCGCGAAATTGAAGACTGCGTTGCTGTTCCCTAAATTGAGCAGTAGGGGGCGAGATCTTCCAATTTTCTTGAGTCGGACAGGGAGTGCGACTCATTCCAGTGTTAATAACACAAACGGACATATGTAAATATATCAGGAATAGTTATTTTACGACTTCATTCATATAGTTAAATTACCTTACAATAATTTACGTTGTGCCAGGTTTGTTTGCACTCTTGGCACAACGCAGCCAGCGACGGTCATTCATTCTATGCCATTTCACCGTATATGGATGATCCCATGAAATATAAACTTTGAAATATCGCAGTTAATTTGCACTGTATAATCCAAATATGTAGGAGTGATATGCATGTATTTAACTAAAGATGCAATGTAGATCATCATTGATTCTGTTCATCTTTATGCAACAAAGAGTAAACTTTTGAAGAGTTTTCTAACGGGATAACAATTACTCCAGATTTGTTAGGTCGGTGACAAAGTAGCCGTTTGTACCTATTTATCTTTATTTTTCTGTCATTTATATTTAAGACCTGAAAATCAAATATGCCTCGGAAATAACTTGTTCTCGCCTCCTAAAGCATCTCAAAAATCTCTTTTTGGTGTGGCTCTGTGTAATCTCGCGGTGCTTGACTGGCGTTTTTCTGTTACTATTCACCAACGGCGGCGTACGCACTTTTCCCGGTGTCCCAAAGCCTACGGTACGCTAAGCGTGTGCGAAATGTTACGTAGGCGCGCGCGGCGTTGTGGGGGCCGACGCGAGATCGCGAGGGGGGGACTTTCGGTCTGCGAAAATCGGTTATTGAGGCAGCTGGGAACGTCAACGCAATGGGTGAGTCTCTTTAGCTGTTTTAAGCAGCGAAACTCTAAACATTTCCGTCGCATTTAAATTCTTTTAACAAAGTGTGGTTTATAACATAAACTATGAACCTCCAGCCATTATTTTACTCCTAGAAACTAATTTGAATGTTAACTCGAGGGAGGCATTTCCTGTGTATTTTTTCCATCAGTATGAAATGGTTTCTCCCTCTGCTAGCTATCTATCTAACGTTAATAATAATATCTGGTTATTTTTTAGATTGAGTGTTTAGTTGTGTCGTTCCTTTGCACCTTAAATATCAAAAGGTTTCAACATCTGATAGCCTGGCTTAGAAAAACACCAAGTAAAATGCTGAACCTCCCGGGCTGGCTAACTTTAGCCGTACTGCTAGTCATTGACGTAGACTATCAGATTTGCGAGAAATGCTGCTCGTTATTCGCTGGTATAGGGGGTTTATAGGCGCTCGAAGCGGAGCACTGACCCTTTTAATCCAATGCTCACTTTTGCGTCTTTAGTACTGTGGTATCTTTCAATGGAGTCAAAGAGGATCACGATCGTTGCGAAGTGATCCGACCCCCTCTAGATGTTTTTCGGTATCTATCCGATAGCCTGTATTCACTAATGTTGATGTCGCTGTTATTATTTGTAAAATGCATTACATTTTCTTGCTAAGGGTGAGTTTCTGCGTATGGGTCGTGGATACTGTCATCGGGCAGAATCTATCGTAAATTCTCTAAAGCGCACGAATGGGTGTTATTGCTTAGATCGACGACATGTAGGAAAGAGTGTGGGGAAAAGGTATGTACTGGAGGGTAAACACTCGAAAGGTTATTAAGAGGTCCAGAGAAGACCCCAGTCCCCGCTGGCCCGCGCTCCGGCTCCGATCGGACCCAGAACCGCAGGGTTAGGGCACATTTTGCTTAAGGATGTCTTCACTTCTAACAGCCATGTAGGTTACGTGTAGAAATAAAGTTTAAATTGAACATCTTTGGATATACATGCGTTTAATCAAGTATACTGAAATTTGCCGGAGTGTGAAATAGGTAAGAAAGTGATTGTATGCGTCATTCATATAAATCATTCACGTTCTTATTCTGGCTGGGAATCATATCAAATTAATCTTTTAGGAACAGCGTTTTTCGCTGTGAAATCTGAGGGTTAGATTTGCGAGGCGTAGGACACAAAAATCCAAACGCAAAGTGATATTTTTACTGAATGTTTGTTTATTTGGCTTCGAATTACATCGGTGTCAGAAGCATCTTTATGATCTTTTTGCCTGATATCCACGTCATTAAGTTTTACCTTGGAGTGAAGTTTTGATAGTCGGTCCAAGATAAGGACTAGAAGGTAAAATTCCGTTGGTATTTTGTGGTAGAAATTGAATTTAGTATTTGATTTTAATTCAAGCCCAGTACAACAAAACTATCATCTGCCGTTATAAAACCGTCGTGTGTTGTACCGATGGCTAGTCTCTCGGAACTTTCATGAGATAAAAGCCTTCTGTGTTTGTGGGTGTGGAAAAAATGAACAAATATATCACACTTATGCTTGTATTGCATGTCATTCGTGGGGGATCGCAGAACTCTTTCGATCTGCCTTGTTACATGTGACCTGTGGTGTGTTTACAGCAGCCATTGTATAGATTTAAAAGAGCCCAGCTGTCGTGCACCAAGACTGTCTTTCATATGCTATGGGATGCCTCCTGTTTAGCTCGCGTTACATGAATGTATGCAGTTGTAGAAATTTGTCTTTTCTGCATTTGAATAAAGGGCCAAAAATATGCACTGTCTGCTTAAGTACTGCAGAAATAATTAATTATTAATTTTCATATTAATTAGGTTGCCATGAGTTTAATCTCATTTCATTATCTGGGAGGCTGAAAAAATATTTTGTTGAAAACCAAGGAGTCAGAGCTGCTTTGCATGAATCGCAGATAAATTAACCAGGCTTGCTCTGTTGGGCCGTAGGTCTGAGATGTGTGGAGGAGGTGCCTGAGTTTGTTCAGGTGGTTCAGTCACTGGAGGGTGCCTGAGGGCTGGGTGACCGCAGGGCTGGGGGAGGAAATGACAGAGATGTTTTTGCAGTTTTTTTTTTTTTTTTTGTCAATTTGTTTCTGATGAGTATAAAACATTGTGGGAGGAGCCAGTACTGTTGCCGTATTTTGTTTTTTTTTTTTTTTTTTTTAAAGAAACGCAATGTAGTGCCAAAAGGAGATCATTTCTGTCCAATCCCACAGGAGACAGAGCTGCCTCAGACCTGCTGATGCAGAGGTCCTCACCACATTTCCTCCAGCAGCTACAAACCAACCAACAAACAAACTAGGCTCCTCTCTACAAATATAGTCACATTTCACCACTTCCCTCCTGGTACCTAGAATCCATTCTTCCAGATAGAATCTCTTAGGTGCAGTGACCTAACAGAGTCCATGTTACCCCCTGTTTACTTAGCCCGTGAAACTGATAAATCTGCAACCTTCACAGTGGCATTTCAAGTATTTAACGGCTATGGTGCTTAAATGGTTTGAGGTCTGGCAGGAAGGTTTGAAAAGAGATGTAGTAAAAGTGTGCCGAACATCTGCCGAACGCTGTCAAAGAAAACCACAGTGGACACATTTTCGTACATGTAGAGCGTAGTGTGTAGTATACTATATATCACTGAGGCGTATGCTGTGCTGGTGCTGAGTTATGCAGAGAATGCCGTTGGCGTCTGCGGCTCGGCCCCTTCCTGCCAATCTGCAGGGAGCTCTGTCCACTGCGTGCATGCATCTGCATAGCGCCGTCCTGCGTTACACGTGACCCCGCTTGGTGCCAGGCTACAGGGTCTACCCATCAGGTCAGCCAGATAAGCATCATCAGGAAGTGACAACACACTTAATTTCCGCATCTGCCGATTGCGTAAGTGTACCCTGAGGGGATTCTGCATACAGGCTAAGCTAGAAATTGGCTGCTCTAGGAATGTGGTGAGGATTAGGCGGGAATAGAAGAGCTACCTCCAGATGGACGGATCACGGATGTAGAACCTAATATAACTTTTTGTTTATGTTGGGATGAGAGGATGGCCAGACCCCTTTGATGCAACTGCATTGAAGTGATACACTTTTAGCGTGAATTTCTTTGAAATTGGCTGGTACCTCTGTTGCCCACACATGTAGTGTGTACTGTTTCTCTTCTTACTGCTTATTTAAAGTTGTTTGCCTTCTGAAGGGGTGGAGGACGTTTGGGGGAACCTGATTCCTTCTGGTGCCCTAGGATATGTACAAGCCTTCCCATTGGCTAAGGAGGGGACACTGTGCAAATGTGTAATGTATGTATGCAGGGAGTAGTGTAGACAAACGGTCCATGGAGAACTCCTCCAGCAGGTCCTCCTCAGCTTTCTCACTGGACGGGACTCCGCAGCTGAGTCCTCTGTTTGGTTATTTGCTTGTGTTCAACTCTGTGTTATTCTCTAGCTTTTTGGGGGAATGGGGGGGGGGGGGACGGAACGGAGGGAAGGCAGCCAGTATGAGAGCGTGAGAAGGTTGACTGGTTGCTGGAGTGCCGTGTGGGAGTTGATCCGTTGACAAAAAGATGCAGCATCTTTAAACATGATTTAGCGGGCAGCCAACTTTTTTTTTTTTTTTTTTTTTATTTTCCCCACGTGTGACTGATGCATAGATTTCACTGGTGGAAGCCCACTGCCAGTGTACTATCTATGTAAATCATGTCCATTTTAATAAGACTGCCTGGCATGTGATAAAGTGAAGGTTGCCGTAAAGGGCATCTCAGTGCCTACTCTGGTCTGTGCGCCCTGATCAGAATCTCGAATACAGCAGTCGCTATAAAAAAGCGACGTGATTTCCATCCTCCACTGCTTTTTTTGGCCAGGGTTCAGCATTCAGAGTCAAAAAGGCCAGTCTATTTTATAGGATGCAACGATAACACCGTCCATACTGAAGTGCTTGCTAGTGCTTTGTATCAGAGTTCTGGCTGCCTGTGTGACAGCTGAAATGTTCATTGTGTAACCTAGCGTGCTCTATTCATGTGTGCATAGAAGCTATTCTTTACCCTTTTCTTTAGTGAGGTTTCCTTATTTACCCTGTTGGTATTTCTGTGTAAAATTGGCTTATGATGTTTGCAGTTTTCTGTTTGTGGGTAATTATACAAATTTCTTATCAGTTTGAAACCTGTCGACTCTGTCCCTTTCTTTTGGGCCCCTTTTTGTTATTTTTATTTTGACAGTGTTAAACTTTTTCCCGATGGCGTGAGGCATGTGGCCGCTGCCTTTTTCGGGATAGTAGCTGCACCATTTGGGAAGGCTTTTTTTCCCCTATAAGAAAACCTCATGGTTACGAAGTCCATTTCCTGTCCAGAAAAATGGCCGTAAAAAAGGTTTGGAGTGTCTTCTAGTCTCCGTGTGTTTTTTAAATATGTCGCGAGATGTTTTGCACATTGCACACGGTCACGGTTCAGGCTTTTTTGTTAATCTGTAGCCTTTTTCTTTATTTTACCTGGTAATCATTTGGAATAGCGTATAATTACAATGATAGTTTAAATGTCAATATATTTAAAGTTATTGAGGAAACAAAATAGTCTTGAAACTGTTGCGAGTTGGATAAATAACATGTTAAAACAGGCCTAATCAGTGCACTTGATGTTGAAACTTCATATCCCCTGCTCTTTCATTCTCCTTGAATGATTACATCTGGTTGCATTTGGTGAAATCATCCATTAACTCATTAATTTAGTCCTCTTTAAAGAATTACAGATTCTCATGCCTTGTCACATTGTTTGAGAGTGATATTGGGTCATGGGCTGGAATATTGTTGAATTGTGTCAAAATCTGTTTATTGTCTATATTCTCCATAAAGATAATGTGCCCTTTATTTTTTATGGCAGAAGAAAAGATGCAGTCAGTGAAATCAATCATGGTATTTATCCACAGTACGCGTTTTTTCTTTTTTTTCCGCATTCGCTCGTGTTCTTCACGGCATCCTGCCTGTTTTTTTTTGAGACGCAGGAGGCCTAGCCTGCACTGACCACAGAATCCAGACACAGCAGTCCGTTATCTCATGATTGACACAGCAGATGATTGAATTAGATGCAGCGGTGCAGCCCGTGAGACACTGGGCGTGTCACCGGCTGGGCTTGAGGTCGTATCTCACCGAGGCTGTTGGAGCTCCACCCAGTTTATCCTTTAGCAGTACAATAAACAAACGTGGAAATCTGTTGGGACTAGTAATTAAAACCACTTCATATGTTTGGAGTGAAGTAATTTTTTTTAATGATGTTTTCATTAGCCATTGTTTGAGCGTAATGATAGCTGGTCGGTGTGGGCAGCTATAGCGATGTCATTCACGTTTCAGTAAGATTTAGTCTTTATTCATATATATGTTTGTGTATAATTATGCCTTTCGATTCTGGCTGGAATGTGTTTGTCCAGAGCTAAACTCAGATAAAGTATTAATCATTCCACTGAGCTAATATTTATTTTTCTTTGTTTTTTTCTTGCTTTCCATGCCCCTGCTGTCCTTGTGGGACGACCCCCGGGAACTATAAACATCTCTGGCATTTTCACTACCCAACCATCTCTCCCGGGACTCAACGTCAATGTGTGAATGCTTTTCAAAGTAGCTGTAAGTATCTCATTAACCTCCCATGTCATGTTTCTCTGTAATCAACCAGCGTGACGTCTTGCATTTGGGAGCCTTGTTTTAACTCTCCCGGAACAATTGAGGGATTCGTGGATCATAGGCGGTCCTGTCTAGCTGCCTTATATGGGTGATGTTGTGTTTAAGGCCTGTCGCAGGTTACCCAGCTTGTCTTTCTGTCCTCTCTTAAACTGCTTTTTTTCCCTGTCCCTAGTTAGGTATTTAGAGGTATAATGCCTCGTTTATGTAGAAAGATCATGGCTGGGCACTGCTTCTTTACTTATTTCTGATTGCTTGTAACCTCCACCAGCAGGTTTTGGTTAAGCCTAATTGGCCTGATCTGAGATCAGTGTGCAGTCAAGTGTTTTATAAAATATTACTATTGTTTAATGTTCCTCTTCCAGCAACAGAAGAACCTGGAGGGATATGTGGGTTTCGCAAACCTCCCCAACCAAGTGTACAGAAAATCGGTGAAGAGGGGCTTTGAATTCACCCTCATGGTTGTCGGTAAGTTTGTTTATTTTCCTTAATTGAAACCGCATTCCTGAGTCTTTCAGTGAATCACGCTGTCAGTCTTGCGCTTATTTTGTATACGTCCTCAAAGATCACCCTTGAACCGGCACGGTTACGTAATCGTATATTCCGCATACGGGCATGTGGCAGAAACTGGTCTTTTGAGGTTTGGGCAGGAATGGCTAAAAACGTAGCTTTGCCCCTTTTTCAGCACATGCATATTTTTGAGTCTCGCAGTGTGTAATTTCATCGCGGGCCTCGACCGGGCTGCCCTCTGAAATGCATTAAGGACGGGTTAAAGGCCGGATTCTGTGAAACCATATTTAAAACAAATGTGCTTCCCCTTCTCCGATGGAGGCTTGCACTGGAATGTGTGTGTGTGTGTGTGTGTGTGTCTCCTTGGGACTAAGGGTGGGAAGCTTCCTGTAATTCCTTTCTCGCATCCAGATCAGCAGCCAAAGCAGTTGAGGAAGATCTGAGTGTCCCCAGCTGCCCCCCTCCAAAAACCTAGTCATGGTGCATGGGAGCCACATAGGAAACGCTCATTGACACTCCGTGACATCACTTCCCACCCCCTTATGCCCACTTCAGCCAGTGTCCGCCGCCCAGGACTACAGTCGATGATTAGGGCAACGCCCGGAATGTTACATCAGAACGAGTGTGGATAAGCCCTTCAGTTTCCTCCTATATTCCATGAGGAAGTGGGCTGTTATTTGCCAATCCTGGAATGCCTTCATGTAATTAGCACTGCCAGGTGATTGGTAGAATCATGAAATACACCCTCCTCCTTCCCCCTAGTCTCACGATTCTTCAATACCTACTCTTGGCGGATTTCATTTTGTTCAGAATGTAAGGTAAATTAAAGTGTAAAGCTGAGTATTTCTGTCTTAGTTTTGGGGGTTTTATTTGTTCTTGATGTTTGTTTGTCGGAAGGGTTGTAGGGTATTTTGTGAAACCCTGCTAGTTTCTGGCCTGCTGGTGTCTGGTAATTCAGTTTCTGAAATATTTTTAGCTTGTTTTTAAGTCCCGATCTAACCCCTGTTACAGGGGAGCATTTTCTCTTTTGGGATGATTTTGGAATTATGTGTGGAACAAATTGAAGGGGAAGCGCATTTTTCCAGCCTCTACAATGCATCCACGGATAATTGGAGAACTCGCTGCATCATTTTTCACGCTCGCCACCAGACGAACTGAAAGTCTTAAACATGGTATATAAAACCAGGCTTTCCCGCTCCCTGCCAGCATTTGCGTGCAGAGGGGAGTGCCATCGTTTACACAGCTGCCCAGGTTTCCTTTAAAGGAAGTGTGTCGGACGCTGGCCCAGCCGGATGGCAGAACCTGGCTTTGCTGAAAGGGCAGCTGCTTCTGGCTACATTTCAACCCAACCAGCAATACTTTTCATTGGCGAGTTCATTTGTCATTTGATATCATATAATGCTTCATTGTATTTAGCTATGCTGAGAAGCAACCTTCAGTGAACAGACATGTAGTAAGATACAAGGGCCCCAAGTGTCTCATCCTTTACTTGCTACAGAATTTGTTCCTCGGCTGCTTTGTGCTGTAACTCAGTGTCTGAGGTTGACCGGTAATGAATCGGATGGAGTCGCACTGTATGGCGCAGAGGCTTGTGTTGGCCACATTTTTAGTGGTGTTAAGTACCAGCACTATCGTAGAGCAACATGCCGTTGCTGGGGTGGCAGCTCTTGGATGGTGGATAGTGTGAAAATGTAAACACACAGGCCCTTTCTCGTTGAATAAAGATGAGACGACCGCCCCACTGAGCTCAGATTATGGTATTTGTCTTTAATTCATCTAGGCGTCCGCCTGTTCGCTTTTGTTACGTATTGCTTTTATTGGTTCTTGTGCCCAGGCGTTACCGCCCCGAGGGATTTAAATATGTGTTCTCCCCTCCTGTAAGAGTATTTTCCTGAACTCTGTTCCTCGAGCAGTGGGAAATGTTCCAGTAGTTCCCAGGACCCCGTGTGACACTGCGGTTTGCCCTACTTGTGGGGCCTCTCGACAGTGGAGTCCGAAGCCGGCCTTGCTCTCCCCAGCTGCCCCTGGCCTACAGGCCTTTCATCCGCCCATTCAGCCACCCCCATAGCATAAGCTTCATATGTTGAGTTGCTGTTATAAGGCAGAGTTTCATTGAGGCAGCCCTTTCTGTAAGAACTTGGGTTTACTTGTGGCTCGTTTCCACCTACACAGAGCCTGGTGCCGGTGCTGGGCTTGTTCTCACTTGATGCCTTTTGGGCTACCGTCTGCTTCTTACATTTATAGCTCTCAAATTCTAGTTTTGTTAGTCAGACTAATTAGTCAGACTTTAAAGCAGTGAGTTGTAACCATCCAATAGACATGCAGTTCCACATGGTTCCACCTTGGGTCCTGCCTTATTTATGGATTGCATCATCAGTTATGACACAGTACGTGCAATTCCAGATTTCACACATTCCAGTTGAATTATGCCTGTCTTTGCAGCTGTGTATTTATCTGTCAGGCCCACAAACTGCTTTTTTGATCATTAAAGGGGAAACCCACTGCAATTTGTTCGTCCTTGTTTCATATATTATTACTGGGGTCTGCATTCTGAGGTATTCATGTCTTTGCATGCATGTTGCTTTAACGCCACTTCTGCTCTCATAGACCGCATCACGGGTGACGTCACCTTTTTCTTTCACTGGTGCTTTGTAACTATTTTTAGAAACAGTTGAAACAGGCACTTAATGCATTCATATGAAATTGTGTGTTGAGGAGGGGAAACAATGTAACACACTGATAATTAAACACAAGACTTTATCTTGGTGTCAGAGATTGTAAGTCTGAAGTTGTCCGTCCACATCTCCCAGTTTTTGTCCAAACAAACAGAATTTGAGAAATTCTTTAAAATTGAGATTTTTGTAAATCAGTTGAATTGTCTAGGTTGTATTATGATGCAATCTGCCAGAAAAATTCTAGCTTTTCTTTCCTGTACAATCTTTAAGAAATGTCTCTGTTCACAGGGGAATCTGGCCTGGGGAAGTCAACGTTGATCAACTCCTTGTTCCTGACAGACTTGTATTCTGGCGAGTACCCAGGCCCTTCCCACAGAATCAAAAAGACAGTACAGGTAAATTAAAAAATGAACGAATGTCTTTCCTGGCAATGTGACAGTTATTTTGGAGTAATACAGAATTGAATTTACCATTTGGCGGGAGATTTCTCTCTTGAGTTTTTCCCATTTAGTGTCTGTCTGAATCACAATCAAAACATAAATAGCTTTTGATAGCCCAGAACTTTCAATGGTCTGTTTTCAGAATATGGTACTTCAAGTCATGTTATGTCTGATGTTCTTAATCTTAAGAGTTTATTTTTTTGTGTCTGTGTGTGTTATGTGTCTTTGGTTGGTTATTCTGTGTGTCTATACCGCTTTCTCTCTATAGATTCACCCATAATCCACAATTTACCTTTATAATAGTGTCGATGAAGTGGTTCTGTATTGTGTGTTCTTGACCTAGATCCAGTTTGCTCAGTATTACTGCTTCCTCCTCCTCCACAGTAACGGTCTTGTGCCGATGGTATGCAGTTGATGATAGGCAAGGCAGATTATCTCCCCCCAAGCCCCCCATCCTATGTCTCCATGTCTACAGCCAGCATGGCTTTGTTTATCTTACCCGCTAAATGAAACTATAGGCTACAGGATCCTGGAATCGGCTGATGGAACCATTTCAGGTTTTGAGTGAGGTAGTGATTTACTGGGAATCGTGATAAGATTTTCGAACACCGCTAAGGTACGGTGTTAACACTGCCAGTCAAAATGACTTGATTTCCCAGCCCTCCGTGGTTAGCTTGGACATTTTGAGCCTGAGGAATAATTAACTCCAGAGCGTCTTGAATCTGCCCGCAGAAGCGGAGCGATTCTGTAAACAGCTGCACAGATATCTGTCTGAGCGCGGCGGCTCACAAGCCTCGCAGACCTAATTGCTCTGAGCTGAGATTATCTCTTAATTTCCCATCGCAATCACTCTTAATTGGGACTCTGATGGTAATCAGACAACTGCATGCCAGACTACTGCGGTTACAGCCTGATTCTGAGCTAAAGACGTCGGGCAGAGGGGGCAGAGGGCGCAGGGATCCCATCCGCCAGCTACTGCTCACACACGTCAAAGATGGAAAGTGTACAAAATTTCCACAGAACAGACCTGGCAGACTCCCTGCTGGAATACTGAAAAGATTGGCCAAGATTACTTTTTTTTTTTTTTTGCAACCATTTAAACTCATTTCAGCTAAGATTGACCTCCTCAGATAATCGCTGCGCTGCCCCCACTGGGGGTGGTGTTTAAATTTCTTTTGTGCCGTCTGCTCTATGTCATAAGCCGAGCCACTGTAAATGTTGTATCTGCATGGTTTATGTCCAGCGAGCTTTGAAGGTCCAGCGCTGTTTTTGCCTGGGTTGATTTTATGAATAAAAAGCTGCTTTTTTTCCTGTTACTGTTGCTCCCACTGGCTCCCCCACACCGTAAATACAAAGACGGATAGTTTTTTGTGAGTCTGATTTGCCGATCCATTCAAAACCTCGAGCAGCACTTCATCTTCGCAGTCTGGTTTCAGTGGGGGAGGGGGGAGGATTCTGCCCCTTCGGTCGTAAGACAGCTTTGCAGGATGTCAAGTAAAGGAATTGGTACACGTAACTGCATTCTGTGACTCCTGGCCCAGGGCTGAAGTAGCCTCCCCTTTGCATGCCTAATGGTACGATCCACTAGTGAACCCCCGAAACTCTCTGGCTTGTTTATGTAGTGATTAATCTGGATGTGCCAAACTAGTTTTCATATGATGGTGATACCAGTACCCAAGTTAATTCTGCACAGGCACATCTGGAGGTTTTTCTGTGTTTGTGCCTGTCTAAATATGTCATGGCCCCTGGCTGTTGAGTGCAAACAGCAGATGCTTTAGGATGTGATTGATTTCCCGCCCCGTGCCAGCAGTTGGTTTGGCCGTCCGGGGGGGGGGGGCCTCGGAGTAAGTGCTTTGAAAGTTTTGTGCCGCAGTGCCTGACCTCCCCCTGCCTAATGAGAGCCTCAGTGGTGTAAATGTTCTCTCATTTTCGATGGTTGATGGCTTCCTGGCTTCCTGGCTTCTGTCTGCAATCAGTGGTGTAAAACTGGTTTAATTAGTAACCGTGGATATAAAGCCCTTGATCAGCCGACTTTCTGTCCGAGGTGTCGGGGACTGTCCCTCCACCCGTTACAGGCCTGACTGGAGGTGCAACGATGACGCTTCGCACGAAGCAGTCTTTGCTTTGCAGTGGCATAAAAGCAACGGAAAGACGCTTATCTTTGGCCACACACTTAGTGCCAACCAGGCGAATCCCACCATTGTAATCTCTTATTCTAACCATCATTACTTAATGGAAACTCTAAAAGCAAAGAGATTGCTGCAAATCACTTAGACAGCAATAGCGCTCTGGCTGAAGGCGAGGGCCTGTGGTCAATGATTATATGGCACAATGGTTTGCTGATGTGATGCACTTGTTCAGTCATACTTCACACTCGTCTTTAAACGAGATGGTATTTCGAACTGAAAATTTTCACTTAACGACTGGCTTATGGTTGTAGCTTCGGGGTGTTTTCAGTTTAAAGATGGTGGCGTAGGTCATATATGACCAAAATGTTGGTAGTAAGACTTGGGTGGTATTTCATTTTTCTTATCGTCCAGATATAATGGTATACAATAATTTGACTATTAAAAAAAATCTGATATTTTAAAATACTGGTTTAAAAAACAATTTACTGTGATATCACCCAAGCCCAAATAGTATTTCTACTAATAAATTTGTTTTTGGCTCGTAAATTGAAATTAATGTTTATAAACGTGTAAGCCAAATGTGTTGTGACCATGGTGTAAGTGGGTTAATGCGTGACAAGCTGTGCAGTGTTTGTTTTTAAATGCACGCTTTGCCTGGGCTTTCACCTCCGCAGCTGAGTTTAAAAACATGTAATGCATGGCTTACTGTGCACCAACCCTTACTCACCGAGAGACGTTTCACCCGGAACTAAACCAAATTCTGTGGCTTTTTCTCTGCCCTGCAGTTTTGTGTATAATGCGAAGCGTGAGAGATTGAGGATGAGCCAACTTGGAGGCATGTGCAGAAGGCCTCGCGTGACGTGAAGCGATGAAACTCCTCAGCCACAGCCTGCTGTCACTGATGGCTTTGCTTTGCTTTGCTTCTGCAAACATGGAGCACCTAACTGCGTGGTTTAGCTTTAAATGAGAATAGTGAGTGTTGTCACTTAGGTGCAGTGATCTAACAGGAAGGATAAAGCAGCCTGCAGTGTATATTCCTTTGCTGTAGTGGTGTGTCGGGGTTGATGTCAGGTCACCTGTTCTGTCCCCATTTCCTCTTCCGTTTCCTTAAAACGTCTTTCTGGGCACCTGGGTATAGCCGCTCGGAGTCGGCAGGACAAGCGCAGCCACGTGAAGCACAGGCACTTCTGTTTTCTGGTTTCGCAGCATGTCTGCCTGGCAGTGCAGCGGCACGGCCTTCGTGCCATCCCAGCGAACGCGGGAATAAGCAGGGTTTTGTCGCGTTTCAGATTCTGGGGGCTGTTTATTTGAGCAGTAAACGGTGTGGGGGGGCCACACGGGTGTCCTGCCCACACCGCTTACTGCTCAGATAAACAGCCCCCAGAATGTGGGCAGGACACCCG
>JAABNX020000053.1:1152886-1166634 GCA_015163995.2 Mormyrus lacerda | reverse complement strand
CTAAAAAACTCTATTAATTTTATCAATCATAATATCATTTTCCAAAATATCTATTGCAGGTTATACTCCTAGGAGACTGGTATAATTAGTTCTATGATTAATTATTTACATTTTCATATATATATATAAAAAAAATAAATACATGAAAATAGCTATCTTTATAACATAAACATAAGCTAAACATATATGTATAAGGACAGCATCAATCAAGCAGAAGGTCCTGCACTTAAAAGAGCTTTGGCTTGAATCGCCTCCCATGTGGGCTTTGCATGGGAGATGACGCGTGTGGGGGCCTGCAGTCATCCTTTAGGCGTCCAGTTTCTTTGCCTGTCGAGTGTGCTGCGGGTGTCAGAACGGTGAGAGTGACAGAAGAGACGCTTTGGGAAAGAGAAGCTGCTCGGAAATGAAGAGCCTCGCGAAGCCTGCGCTCGTGTTGTGACCTCGTCTCTGTCCGGCGTTTCTCCTGTTCGCCCTGTTTGTTTGCCGGCCTCTCGCTCCTTGGGTTGCGCAAATTATCCGTGAAACAAGTAAGACGTGGTAATTAACTTTTCAGCCTCGCTCTCGCTTACACGCCGCCGTCGTCAAAAGACTCCCAAACCTTTTGTTCTGCCTTTGCATCGGGTTCTAGGTCGTCCCAGAGGCTGGATTTCACATGCTCTGCGCTTAACGGCTCAATCTCACCATTCCTTAGAGGCACCGAAACAGTTATTTCCACGTGAAGCCAAAGTCCTGATCTTCTGCAGTCACCTTTTAGTGAAAGATCCCCATCAACTTAATGATTAATGCCATAATCGCGTATGCATATAACCGTTAGTGATAGAAGAGGTGCATGTCAATTAGCCAAAAGCGATGACCGAACAGCAAGGGAAGAATGATTGTATTGATTACCTTCTGAACTAAAGACCAAGACACATGACCGGCTTAATTGGCCTGACACATGATTAGCCGTAATGCTACGAGAGCACAGCTATCTGGAGGAGTATCAGGGGCGACATTTGCCATCTATTGGATCCCAAGACCTGTGGGCATGAAGGGAAGCAGCTATTACCGTAAAAAAGAAAAAAAACTCATAATGCCCGAATTCTTTGTTGAGTTTGGACGGTTTTGACATTGTAAAAATATACGAAAATTTGTTTAATTGGTTCACCTTAATTAATTGATTGACTGTCACTGTCATTGACACGTCGTAAAATGTGTCATTTTCTTCATTCTTTTCATAAACACTACCCTTGATTAATCCGTTTCAGTGTCAGCATTTTATGTGAAGTCAAAACCTTTGGAATCATGAAGAAATTCATTTTGGTGCATCTTTCGCCTGTATGCGGAAAACAAGCTACCAATCTAGACGCTCCTGTCTGTAATTCACGTGTGAATATAGTCTGTGTTAAAACTGAACCACTTTCACATCACACCCCCGTCCACAGTGCAAATAGCCAATTATTACCAGTATTGATTTTTCTCAGCCCCCTTGTTTGTTTTCCTGTGTATGTGTGTAAAACTACATCAGTTTTTCCATTATATCATTCTCTGACCATAACATCAGGAGCAAAGTGCATTGGTGCATATATACCATACATTACAGTTACATCCTGTAAATACCAAATATTTGTCATGTTCATGCGATTCATGTTGTCATTTTAGGGTCGATGGGGCTCCACTCACCCCAGGCTTTGAATAATCACTCTAACTGATCTCAGGTCAGGAGGCACAGTGGATTACACAGTGGTTAAAGATGTGGCCTTGTAACCAAATATAATAAAGATACTTTATTCATCCTAATAGGGAACTTGTCTTTTCACCTATTTCATCTTGCTCTCTGTGACACATACAGGTGAAAACAAGCTTGGATGTCACAGCACATGGTCAGCCAGTGTCCAGCACCCCCTAGAGGTTGGGGGGGGTTCAGGGTATTGCTCAAGGGCCCAACACTAGTAGCAGTCTGCTGGCCCCAGGATTCAAACCGGCAACCCTCTGACACAGACACCTAGTCCACTGAAGCCATACACCTCCCCTCCATGTTTGAGTGTTTCAGCAAGAACTTACTATTTCA
This sequence comes from Mormyrus lacerda, assembly GCA_015163995.2. NCBI lineage: Eukaryota > Metazoa > Chordata > Actinopteri > Osteoglossiformes > Mormyridae > Mormyrus > Mormyrus lacerda. Next base: position 1,164,584 of record JAABNX020000053.1, on the reverse strand, counting down.
CTTATCGGTCAGCCATTTAACCTGAATATCTTTGAAAATATTTAACTGTACAAAGGCTGCCTGAGTCATTTTTCTATGAAAGAGTCTAGCGAGCCCGTGAAGTAGGTGGCAGCAAAGTCACCCAGGGGCAGCGTTAGATAACAGTTTCTGGGGCAGGTTCCATCATCACTATGTCCTACAAAGCGAGCTTGGACACCCCTAACTGCTCTCCTTTACTAAAAACGATCTACCTGACAGAGCTGCTGCTCTCCCACTCAAGATCTGGAGGGATAAAGTAACAGGGGTGGAAACCTCAACCCTTTGTCCCTGAACGGCATTGGATCCGGACGGCTCAAGTCGGCATCTCACGCAAGGATGCGAAGCGTGAGGGTGGTGAAAAAATCGCAGGGTGAGCAACAGGATGGGCTGTCTGTTACCCACCGGTCACCAGTGGCTCTCAGTACACTGCGTGTGAGGCAGCTAGTCAAGAGTTCACAGGATTCATAATAGGGTGAGGTGTGCAGGTGGAGAGAGAGCAGAGACTGGATGGAAATCATAGACATGCCGTGTGCTGTAAGAGCTGTTTCAGGGCATCCCTGATTGGAATCCCGCCAGTGTAATGTACCTGGATGACAGTAACAAACAAGTGGACACATCTTAAGTGCGGGGTGTCTTACCTGAGTCAGAAACCTGTCCGAGGCGTTGCTATAGCGTGCCAGGATGACAGGGGAGACGGGATTGTTGTACTGAAACTGTGGGTTGTACGAGAAGTTGGACTTGAAGAACTTGGCCTTCTCCTTGTCCAAGTTGGACGGTTTGACGGCGGTTAGGATGCAGATCTTCTTGACGGCGTTCTCTCCACCACGCACACTGCTCCCTTTGGCCAGCAGGGGGAACTTGGTGTGCGGACTGTCGGAGGGGAAAATCCTCCTAGAGCAGATGTAGGACCTAGGAGACAGACTCACGGTGCTCCCCATCACGGTGATGGCCGGGGCGGGCAGGGGGATGGCGGTCAGGGATGCTGTGATGAAGATACGGGCCTGCTTCTTGTCCCCGTAATCCTCCCGACCGGCACACAGGGGGAGGGTGACGGAGGCGTGTTGGCCCCCCCCTGCCCTGCGGAGGGGTGAGTGCTTGGGGCTACGTCTCTCCTCCTCCTCAGCTTGCAGAAAGACATTGTAGCTACTGGTGCCGGTGGTGAAGAGGTTCTTCAGCACTCCGGAGGACATTTTCTCCAGGCACATATGATTCGGGCTGCCTGGCTTTTCTGAGGGACTCAGGAGGTACTTCTTAGACATCTCCAGCTCAGGCCAACGCAGCCTTTCTGAGATGAGACAGGGGATGAGAGGAAACCAGTAGGCTTCATCAGAAATGTCCCACAGAATGACCGGGAGCAAAATCACATGGGACTATCCTTCCCATTCTGGCAGGCCGATGAGGCAGAAGTAACAGGTTCAGACGCCTCACAAAAATTCAGCGCATATCACGCAGTGGTATAAACTGACATCATTCCCAAAAGCAAAGGAATTAACGCCCCAACGGGTGATGTGAATGAATATTCAACATCACGCTTTCAACATGGCTTCACAGTCATTTACCATAATTCACAGCCATTACAAACTGCTCAAAATGATTGTTAATTTCAGAAGTCAAACATTTCTACGTGCATATTCAATAACATATATACCAATGTATTTAATTGATTAGATTTTGGCATTAACTGGCAACACTGCATCACATGAAAAAAAAAACATATATTAAACATCGACCGCAATCCCACAATTCTCCCTATCCGTAAATTTTACTAATTATCATTCTTGTACTTTCGACATATTTAATATTAACAACACTTTAACTGTTTAGCTATAACAGATGCCAGATACGATACTTCAACCTACATTCTCTCTACTAAAAAAAATCTTATATAATCGAGAACCTAATATCTAGCTATTCAAGGATGAGCTACATCACGAAATTAGAAAAAAGATCTTTCATAAAACAATTTTGTAGACGTACCGGTTACTTTTATTGATTCAAGCATGTCTTCGGGTCTAATGGAGCAATCTTCTGGCAAATGGAGCTAGCTGGCTATTTTAGCCATGATGCACAATCCGAAATGCGAAAAGAAAAGAAAACAAATGCTATGAAAATGCAGACCTCATACACTGGAGGCCCCCCAAAATAGCATTATGGCATTAGTTAAACGGCAGGATCTGCCCAGCCGTGTGGCTCCACAGCCTGATCGCTTGTACTTGCTGCGGACTGATGGTACAGACAGGCACAGCGCGTCAGCAGTTGCCATGACACATGCACACGTCACTATGTAAATTCTGGGTTGCTAAGGGGGCTAAATGAATTTTGGCAAACTGTATATATATATAGTACTGTATGCACTATTATATACAGTATACATACTATATATATATATATATATAGGTTACAGTCTTTAATTTCATCTTTACATATTCTGCACATATGTCTGCAAAAAAAAATGTTATACTACTAGTTTTGTTTATAGTATTAGTGTAAGAACAAACATCAAAATTTTAACGTTCAGTCTTAACGACATTCATGTCAGCTGCCTTCTAAGCCCTCATCTGCAATTCAAATGATTCATCCACGATGTGCTTCCCATGCAACCAAAATTATAACTGCCAGACAGATTTTAACTGCAGAGATTATCTTGATATGCAGCTTGGCAGATAAACTGCATATCATCCTGACACCTGCTGTTAGATGGTGACCTTGTACTCCCCTGCTTCCTAAAGATGTAGTCTGTTGTAGTTAAAACATTATCTGTGCTCCTGCTTGAGGGCTTAATCCATAATTTACCTGGCAACTCTAAACCATGGAAACAGTCATCGTGTTTACAAGTGCTGTAGCATTTCAGTTGATTGGAATTTACCCAACCTGATACACCTATCAGTGCCAAGCTGTCGTTAATATTTAATATATATCACTGTCAATATATAAACAAACCAATTTGTGGTGTCCGAGTTTCTTTTTGTATTTTATTTTTTAGCATAACGGCTGAAAACAACCATCAATGATACGGTTTAACAGCAAAATGTGGTCACAAGGTGCGGTGTGGTCAGCTCCATAAATATAACTGGCCCCTGACATAGCCACCCCAATTTTCGGAAGGCGCAACTGCTTAACTTACAACTGAACATAAGTTAAACAACTAATTATTAGTAGTACTACTATTAGTACTCTTATTATGACACACTATTGGACAGGTGGGACTGAGTGTCCAGCAAAACCTGTATTTTACGAAACCATTTCAAAATTTGATAGATCGTTCATAATTTAGAAAGGATGTTTTTCTATTGATATCGATTCTCGGAAAAGATTTAACCAGTGTACAATGCTTATTGCATTACGTTTTCCTGTTTAAAATAATAGCTTTCTTGACAACACATAAGGCAACTTGTAATGCCCTAATATTTTTGGCATCGAAGCCTAATTGCTGAGGTTACCAAATATGCTGAATGACGGCGGCAGCGAGATGTAATGACTTAAGTAAAAAGAAGAGTGTCTAATGGCTGCTTTACTACAGGACTGATGGGGGATCAGAGCCAGATGACATTGAAGTAGTTTTCTGGCGCGTTCTCCGTACAATCAATGCTTGCACTAGAGTCTGTTAATCCCATACATTATTCGTCTTCGTAAAGTAAATTTGTGTAACTAAATATAATTCTAATTAAAACACAACATGACGGGTCCATTTGGTCAAAACTGTCTAGAGAAAATCATTTGTAAATAATGAAAAGAAAAACTCTGAATAACGATGAGGCGACTTGCTTTGATCACTGGTGCTGTTATTTTAGCTCCTGTTTACAAGCAGGCACCCAAAACACGCTTCAACCGCTGATCTCACACTTAAAAAGTGCATTACAGTTCTAAAAATACTGCTGGTGACAGAAAACAGACTGTTTGATCACTTCCTTCTTCCTAACGGCTGAATACTTTTTTTGCCAGTTTTGTAGGCTACACTGAATAACCAGTCTCTTACATCCACGTTATGTTAAACAAACTCAAAAATCTTATAAGTATAATCTCTCTAAGTAGGTTACGCCAAGTGTCCTTTTATATGACGCTCTTATGCGTTTAGTTGTTCTTTTTAAACTTTCAGATAAACTATGCATAGAGTTTTTCAGGTAAAACTACATAACTATTTATAAATATATACACAATTCTGTATGTATTACATTGGTCAACATTCCTCTAACGTTTTTTTAACAACACTGTTTGGTGCAAAATGTACTACGGTTAAAACTGGAAGTACCTAAAAATATAAATTAGTATTAGTATTAAAAATATAAATTACGTTGTCTAGTTTCCAGAACAAACGGTGGTATTTATTTCACCGCGGTAACCGCACACATAACTCTTTCTAAAACCAGGACGTTGGGAGTTTGACGTTTTGGGGCTGGCGAGAATTGACCGGCCTTCGGGGGGGTGTGTCCGAGTCGTCAAATCTTTCTCCTAATTTGATGTCGAGTCTGTCAATCACGAATTCACTATCTGGGGCATGCGCAATGGGAACAGCGCTGAAATTCAAATTTGAACAGATGTTTGCTTTGTATTGAGATAGTGAGGAGGCTTGTACGTGGAGCGATACCTCTGTGTGCAACTCAAGTTAATTTTTTTAAAAATATCCTACCCGGCGAATACGGGTGATCCTCCAGTCAGAAGCACAATACGACTGTTACCGGGAGGAAATGGACCCCTTTACTGAGGTAAGATTGAAAAATTGATACAGGTTTTGTCAGCCGTCTCGGTCACATTGCATGGTTTATGGATAGGAAGTTAAGCTGCTAACTAAGCATACGTCTTAGTAATACATGAGCCGCGAATATTTACGCGGCTGTAGTGTTTCTATTTACGTCAACTAACATTATTAACCACCGCGGTTCTTTTTGTTTCGTCTTCTGTTGTGTAAGTGTTACCTTACTTTGACGTGGAGAGAAATTTACATTGTCTGCCTGAGTTCACACGATTGCGTTTTCACTCCCAATAATGAATGAGCTCTGTGATACTTTTGTTCATTGTTGTGTCTTTATTGCTGACGATGACAGCTCTATCCAGACAGTCATTTTACATGGCGTAACATAGCTTTAAACACAGCCGTTTGGACGCATAGCTAGTTCAAGCATAAAATGTGCTTCGCACACTGCTGACCAATCCCCACCCCTAACGGACAACATGTGACAGCGAAGCACAAACATTTCCATATTCTGCGGGATGATTCACTTTCTATTCCCTTAATAGGTAATAAATTGCTTTATCTAGTTGTCTCACACGGATTTTTTTCTAGGAATCGATCCAGCTGCGTGCTGGCTGCAAACCTTCGGTCCAGTGGTTCATACTAATTTATAAACGTCGCTTTGGACAAAGGCGGTTGAAAAATAACTTAACGTAACTAAAAACTTCTAATGAAAACTTTAAGTATCTGTCCTGACTTAGGTTGCTTCGGATGGCTGGTTTTTAGAGGCGGTTAACTGTACTTGGCTTTAAACATTTCCAGTGCCGCTGTTTTATAACCGCCTTGCGTGGTTTTTATAAATGCAAGCCTCTGGAAGTGTCATTCCTAACAAGCTGGCTTCCAGTGTGTTTCACCGCATGCCATATAACCCGCAGATTCCTTTCGGATGACATCTCCACGCTTCGGCCGTGTTTTGGACTCTTTCCCGAACGGCAGCAACGTGTCACATCTTGCGCTAAAATCTGTGCGCCCATTGGCCTTTCAAAGTCATGTGTGTTGGGCTGGGTGCCTTTTTGAAAGCTTTCAGATTTCTCGGAAATTTCAAATTTTGTTTATGTGCGTTGCTTTGTTTGGGTCAGTGTTCAGATTTCATTGTCCCCCACATTCTGCATTCAGCGCTGTGTCTGTTGTAGAATTAAGAGATAATGATGAAAACTGTGTGACTATCAGAAACTGTTGGAGCGCACACGCGCCCGTCGGGAGAATCTGCAGAAGAAGATGGCTGAGAGGCCCACAGCGGCCAACAGACACATGGGCAAACGTATCCGAGAGCCGCTGGCTGTGAGCAACACCGTGACCGAGTCAGCCCCTGAGATTGGTAATTCCCCTACAGTTCCCTTTATTTGTTAGACCTTTAGTTACATAAGCATGACCCATAGAGTGGCAAACTTAAGGGTGTTGGCTGCTCTGTGAGACTCTCCATCCGTTTACACTGCCAGAGTTAAACTGATGCTCCCTACCACATAAGTTTAAGTGATAATTACAGGTACACTTACAGATACATTAATCACTGCTTTTAAAGACCTTACATTTTTTTGGAAGTTTAAAACCCAAAGATTAATTTACCATCTCTGAAAATATAATGTCTTAATCAGTATTATTTTTCCTAATTACACAGTAGAATGTTTGCAATTGCTTTTGTGCTCATACAGTAAAAATAAACCTAGAGTGCCCTCTGGTGGTGAGTACTGCCATTGCCCATAGAGGGTGGGATCGCTTTCTCCATGTTGACATTTCTGTGGACCCGTTGCCTGCTGGAATTTCCTGCTGTGCTGAATACACTCAACACAGGATGCTGTAATGCTGTCATTTTCCACTTAGGAACATATATCGAGTTACAGCTAATACATAGCTTAAAATGCTATTTATAAAAAATACACAAATAAAATTTATAATTAGTTTAATTGATTTGGGGAAAAATGTCTGGTTTTCTTTTAAGTTTCTCTTTTCAGGTTGCTGTCATGTTTGTTCTGACTGGCTAATGAAGTGGGAGACTTGGTGAGTGTGGCCTAATTTTTCTGATTATGGAATTCTCCCCTCTTTGTCTCTCCCAGCCCCTCCCTCCTCCAAGCCCTCCCCCTCCAAACGCAGGTGCTCCGGTGACATGGACCTGTCCAAGGCTGAGGCGGAGAACGTGGAGCCGCCGGCGGTCTCTTTCGGGGTCCCTGCCCCTCAGGATCCGCCCACAGATCGGAAGCCTCCGCCCGGGCCCTCCGCCATCTGCTCTGTCCCCTCTCTGGAGAGAAATGGGGATGCGGGCCAACTGACCTCTGCCCCAGCCCAGGGGCTGGTTAGGGATGCCCACCCCCAGAGCACTCCTGCTGGGCCCTCGGCTATGAGGTCCCGCCTTCAGAAACTGGCTGAGCAGAGGCTGTACTGGGATACTGATGGTATTTTCATCTTTATTCATAAAAAAGTAGATTCTTTCTTTATGGTTTCCCTTAAGCAGTTCTGCATAAATACCCTGTTTATGCTCCAGTTTGATTGTGCAACGGTTAACGTCAGAGGATCTTTTTCTTCACAGAGGGCTGTTTTCAATAAAGTTCTTTGGCACGATGATGTTTAGTGATTGTCCTGCGTTTCATGTTAAACATCTGCAGATGTGATCCCAGACAGCACCCCTGCGCCCCCCCCTGAGACTCAGAGACAGGAAGTGACCCCTGCCCCCACCCCGACATCCTCCGACACGCCACTGGGGCGGAGGGGCCGGCTGGCCAACCTCGCAGCCACCATTGGCTCCTGGGAGGACGACCTGGGGGCGCAGAGAGACAATGCACAAGCAAAGCCTGGTACCGCCTGTTTACCCGCCTCACGCCACAGAGCCCCCGGCGTCACCACCCAGACCGGCCCCGCGGTACACCGGCTGCATTCCGGCCAGGCGGCTGCAAGCAAGCCCATTATTGCTGGGCAGCAGGTGGGCTGTACAACGGGCGTCTTTCTACAAGGAGGACTGGATGGGAGCGGTGCAGCTGTGTGCTTCCCTGTCCTGTACAGGAATACTGTGCTTTGAGTTCTGAAATGCTGCCGATGGCTTCATTATTCTGTGTATTTTTGCCGCTTTGCTATATTTTGATGCTAAATTTATGAATGGAATATCAGCAGCTGTGTTTGTTGAGCATTGGGTGGTTGTATAAGACCTAGTTGTTGATTCTTTTTTTATGTTTTTGTCGCAGCAGTCGGCCTGTTCACTGGCTAAAGTGAACGTAGCGGCTCAGCCGAGTCCCCAGAAGGCTCAGTGTTCAAACCTAAGGCCCACTCCACAGCCAGGTCCCGCTGCTCCCTCCGCATCCCCCTCCACTGGTCCCAGGGCCGCCCACCTCTCCAGCCCTCACAAAACGGGCGCGTTGGCAGCTGCTGGACTGCGGCAGCCTCCTCCTCAGAGTCCCCAGAAGTGCCCGATGCCCGCCAGAGACCTCGGCTCGGGAAGAGACGTCCAGCCCAGCCCTAAGAAACCCGACCTGCTCAGGGAGACCACGCCTTTGCAGGCAAAGACCCCATCTGGAGCTCAGAGTAAGCGGTTTAATCACGTGACCCTTCTGGGTTATGGCATTGACAGGCTGTTTGCTTTTGTCATGCATGGAATGAAACTGTGGTGACAATGAGTGTCTCAGAAAAGCCCCACATGGGCTAAAACTGAATGATGACATCACAGGTTCTCTTGTTAATTAAAAAACTAATCAATTAAACTTTGTCTGACAGCCATCACTGGCTAGGTCACCTTTCTTTTAGCTGCTTTTGCTCTGGTTGTGCCCTGTGTTAGGTGGACCAGGGGTCAAGTCCTTCCTGGAGCGTTTTGGAGAGCGCTGCCAGGAGCGTTCCGCCCAGAACTCTCCTTCGACTGCTGCAGGTCAGAAGACCCCATTGCTGGGGCAGTCGGCGACTCCCGGGGCCCGGCTGATGCAAGAGAAGCTGAAGGCCACTCCAGTGATCACCGCCACGGCCGACCTTGCCCAGAAGCAGAGGCTGGTACGGCACTGGCATAAATCTTACAGCTCCCCCAGACCCATAAAAATGTCAAAGGGCCTTCTGCGTCAGCCTCGCAACCTGCTGATCATTACCGCCGTTTTTTCACAGGAGCGAGAGAACGAACTAGCGCAGCTGCGAAATCGCTTCCAGAGAGAGAACGTGCAGAAGGCGAGCAGAGTGGCCGGCGCCAAGGTTGGCTTTCAGAATCTTCTCTTTTGTTTGGTTCTGAAGTGATTCTTTAAGCAGACCCATCAGAAAGCGGTAATGCCAGTGTCTGCGCGATCCAGTATGTGGTTCCAATGCAGGGGAAGAAATGGCAGCAATTGTTGAACTGTAGCCCATTATACCTAAACGCAATAGGTTGTTCTGTTTTCCCTCCTGTGTGTTTGCCAACCATGTGGTAAAACTCCAATCTGAAAACAATGTTAACCGTATTCCACTTCAACAGCAATCAACACAGCCAACAGAGAGCAGTGTTATGCCAACAGAACCTGAGGATAGGCCAACAGCACCCCCTGTGGAGATACTGAGCACTGCGGCAAAGTTCTGCTCTGCAGGTATATATTGGTTATTCATCTAGGAATTCCCTAATAGAGCTACCCTGTCACTCTGGGGTATTGTAATGGGATGGGTAGGTCCTAACCCTGAGAGGTTTGGTGGTGTAGCTGGAGTTCAGGGCTTCTTTGAGTGCAAACCGGCTGTGTCCATATTGGTTTGGGGAGGACAGGCTTTGCTGACCCTAGGCTTTGTGTTTATACCAAGCGCTCAATGTGGCCCAGCCTGTCTGACTGACCCTGCATTGTGCTGCTGAAAGGGGCATTCAGAGGGGGCTTGGAGGGCCGCGCCTCAAACTGCACCAGGCAGCACAGCACTCCCTCTGTGCTCAGAGCCACTCCATCAGCCTGTGTCGATTTGCTCCTTTATCAAAGTTACAAGCATTCTTCTAAAGCTCTGATACATACATATTTTTCTTTAAGAGTCGCTTATTGAGACGGCTGCTTCCAGCCCGTTAAAGACAGCAGAAGTTTGCTCTAAGATGTCTGAGGACAGCCAAGAGGCGTCTGTGGGTGAGTAACCTCCTTCAGTGGCTGTTTTGTTTGTCTGGTGGAAACAAATGTTTAAGCATGACATTTGTAGACACTCAGGGTAGACCCCATGGTCGAATGGCCCAGCGAGTGTTTAGAATCGGTGAGACTTAGCGAGCAGTAGCAGGACCTGTCTGCGCCACAGCGATGCGGGAGGTCGACCTGGTCGTAGACGCGGGGAACAGTTCAGAGGTCATCAACAAGCTATTCGACGGCGTCCTGGAGGAGAGTGAGGATCACGACGCTGAGAATGAAGATGAGGATGGAGAGGAAGATGCCTTGAACATCTCCTCCATGTCGCTCTTGACCCCCCTGGCGGAGACGGTCGCTGCTGTCGTGAAAAGCCCTGAGCTGAAGCTGCTGGTGAGTGGGGGGGGGGGGGGGGTGAAGAGCAACTGGGAGACACAAGGACATTCACCTTGAAACTGGAATATCCCACTAAAAACTCACTTTAAGAGGCACTTCTTCATTCAGCCAATGGTTATTCAAAGTGGTTTAACCTACTAATACATTTATATGACTGTGAAATTTGAAATGCTATTTTCTGTTTGTGTCATCTTCTTCCTGAAGACCTCCACCCCAGCGAGCTCTTTCCGAGAGAAGAGCAAGACCCCCGAGAGCGGCCGTCGGGCCGAGAAGCTGCAGAGGGCCCGTGTGCGGCGTACCCGCTCGTCTGAGAGCCTGGACTTTGGCGAAGACGAGCAGAACCTCCCCTACAGGTGCAGCCCACGATACCGCCTGCCGCCTTTCTTTTGGGGCCTCGCTCCGGCTCGCTGCGTTTTAAGCTTTGCCCGGTGACCCTCCCCGGGGTTCTACCGTGACCTTCATCGTTTAAATGCCGTCGCACGGATAGACGTGAAGCAGCCAGAAAGATAATCGATGAAAATGTCATTTTTGCAAGTACCTCACACCAGCAGCGTTACTCAAACCTAGCTGCCTTCTGCTGTTTCAGCATCGACGCCTACAGGTCCACCAGGGTCAAGGAGACGGCCCGGCCACACGTGAAGCAGGTGATCGTGCGCAAGGAGGATGTGAAGCAGAAGGCGGCGGAGACGACGCTGGCCACGCCCACAAACCACGTCAGCGTCAAGCAGAAGATCAAGGCAAGGACAAGACCTGCGATACATCCTGCAATCAAAGGCTTTCAGAACGATTTTTAATGATCAAACCAACATTCATTTGTTCAGGCGTTCAAATAGTTATTTATGGGAAGTTATGATTTTTATGTGGTCTTGGCCTTTTATGTATTGTTCTTTGTCATGTGTTTTATTACTTATTTTACTATGTTGTGAAGCACTTTGTGGCTTTTGCCTGTGAAAGGTGCTATATAAATAAAGATTACTTACTTACATTGAGAATGACCCGCCCTTAGAACTATTATGATTGTTTAGCAGGGCTAATGAGCCAATCGGAGTGGCCTTAACATGTGTTTCCGCCCACTCTCAGGACCTGACCAATGAGATGAACCTGCAGCAGACAGTGATCCACCAGGCCAGCCAGGCGCTCAACTGCTGCACGGACGAGGAGCACGGGAAGGGCTCCCAGGTGGAGGCCGAGGCCGACAGGCTGCTGCTCATCGCCAGTGAGTGGGGGAAGAGGGGGGTGCTCGATCTCCATGGATACAGGCTTAAGGGGCCGCTGGGAACGATGCTGCGTTCCGTTTACTTCAGAGGCTGGGGCTGGGAATGACATCACACCCAACTTAACTGCGTTCCAGTTGCCTGGGACTAGTTTCAAAAAGTAGGATTTCTTTCTTAACCGGGTAACTTGTTGGATTTAAGACACCCAACTTTAAATGGCCTTTACGTCATGCAGATAGGCAAAAAAATCCTACGTTTTGAAAAACAACCCCGTTTACCCTGGTTCATTGTTAGCAATACTGGGTATAACAAGGCGGTAT
>JAABNX020000053.1:1132051-1152160 GCA_015163995.2 Mormyrus lacerda | reverse complement strand
AAAAATCCTACGTTTTGAAAAACAACCCCGTTTACCCTGGTTCATTGTTAGCAATACTGGGTATAACAAGGCGGTATGCAAAGGTTCCCCAGTTATAATCGGTGACTCGCATCACCATCAAACTCGTATTATAACTGCTACAAACGTACGTCTACATCTTCAGCTGAGAGAAGAGTGGCACTGAAAGCCGAACTGGACCGGCTGAGGGTGGAGGGCCTGAAGAAGGGCCCGGACCCTTCCAGAGCAGCAGAGGAAGGCCCCATCTCCGCCTCGAAGGGCTCCATCACACTGATGGAGCTGCGTCTCCCCCTGAAGGCCGACTTTGTCTGCTCCGCCGCCAGCAAGCCGGGTAGGTGACTCTTCAGGCCATACCCTTACCGTTTGCCCAGGTACAGTCCGTGTTTTCCATGTTGAGGAACGCTGTCTCCTTCCCGTTTCCCTCTCCGTCCAACGTACACAGAGAACTACTACTTCTTCATCATGATCCGGGCGGGAGCGGAGAACACAGTGGCGACCCCTCTGGCCAGCACCCGCAGTGCGCTGAGCGGGGACGCCCTCACCTTCTCTACCAAATTCACACTGTGAGTGTCTCCGCCTCCACCTTTACGTGACAGGCTGCCTGCCCCCCAGGGCTGCCCATGCTGTATCACATCCGCTCCTTACTGCATGATGCTTTCAGGTATTGGGAGATTTCATAAGGGCCATGTTGAGGGTTCGAGTGAATGTCCTAAAATGGTCCTTTCGTCCTTGTTACAGTTCTAGTGTCACTAATGACTTTGAAATTGACGTGGAAGTCTACTGTCTGGTAAGTACTGATGCATTAGCTTTTGGGCATTTAGCGGTCACTCTGTATGTTTATAACAATAATAATTAATAATTGAACCCTTTATTGATCCCCGCGGGGAAATTCTTTTTACACCTCCCTCAACAAGCTGTCCGCGAAGGGCAGCCACCTCTTGGGGCGCCCAGGAAGCTGTGGGTTAAGGGCCTTGCTCAAGGACCCGCAGACATGCTGAGGCTGGGTTTGAACCTGCGACCTTGTGATTACAGGCACAAAGGCTTAGTCCACTGAGCCACACGCTGCCCCCTTATATATATTCATATCTAATGAGATGGATAATTAAATGGAGCAGTTCAGGATGAGTTTTGGGTTTCTGTGGTATGAGCTGTTCTTGACTGGCTCCTGGTGCTGCCACGTCAATCTGAAGCATCACTGTTTGCATTGGAACACCTGCCGCGTTTCTACGGATATTGGCCTGTAGGCAGCAACTTCAGGAAAATGTGCGGTTCTCTGGGAGGAAACCTCTCAGCTTCTGACCTGTAGCCGGCTTGCATATAAGGGTGTTCGTTCTGAAACCTCACTTCTAAGAAGAAAGATTCTCAGCTATCGACCCGACAGCCCTGCAGTAAGATTATGGTGCTGGAGCACAGATAACATGGGCAAAGTGGGTCCATGGGCTGCATTTTAAGTGCAATGTCAGGTTCTGGTGGGCCTTTCGTTGACGTGCATAGAAATGCATGGTGAAGAGCTTTGTGTTTAAGTAGGCGTTTGGGGTAGATTTTTGTGTGAGTGTGTGTGTGTGTAATTGTGTAAAGGTGTGAGCTGGATGACTGCAGACGGTCCTGGGAGTTGTAATTGTAATTGCAAATGCGGTTTGCAGGTGCAAAGGCGTGACCTGTGCTCTGAGAAGAAGAAGAAGCCAAGCAAGTCGAAGGTATTTCCCATAAGCACTTCCACAGGCAAACTGGTATAAATGGTATTGGGTTAGTCGGGCATGGCTTTGTACTGGGAGTGAAAACATGAAATTGCTTCATGGTGATTAATGCTATTAAGTGTTTTAAAAAAACAATTAAACCTTTTTGGGAAGACATGGAAATTTAAAATCGCACTCTTGTTCAGATTCTGTGGCGGCACGTTCATGAGATCCAGGAATCGTGCTTTTCTGTACAGGTATCCTGGTCATCATGCATGGAGCCTAAGCGCTCGCTCACGGGTGTGTTCACCTTGTGGTTGGGCCTGTGTCAGTACGGTCACCCTGGGCTGGGGAGGAAGCCTGTAATGCTCTCACCGGAGTGCCTGGAGGCTGCTGGAGTGATTGGCAGGTTTCACTCTTTGGATGAGCTGACATCCCTGCTTTTTTTCTTTTAGGCCATCACTCCTAAGCGTCTCCTGACCACCATAACCGTAAGTACCTCTGCTAGACATGCACGGCATGTGATATTGACGTCAACGTCGCATTTTATGCACGTGCAAATGTCTCATCATAAGGGACACAACTGGGTTGAGATTATGCTGGGTCAGTATCTAATATTTGACATATTTTGATAGCGTCCTTCATAATCCTGTTCTACTCTTCAGGTGGTTGAGTCCATAGCGTTTCTGTTAATGGTTTAACAGAATGTGATTTTTAATTCTTATTTTGAAATGCTCTTTTGCCTTTGTAAAGCACTTTGAATTGCCTTGTATTTGAACTGTGCTATGTAAATTAGCTTGCCTTGCCTTGTTGAGGTGGTAAATGTTATAATATTCAAACTGCCAAGTGAGCTTTGTTTAATGTCAGCAGGAATAGATTTTGTTTTTGTGAATTTTGTGGTTTTTTTCACTTCTGGAGGCAGATTGATTAGGCTACTTTAACATCGTGGTGATTATTCTAACCCTAGCTGATTGTTAGGTTTGGCTAACCTACCTTTTTTTTCTCCCCCTTTTCAGAAAAGCAACCTTCAGACTCCAGGTAAGGGTTTAGGTTTTTCTGCAGCGAGATGCTGCCACCTCCTGTTTTACTGAAGAGCTGTACTGAAGGCGCCCGAATCTGTGCTCGCAGTGATGGCCAGTCCGGGCGGGCCCAACGCCGTCCGCACCAGCAGCTTCGTCCTCGTGGGCTCCCACAAACTCACACTGGCATCCATTGGAAAGAACAAGTTTCCCCTGGAGAAGGTAAGAGACGCTGTTTTCACGGGTTTCACCTCCAGACGCTTTACGTAAAGAGTATAAATACGTGGACATTTGCTTTCAGAGAACAGAGGTACATGGAATGAGAGGTTTCCTGCAGAGTTTGGCTCTGATGCCAAGAGAGGATGGAAATTTCGGGGGTGGGGAGTGTCTTCCTCATTGTCAAACAAAGAACACAGCCTCAGTTCAAACATTTTTATTGGTGTTAAATCTGAGATTTTCAATTTGAGACAAGCCTGCACGCATATACACACGCATTTATATGTATGTGACAGTTTTATTGTCTTGTAAAAAGTCTGTAGGGTTTTTGCCAACTACCCCATCGCCCCTCAAAATCATCCATGTTGGTATTTCAAGTGGACGTTAGCGGGTCAATCACGTGCAGTATGTCCACTGCTGTGCGGAAAAATTTGGAGTGAAGTTTGGCACACGGTGTCAAACGCGTCGTGAGCACTAGAGTGGACACAGCCACTAGTACGTGTGCAGAGAGGTACGAAGTCCTGGAGTCACTGGAGGTCTGGGACTGTCTGCTACGTGGTGGTCCTGTCTGGCTGCGCTCAGTTCCTCGTCGCTAAGCTCACGCTTGCTCTCACGCACTCTCTCTGTTTCTCTCTGTCTCATAGATCAGTCATGAAGAAAGTGAGATAGAGTTTCTTGGTGACATGTTTCAACACAAGGTTGCAACCATTCTTTCTGAGCCAGTACTAACTCCCTTTTCTGTTCAATGCATCTTGCATCTTTTTTGCTGCTGTCATCTTCTTATCTGTGGTGACCGTCTTAAGTTTGTCATTGCAACTGAATGCCCTGTGTTCCCTAATCTTGTCTGTTGACAACTGTCGGTCCATAAGTCCCACTGAACGGTTTGTGTCTGAAGGACATTATCCTCACCTGTTGTAGCCTAGTGGTGTCAGTCACTTCAGCAATGATAGGAGTAAAGTCGAAATGCTGTTTAGCCAACTTGTGGAGTTATCTGAGCCACCTTACCTGGTTTTTCTATGTGGCTGAAGTTGAAGGTTAATGTTTTATTTGATTAGTTTATAGCTGTCAATGTTGTTGAGTTGCATTTATGTTGTGCTTATGTAATTTTGCTCTCATGTGATTTGTAAGATTAACTCCATGCCTTAATCCCCTCCTGTTTTGGCTGTGGCATGTGTCATGAGTCTCTGTCTCAAGGTGCCGCGTTCCTCCTGCAGGTGCCTTTCCTGTGTCCCCTGGAGGGACACGTCTACTTGAAGCTGCAGTGTGAGGTCGGTTCGCAGGTAGAAGAGAGGGGCTTCCTGGTAAGTTTTAAAACAAACTCACTGTTGGGGCTTTCAGCATCTCGGCTTGAGGTCCATTTCGCCAGTTTGTTTTCCTGCTGTGGAATGCTTGTCGCTAACTGGGTGCGCTGCTCTGCAGACGATGTTCGAGGACGTCAGCGGCTTTGGGGCCTGGCACAGGAGGTGGTGCGTTCTCTCGGGGTACTGCATCTCGTACTGGACCTACCCAGATGATGAGAAGCGCAAGGTTGGTCACCCTCCCATACCTGGACACTTAATGGCATTTTGGGTGGTGTTCAGTATTTGCTTCCCTTCGACATAAACAAATATGCATAAAACAAAAATGAATAATATTGGTTTCTGAAACTGAAGGAGTTTAGTGAGTTATAACACCTTATACTTGTGCAGTGGGTTACCTGTGTGTGTATATTTCAATTATTTCTTGTATAGTGTAACTTATTGTTTTGTACAGTGTCATTTATTGTCTGTGCACTAGGGAGTATCAAACAGGCCCCAGCACACTTGTCGAATAAAGCCGATTCTGATTATTATGTGGTTTCCTTAATTCCACACAAGACTAGGCTTATGCCTTATCCCTTCCGATCTCTGCGATAACCGATAACGGACTTGTTCTGATTCAGTGTTTTTGTCTGAAGCACTAACGAGAGCCCATGTGGGCGCCGGTCTCTGCAGAACCCCATCGGTCGGGTCAACCTGGCGAACTGCACCAGCCGGAAGGTGGAGCCGGCAAACCGGGAGTTCTGCGCCAGGCCGAACACCTTTGAGCTCATCACCGTCAGGCCCCAGAGGGAAGACGACAAAGAGACGCTGGTCAGCCGGTGCAAGAACACCATGTGTGTCACCAAGTAAGCTCCCAGCTTCCCCGCCTCACACACTAACGTCTGTGAAAGGGAGGTTTCTACTGTCTGGTTCTGCAGTAAGATGAGGTTTGGATCTGGCCCTTCGGACAGCCTTGTATACATTTAAAGGCAAGTGGTAATGCAATTCTGCTCCTGTGCAGGAACTGGCTGAGTGCAGACACCAAGGAGGAGCGTAATCTCTGGATGCAAAAATTGAACCAGATCCTGGTGGACCTCCGCATGTGGCAGCCTGACTCCTGCTACAGGCCTGTTTAAGTCTGCCACCTGGTGTTTGGGAGGGCAAATGACATCTTTACCCACATGTCCCCCTGATTTGTCTTTCTGACTTAACTTTAAAATGACCTTTTTTTAAAAAAAAAAAATTATGTGCAATACAGTATCTAGGGAATGCTTATACGTGCTGTTTTAGAGAGATTAAGGATCCAGGAAAATTTTTAAGTAAGCTATTCATTTTGGCCGTTTAACAAGATGTCAGTTTATATGCTGCTTGCATGGTTGTACCCTTGGATTACCTAACGTTTTAGACCTGATAAACCGTTTTCTATTAGATATTCCAAGAGAGTTCATATGTTTTTATCAAGAGATTTGTTTTTTATCGTTTTACTTCACTAGGTTATGACAATTTCCGCTGATGCAGGTCCATTCCTACACTCCATACATGCTTGTGTGTTATTTACACAAATATCTTTCACTGTGTGTGAATGGGACAGGCCAGTGTTAATGACACTGCGTTTTAAGTTAAAGCCACGTGAAAACGTTTTGGAGAAGTTACAGTTTCCCAGTCAGGCAGTTTAGAAGACCTGCTGTTATTTCTTGCAGAAAACCCTTTTGCTGTGGTGAAACAAGCATTTAATATCCTACAGTTTGCTGATAAGTTGCATTTATTATTGTTTGTGTGTGTTTATGAGCATTTGTCTGCCTCATGGTTAAACGTTGAGGCGTCTGGGAACACAATGCTGACGACAGTCCCAGGAGCGCTTGTCTTCAGTGGCACTCATTAATGTGGCACGATCTTCAGTAGAACGTCTGCCACACCTTGCATACATGTGTATATGCATGTGTACACGCCTTTGTCGTATTATTCTAACTCCTTGTTTACATATAGCTTTTGCCATTAATGTAATTTGCCTAACACAAGAACCATTTGGCAAGTAAGGGAAGTATGGTTTGATTTTTTTTTTTTATTATAATTTTTTTTATTTCCTGGTCTTTCCCTATTGTCCATTTTGAATGCAGATGGCTGTAGTGTTTGGACTCTGACGACATGCCAAAGTTACAGACTAAATGAACACTTCACACTTCAGCAATATTTTCTAAAATGTTAAGACTCCAATAAATGCCAGTTTTAACTATTTGTGGTTGTTATGGGTACTGGTTTTGATGATTTGTTTCTTGTTTTGGTGAATTGAACTGGCTGTCTTAAATGGGTTTGTATGCATACTTCTTAACTATGGCCTTCACTGCAAGGATCAACAGTCATTTCCCAGTCCCCCCCCCCCCAGAGAACTTTTAGGGAGGTTTATAGTGTGTTGTTATCTTGGATCTTGGTGAAACCCAATAATGTCAAAGGAATTATGGGCTTTATATTTCATGAATGTGTTTGGTAAAAAGCAAAAACCCTTCCTTTCCAAGCTGAAGAATATGGCAAGTATTGCCATTAAATAGGTCCCCGGATGTTAAACATTTGATTATATATCATTTGTTGATTGTACGTATTTATTTAAGGAGAACTTCCACATGAGTATAAAATAATCATCTGAAATCAATAAAATGCTGGGGATGATCCAATGTAGTATGGATTATCATGAACGTGACAGTACCAGATATATGTAACTAATTTAAAATAAAGTACAAAACGCATTGCAATAAACTGTTGTGTCCCTGTTATTGTGATGTATTGGTGTTTATAAAAGGATTGTAGACTACCTCATTAAAAACCAGTAGGTTTCCCTGCAGCACCAAAAAAAAAACTATATCTATTAATTATTATATAAAATGCTTATCTATAACAGACCATTGAAAATTTGCATTTATCATAAATCATAGTTTGCTTCTGCTTCATTTGCATAGATTGATTTTCTTTTTTATTAAAACAATTTTTTGGTTTTAAATAATGGTGCCAGCTACACCTATTAAAAATGGACCACCGGAAAATAGGTATACACTACACCCAGGGGTCACCAACCTTTTTGAAACAGAGCTACTTCACGGGTACCGAGTCATACGAAGGGCTACCGGAACAGACTTTACCTAAACTTATCCAAACTTCATGTATAATAAACATGTTTTAAATGTTTTTTTTTTTTTTTTTTTTAGATATTGTAGTTTTATTAATATATATAAATGCGAATGTGGTTAAAGAAGAATTGCAACAGCATAAAATTGAAATTACTCACTGGTGAGTTGTGCTATTTTTAGAACTTGTGGTCCTTGGGGGCATCCTGGTGCCTGCGGGCACCGTGTTGGTGAACCCTGCACTACACTCTCTCAGAAAAAATGGTAAAAAACTGTACTTTTGCTTGTCATGGGCCTGTACTTTCAATAGTCTGCCAGTTGTACCCTTAGCTGTAGGTAATTGTACCTTTTAATAAGGTACCGAATTGGACTTTGAGGAACATTTCCGTACCATTGATGGTACTTGGTACATGAATGCTGTATGTACCTTTGGGATGTTCCTCAGAGTCCTTTTCTGTACCTTAAAAGGTACAATTACAAAGGTACAGATTTTTACCCTTTTTTCTGAGGGTGTATACTCTGTTTCGTAGACTTGTGCAAAGAAAATGTGAAAGAAAACACATTTGTAGTTAAGCTGGTGACATCTAGCTATGTGCCAACATTAATATTGAGGGATTTCCCTAGTTCATTTGCAGTTATTTATTTAATTATGTTCATTAATGTAGAGCTTTCATATTTCTTAATTTTATATTTCCTTCTATCCTTGCTACGCACTCATCATGTTTTTTGCCTATCTCATACAACGTAATCACACCAAGGCCATCTGACCCCCTGGCTCCAGGAGTCTGTACGAAGACCATAGATAAAGGGCCTGCTTCCCGCAGTGGGGGCAGAGACAGACACAGACAGACACTGAACCGGCCATGTGAAACATCTTTCTGTAACATCTTCATTCTGTCTTAATAAACTGCTTAAGCTTAAGGAACCTGCCTCATCATTCAGCTAAAAGAACCTGAGGTTTCACTGAAGAAATCTATCAATATTATGATTCTTTCATAACTTCTGCAACTTCCTACTGCTCCTCAGTGTTGCCAACTGAGCGACTTTGTCGATAGATCTAGTGACTTTTCAGACCCCTCTAGCAACTTTTTTTTCTTTTTTCAAAAAGCACCTAGCGACATTTCTGACAAACCTTAACTACTTTCTGTACAACAGTATCGTCAATGCGGAAGTGAATTGAGCTCCCTGCAGCTACTCCTAGCCCCCCCCCCCCTGGGGCAGTTCGGCTGCTGAACGTTCTGACAGACAGACATGAAAATGAATGATCTGTGCATGTACTTGCAGTATGCAGCATCACATCGACTGACTAATCAGAAACCTTGCTTGGTTGTTCTCACCCAATCACAAAGCAAGTGATCTTTCAAACAACAGAATTCCTCTGCCGCACAGGTATATCAACACAGATCTTTCTAGAAGCCACACAGACAGATCTTCGCTTTGGTATGCGGGCATCGCCTTTCACCTTTCAAAACTTCTATTCTTCCTCTAAAACCATTAGTCAAAAAGCCCTTTTAAAGGTTACATTATTTAAACTGCAGATGGGTTTTATTTATTTAAACAAAGGGCGCTTCTACCATTGCTTCTCTAGTTTTAAAAGTTTGGGTTTTAAAATGTCTTTTTAATTTGCTTTTCATCCTTTTGATACTTATTCCTCTTTCTAAGGACTATTTCATTAAGGGTTAGGGCTTTTATTTATCTAAGTGCTAATGCCAACTTTATCATAATAACACTCATTTAAAGAAAATTACACACATGTTGAAATCAAACTTTATTTAGTCTTATAGACAAACAAATAAAACACACATTTGTAATATAAATACATTAAAACAATGACAGAACCTAAAACTTACAATACTGAATAGGACGGGAACCCTATGACATCAGGGCTTACTGTCTACTGTAAAACAGTCGTATGCCAAGCTGTCAGACATTGAAAAGCAGGCAGCTACCCAGAAGTATGCTAAAAAGGCAAAGATATACGACCAGGCTACCCAATCAAAAACACGCACAGACACCCTGACACAGGCAGCCATTGCTTTGGCCATCGCAGGGCATGGCACTGCTTGGTCATGTGATCATGTCGGTCTAGCATGCAAGGCAGCATTTGACTCCAATGCAGCCCAGAAGTTTCGGATGCACCACACCAAGTGCAGCGAGATGATTAACGGTGTTTTGGCTCCATACTGTATTCAAAGGCTTATAGCTGTTATTGGTGGGATGAAAGTACAGATGTCAGTGTTTCCAATTATCTTTGCAGTGCGGTTCGTCACTTTAGTGCGGGAAAGAGGTGTGCTGAAGATGCTTTCCTTGGCCTTCTTGAGCTGGAGGGAAGAGATGTGAAGTCCATCGCTGAGGCAGTTCTCGCCTCCCTTGATCAGTATGGCGTCAGGAATGGGAACCTGCTCGGCGTTGGCAGTCCTGACAGAAGCATACAGTGGTGTTTACAAAATTCTTAAAGAAGAAATGAAACATCTTGTTCTTATCCTTTTTTTGTATGTCACTCCTTATAATTAGCAGTCAGCTCTGCCTGAAAAACCACAGGGTGTTGAGTTCCTGGTCAGGGAAACACAGAGTAGGTTCTCTATTTTGCCTAAAAGAAAGGAAGTATACAGGGCACTATATGAAACTGTAAACTGTGGGGAGAGTCTGTGCCACACGCTGGCCTTCAGTGCAGCTGCTCTATCATGAAAACTCCATCAGTGGGAGGAGCTGAAATTACATTTCAGCCTGACCAGGACAAGCGAGCACATGGCAGATGTTTTACACTCAATGTACCTTACTTACAGTACCTGCAGTCAATTCCTGGTGAGGTGCAGAGCACGATCAAGACCTCTGAGGGGGAACAGACAGAGAACTCGAGCTCCTGGACTGTCTGCTAAGACTGATGAGGGCTGTCTGCACCAGGCTCCTTCGTCCTATGGCCAAAACTGACATTCTAAACCACCCAATAGACAAGCACATCTCAGCTAAGTCATATCTTGGCTATGCATTTGAGTCCAAGGCAGTCCAGCTTAACATCTCCGCTGAGGAAGAGGATGATGAGGGCGATGAAGGAGATGCATTGGTTACACTATCGCCCTTGCCAATTAACTTCGGGCTCCCAGACAGCATGGAAGTTCTCCAACGCACGTCCTGGTTCGGTGTAGGTGAGACTCTTAAACGAAACAAGATCCTGGGTGAGATGGAGAAGCTAACGGCCCTTTTTGGATACTGACCTCATCATCGGTCGGTGGAGGTCTGTTCACCCTCAGCGATGGGAGGAAACAGCCGACACCATTGGATACTGGGCTGAGGTACAAAGGCTGAGGGACGCGGCAGCGTCAACCCATTTGAAGCGTCGGCCTCCACAGCGACATGCGGTTCTTTCCCTGCCTCACTCAAACTGGGAAACTAGGAAAGACGGTCCAGCCGAACGGGAGCAGTCAAAAGCAAACTGAGGAATTGTATGTCGCTTCCAGCACTGAGCTCCATTCTGCATATCAGGTTTGGTTTAGGGCTGGCTGGAGAGGCTCGGTATGAGCACAGGTTGCCAGATAATGTGCTCCATCTCTTTGGCACTTCTGCTGCCTATTCTTTTGAGCTCTGTCCGGGGGCACAGATCAAATAAACGCTTGTAATTGTGTTCTTTTTGTAAATATGGCCATAATTCACCTATGACCTTTAAAGTAAGACGTAAAATAAAGCGGCAGCAAAAACCTGACCTATTTCCGATCCATTTATTATTAACATCAGCCAAGCTTTGTTCTGTTGTAAATACATTTTTTTTTTCCTGGAAAATATGCACATAGTTCAAAGGTAACTGCAACTTCAAATGTTTTCATGTGTAATGTTTTCAAACATAAATAGAATTGATAATAATAAATGAAATACTTTGAGCTGCGTTAAAATACAGTGGCCTATATGAGCATGGAGTACAGGGCAGGAGAGGTTATTTTCTCCTTAATTGGGAGTTTTCGGTTTCTCTCCTCTGTTGTCATCTGGCTTTCTTTCCTTTTCTTTCCTTCCTCTTTTCTGTTCTGTATTACTCATTACTGTATTACTGTCATTACTCTCTCTAATGATGCTGTAATGTATCACAGCACATCCATGTAAAGCACGTTGGTACGTGAAAGGCGCTATTTTAAAATTAATTGAATTGAAGATATTTAAAGTATGATACAATGTTAAAATTCCTGCTTGTTTTTCTTGATAGCCGTCATTCATTTTTCAATGTTTAGAACTTTTCAATCCCAGTCTTTTAGTGATTTGGTGGCAGCCTGCCTTAGTTAAGGCCCCCCTACAACATGGCCATCTGCAGCAAAAATAAACTAGACCTTCATTCTTCTACTCCAATGTAATATTGTATCAAGCTAATAAACGGTTAAAATTAAATGATGCAACCGAGCACGCTGTTGCGAATATAGCGTTTCTGAAACACGGAGTGGCTTCCGTGATCCTCCCCTCCGCCGGCACTGATCTGAATGTGCACGGCCACAGATCTGTGCCGGGTTTTCTTCCTTTCTGATAGCCGTATTACACGTTAGGGTTTTATACAGTATGCAGGCGTGGGACCTTCCTTTTCAAGCAATAAGCCGGCTGGAGGAATAATTCATTTCCGTTTCACCTGGTAACGTTTTCTTCTACGCTTGTAAATTACGCCTGCATGCTGATTTTCTAACAGACACGTGTTATGATTGTTACGAATGATTTTAACGGTTTAGCTAACCCCATCGGTCAATATAATCATTGATTCCCTGGTTTGACTTGGTTCAGATTATTTAGCGGTCAGATCGACATGAAAGCACACTTTATTTTATTGCGGAACAAATAGAAAACCAAACCTTTAGGGTGTTAATGAAAAACTGTCATTAGTAAATTTGATAACTAGTAAGCGTGTCCTCGGCTGGTAAGTGAATGTCTTCCGCACTTCCGCATTCTCTTCCGAATTTAAGTACGTTTCTGTACATCGCGGAAGCATTTCCATAGGCACCTGCTGGGGAAAAATATTTGCAAATCCTGTATGTAAATCGTAATGTGAATGAGTGGCATCAACTCATATAGCATATGTTTAATAATATTTAGCCAATATTCGTATAAATGTACAAAAGTTTAATGAAACTAAAAGGTCTTCTGGCAAGGTAGATCTCCGCATTTTCTGTGGTACTCTTGTGGTGTGCGATGAGGTTAAGTTAGTGTGTTTAAATTGCCTGTAATGCTTTTCTGTGGCCTGCGTTGGACTGGCATCCTCTTTAGGGGACACCCTAACTCCCTGTACCGCCTGCAATACGTTCAACAACCCCCTCCCTTCCCTTCCCTTAAATTGTAGAAACATGGCACTAGACTTTTTTTAACACCTGGATGTTTACTAATAATAATAGTCTGGATTATATAATATAACCGTGTTTAATTATACGGCTACAATGGTGTTAGTGGGACCTGATCTGTTCCTGTCCGTAAACCTTGCCGCCGTAGATCCATAGCCGTAGAGCCGTAGATCCAGCTCCAGCATGTGTGGGATATGGGCCCTGTTCGGCAGCGACGAATGCCTGGCCATCCAGTTCTCCAACGCCATGAGGATAGCGCACCGTGGGCCGGACGCGTTCCGCTTCGAGAACGTTGACGGCTTCACATGTTGCTGCTTCGGCTTCCACCGACTGGCTATTGTGGACCAGCTGTGCGGAATGCAGCCCCTGAGGGTCCGGAAGCTTCCTTACCTGTGGCTCTGCTACAACGGCGAGATCTACAACCACCAGAGGGTAGGTGTGGCCATTTTGGGCGTTCGAACCTGTGGAATGGGTAAAGAGTGCCGATTGTTGTGGTTGGCGGAGTGCCTGAGCTTAACTTTCCTTTAAACAGTTAATGAACCACTTAGCAAGATTCAAATACTCAAGTCTGGTGCCAAATTGCCCTGGGATGAGAACCGTTTATAGAACTCTGGTCCATCAAGATTGGGATTGTCCTGGGTGTCATTTTCCCATGGTTACTCAAGTAATTAAGTGAATCGTTTAGTGAAATCGTTTTACTTAAAAATATTTTGAGATTCTCCTAATTGTACAAAATGTGACATGTAGCAAGACATTGCATTCGTTCATTCATTCATTTAACTCAATTGTTGTATTCCCATCATTGGTTACCCGATATATGTGTGCCTAACTGCATGATGGTCCTGCTGCAACTCGAGATTCTTTGCCACCGTTGCAGCTGAAAAACCAGTTCGAGTTTAATCATGAGACCAAGGTAGACGGAGAGATCTTGCTTCACCTGTATGACCGGTTTGGGATCGAGAAGATGGCCTCTCTGCTCGACGGGGTGTTCGCCTTCATCCTCCTGGATGTTGCCAACCGCAAAGTGTTCCTGGGGAGGGACACGTACGGCGTGCGGCCCATGTTCAAGCTGCTGACAGATAACGGCTTTCTGGCCGTGTGCTCGGAGGCCAAAGGTGAAGATGACATTTTCTACGGTGTTCTGTGTACTGCCCTCAGATTACATCATCTCAGTCACATAATATAATCACTAGTTTTAAATCGTGGTGCTGGTGGGTCTGTTTAATGACTGAGAAAAATTGGGGGGTTAGGATATGTATATATCCCTTAGTGCTATGAAACCAAGACCAAAACCACGATACAAAGCTTTTATAAATTTTATACATTACACCCAGGGGCGGACTGGCAATCTGTGCGTTCTGGAAAAGTCCAGAACGGCCGTCTGATCCACGACCGTCGGCCTGGGAAAATCAGCTAACAGCAGATGGCGCTAATTCGATCATTTGTCCGGTGAAATCCATCAGTGAAAGCCAACCAAAAAGAGCGAATCATAAGTTGCAGCTACGGGAATAATGGCAACCCGAAAACGTAAGGAGAAAGGAGAATGGGAAAAGTTAAAAGAAAAGAAAGCCAAGTCTCTCGAAAATGATGCGCCAAAATGTAAAAAGCTCACAGAGCTTTTTTGGCTGCGGTTCAACTGCCAGCAGCAGCAGTAATGTAGATCACGCTAAATCACCCAGCAAGAGTGTTGAAGAGCAGGTGAAAGTTGAGCATCCGCAGACTGGTCACGAGGGACAGACAGCGGAGGAAATTGAATGGAAGGAAGAGGTACTGGTAAGTGGCCTCAACATAAAACAACAGGCCCATTCTGCATTTATTCTTATAGTCATCCAGTCAGCATCTATTAACCTGACTTGTATGACGATGATGAAAAATATATTTTATATAAAAAATATAGACGCTAAAAATGAAATGAGATGGCTGTGGTTTTATCTTGTCGGTAGTAAGGTCATCTCAGCGGCTAGACAGAAGACCATGGTATTGAAAGAAAGACATCCTTATGTCCCTGGACAGTGACCGTATTATAGACCGAGTAGCAGAGAACAGTGACAGTGTTGAAGATCAAGACACTGTTTTTAATCCCTATTTTCGTTTACAGTGAGTACTTTATTTCTGAGTATTCCTGTGATCTATGTGATCCTCTTGCAATTAGCCTAGTGTTTCATGACCTTTTTGTGTCATTTCAGGTTTCTGTAGTCTTGATTATGTTTTAGATGTCATTAGGTTGGTATATCGCTGTTCTGTGTGCGTATTTGTATTTGAAGACTTAGGTTACTTTAATAAACACTGCCCCTTATTACACCTGTCATGTGACTGTCACATGACTGTTTTGGTCCAATCATGATCGAGTTATCGCACCTGTGGTTTTATTAGCTCAACAAGATGGACAATAACCTTGAGACCGTCGACCCCTGTAGCACATTCAAGTCATTCATGTGGGGACATTTTGGTTATAGAGTACAGTTCAGTATTTTATCTTAAAATATATTTATGTGATGTGAAGTTTAGTTTATCTAAGAGCATTCTTCAGTTTTCTTCTGGTGATTAATAAAATCCAGAACCTGTCCCTTCTTATTCACCACCCTCCCCCCCCCCCCAAAAAAAAGACAGAGGTATGAACCAAACTGTGTATTTGGAGGGTCATTGCACCCCTAATATGCCTATTGTTACGGTTGGCATTGCCTTCATTTTGTACCCAGGTCTAACCACACTCAACCACACCATGGAGACGGAACCTCCGATCACGCCCTTCCCACCGGGACACTTTGAGGTGTTCAACTTGAAGATGAACGGGAAGGTGGAGTCCATTCAACTCGACCGCTTCCATAGCTGCACCAACGAGCCCAAACATATCATCTATGACACCGTGGGGACGCTGGCCTCAGGTGAGGGGTTTTGCTCTGCTGTCCGTCAGGGTGTGTGAGCGGAGTGGAGCGATGAGAATTTCCGCTCCTCGCTCACGAGGCTGTTGGCTCCGCCCGCTCCTCCGCTCTAATTTGCACTAAGCCGCTCCGCTCAACACCTCTCCTCGCTCCGCTAAAAATTTCCTCCCACTCCAGTCAAATCGCTCCACACTCTCAACAATTTAAAAGAGGGACAAATAATCTGCATGCCTGACAAATGTCACCTTAAACCGAAGCCTTATATCATAAAGGAATATGAGCAACGGCAACATCGGGACAGAAAACATTTATTTTCAAACAACATATAGGCAACAACAGACAGGTTTGGTAATGGCATTCCACACAAAAATAAGTTTAAAAATAAAGGAATCAGTGGGCTTAATAGCCTAAAGAATATACAGGCTAAGCATCCACGTTTTAATTTCCTCAATTTTTTTCTGTTGATGTTGCTGCTGCGCCTCTCTATAAAATAAAATTTCACTGCGTGTTGCATGAAATTTAAAAATCCTATTAGACCTATTTTGAATGACAAAACTAATTTATTTGATTATCAATATTTACTTTATAGGCTTTTATACTTTTATTTACTTTATAGACTTGATGTGCTACAACCGTATAAAACTTGCTCACGTTTTGCTCAGGCTTCCGCCTGTTCGCGTAGCACACTCTCATGTTTCTGAGAAAAGTGATTCCAAAGTGAATCTTTACTCACTGAAAGTTTCACCACATTATTGTCCTTTATACGTTTGATAGGAATAGTACGCTTGTATTATCTATCAGTTTCCTTTGCAAATTCCATCTCGGCCAATTTGTGTAACAGTTTTCATAATTGTACAGATGAATTCTGGGTAGAGTCGGGTATGCCTCAGAGTCATCGTGTGAGCGGTATTGGAGCGAGACAGAGCGCCCGCTACAGCCTTAATTAAAAAAGTGCTTCACGCTCTGACCAAATTCCGCTCCTCGCTCACGTTCCGCTCCACTCCACTCACATGCTCTGGTGTCTGCAACAGCAATGAGGGTCATGGCCTTTCGTACAGCACCTGATCAACAAATACCCACAAAATAAGTTCATCTGTTAGAAGTAGTTAGAAACTTTGATGGCTTTGAATCTGAATTTCAGAGTTATCTGTCAGGTAACACAAGCTGAAGGAAAACTAATATCCCTCCCAGGTTATGACCTTGAGACAGTGAAACGGAACATCAGGATCCTCTTTGAGAACGCAGTGCGGAAACGCCTCATGTCCCATCGGAGAATCGGGTGTCTCTTGTCAGGTAAGAATTTAGGTCTTTGCTAATAGACATCCAGAGAAGGAAAATCCCCAGCAGTCACTCATGTCACAGACTTCAGAGAGAACTTTCTAGATAGACCCTTGACAGTGGTTGTATATTTTTAAATAGGTGTATAGTTTGTCATGCTTATATCTTTTATTTTTCTTGATTACTGTATTTGAAGTTGCAGTAGTGAGGATTCAGGGCCAGTCAATCTGTGTTTTCACCGGAATAGTTCCAGCATTAAACCATGCTGGGTGATATAAGGCTGGATTGTAAGGCTTTCCCATCCTGCCGTCCCGGCTGATGCCTGTTCAGACATCCTTGCCCCTTGCTTTCACCCATCCAGGTGGCCTGGACTCCAGCCTGGTGGCTGCCACGCTGATGAAACTGGCCAAAGAGGAGGATATTAAGTACAAGATTCAAACCTTTTCCATCGGCGCCGAAGACAGCCCCGATGTCCTGGCTGCGCGGAAGGTGACCTCTGACCCCTTGTGTTTCAGCTGTACTCAATGGTAGCAAAATACTTTGAACGCTCAATGTTTTTATCTTCCCACTAGGTGGCAGTACACATCGGCAGCGAGCACCACGAAGTGAACTTCACGCCGGAAGAGGGCATCAAGGCCGTGGACAAAGTTATCTACCACCTGGAGACGTATGATATCACCACCATCCGCGCGTCTGTTGGTGAGACTTTCACACCAGGCGTTGTTCTCCGTTTCCGGAGCTTTTTGATTTGCTGCTGTTTGTTACTAATCTGTCCGCGTCGTTTTGATGTGACACTAGAGAAGATGCACCTTGAAATGATTCTTCTGAATCTAAACCTGAATCTGGCTTTGGAGGAAATAAACAGATATAACATGGTTCAGGTTCCTGAGGAATTAACTTACCAGTCATTTTATTTCAAAAGGCAGCCCTGAAACTCTGAGTTTTTTTTTGTCTTTGTGTTCCAGGTAGTTTTAAAAATCTGGTTCTGTGTTGTTCTGTTTTATTTTCCAGTACCTGGATTTTTTTTTGCCCAAATGAAAGTAAAAATATGCGATTGTATCTGAAATATTCTTTACTGGTAAATATGTGGCTGTTTTCCTCTCCACAGCGATGTATCTGGTGTCGGAGTACATCAGAGCGAAGACTGACAGCGTCGTTATCTTTTCTGGCGAGGGATCCGATGAGCTCACGCAAGGGTACATCTACTTCCACAAGGTAAACCACCAGAAAGGAGTTTATCTGGTATTGGCCCAGTCCACTCCCCAGTAGTGTTCGAATTTGATTGGATCATTCCCGATGGTGTAATGTGACTGGCCCCCGCACTGTGCCCGCTCCAGGCGCCGTCTCCAATGGCGGCGGCAGAGGACAGCGTTCGCCTGCTGAAGGAGCTGTACCTGTTTGATGTGCTGCGAGCCGACCGCACCACAGCAGCACACGGGTGAGCCTCCCGCCGCGTGGGAGCCTCCCGCCGTGTGGATAAGTCTTAGCTTCAAGCTAACGGCACCTCAGAAACTACCCCGAGCCGATCAGTTTATTCAACAGATTTTTAAACATTTTCTTTCCCTGAATTTTGATCAGAGTCTGGTGCTTCTGTCATAGGGTGAGACCTGCCCTCATTTTGTCATGTGCCTCTCTGTCGCCCCCTACAGGTTGGAGCTTAGAGTGCCTTTCTTGGACCACAGATTCACAGGGTATTACCTGTCCCTGCCCCCTGAGATGAGGGTCCCCAAGGTGAGTGCACCCCCTTTACAAAAATTATTTTTTTAGTTATTGAATATTAGGGTGTGACATTGCATGTCTTACCTGGGTTTGAAGTGACGTCAAAAATCTGAACATGAGCTGTCTGAAAACTTTCAGGAAGTTTGTTTGTAACATTAATAATGATGAAACTGATTTGAAGATTGAGAAGATGAGAATGTAGCTGAGGTGTCGTGCGGGTCATTCCTCCAGGATGGGGTGGAAAAGCACCTGCTGAGAGATGCATTCAAGGACCTTAACCTGATTCCGGACGACATCCTCTGGAGGCGCAAAGAGGCCTTCAGTGATGGTGTGACATCCATGAAGAAGTCGTGGTACTCCAGCCTGCAGGACCACATCGAATCTGAGGTAACTTCACAAGTGGTTGCTCACCAAAATGGTTAATGGCTGCTAACGGCCACTAGAGGGCTCCAGTACGTCTGCCTTCACACTCGACAGTCTTTTTTTGTGAATGCTGGAATTCACCTGAACTTGTTAGCAGGCAGAAAATTATCTTTACCTTTTTTCTGCATGTTATTTACCGTAAATGCATCAATGTTTTCTGTTTGTCCATTTCCTCCCGAAGGTGAATGATACACAGCTGGAAAATGCCACCAAAACATTTCCCCATAACCCCCCCGCAACGAAAGAGGCCTTCTATTACCGGCAGGTGTTTGAGAAGCATTTCCCGCGTCGGGGACAGTGGCTGTCCCACTACTGGATGCCCCGGTGGATCAAGGCCACAGATCCCTCCGCCAGGACTCTCTCCATATACCAGGCAGACAAGGCGATCAATGCTGACAAGATTGATGAGGACGACCAGCCAAAGAGCGCATCCTGCTTAGGAAAAGCTTGAGTATTTTTCTGCCCTCTATTGATAAAGCTAAATTTAGTCAATAAGGATAGAAAAAAATCTCCTTTAGGTGAATGAAAAGTATAGATTATAATTTGTTTACATTAAAAATGCCGGAGTAGACAGAATTATGAAATATTTACTGAAAATAAAATCAACTAACGTGGATTTAGCGCACAATGGTATTTTGTGAGTATGCAATTAATCCAGTGTGGATGAAAATCTGTGGAATGCTGTATATTCAGGAGAAGCAGCAGAATTCTGCTGCACTGATGGGCCATTTTGATGAATTGGGATACAGTAACCATTTATGTAGGACCATTTGTTAGAAGCCTTGCTGATTTGGTTGTGATATTTTCGAGTGATGACTTCTCATTACCATAAAATACCTTGATGAATCCATTTTTCCAAAGGTTGCTTTTCTGCACACCAAAAATCTCTGAGCGAAACGTAAAAGTGCTCAGTGGAGTGTGTCCCAATCGCACTGTGATGCTCCCCCCGCCCCCCTTGCCGTCTGCCCGTGGAACCTCAGATTCAGGTCCGTCTTGCTGACTGAAGAGTGCTTTGGCAGGCGGGAGACCAACAGCCCTAATGTGGGTATTTCTCAGTTGTGGGACAAAATCATTACAAACAGCCCTCGGTAGCGTGTAACCTGGGTAATCTGGACCCTCTGCGGACAGGGGGGGGGGGGGGGGGGGGGGGGGGGGGGGGGGGGGGGGGGGGGGGGGGGG
>JAABNX020000053.1:1121793-1131951 GCA_015163995.2 Mormyrus lacerda | reverse complement strand
ACACACACCCCCCTGCTCTCAGACCCAGGACAACCTCCCCCACAGCCCTTACTTTCCTGCCGCACCCCACCATCCAGTGGCAATCAGCAGACTTCTGAACTGCAGACTCTCACGGTTTTCCATAGTAACTTGAACCCCCCCCCCCAAAACAGCACATTTGTCCCACTATCGTACTGCTTGGGACAGAATTTTCGTCGTCTTTAAAATCGCTACTTGTTTTCCCGACCCGTTCTCCATCATCTGTGACAGACATTGATGATCTAGTTATGTTCTTGTCTGGCTGCTATATTTTGTTTGCTTCCTTTCACAGTCAGCATGCTGGCTGGCAGCATGACGCTCTCTCTTTGTCTGTGTGGGTTCCTACTCCAGTCACCTCCCGCAGTCCAAAGATACACAGGCAGCTAAATGCTTGTCGCTGTCCACTTGAAAATGAGCAGGCGTGTATTAAAATGCTTAAAATGCAAATCACACCAGATTTTGATTTATATCTGTGGTCAAAATGGCCTCTGAAACATCCTATATTTTGAAGCTTGAATAAATGTGAGCAGCAAACTATCCGGAGCTGTGCATGTTCATTCAACCTTCTGTCCTGTGGTTTATTACACTGTCAGACAGCTGAAGCAGTGTGATACCCGGATGGAGCTGGACTGCGTTCTGTCACCTAAAGGTTTCAAGAAATGCTACCTTAATTTTTAAAGACGAAACTGTGGTAGAACCTAAATGCTGTCAGAGTATCATGTACGTAAAGAGCCAACGGTGACCTCGTGAGCAATTTAGGGAAAATTCATGATTTGTTCTTACACGTGGGGACCGAACCAAAGCCTTTGTTGATAAATCTAAATCACGAATCTAAATAAAAAATCGATGGGCATATGAGAATTAGCCTGTCAGTCTTTTTTTCAAGAGCTTAAAATACACACTACTTCTTTGTTTTAAATAAAAGCTGATGTCGATGTGATTAATCTACAAGGCCTTTTGGTCTGCTATGAAGCGATTTAGCAATGTGCATTGTGTCGCTAACTGTTTTATTCGTCCGATACAAGACTTATTGTCTTATATGTCTGGCTTTTCGGTCAACTCAACTACCTTAAAATACCGGTTTCCCCGTTGCGAAATTGTATTGAACCTCCCCTTTCTTCCGCCAGAGGGCGTTTTCACAGAAAAAGTTTTTCTCGTAGTAAGGTTACCAAATGTCCTAAAGAAAAATGTAAAATAAAACTCATAAAAAAATAATTTTAATATTAAGCCACTATGACAAACCAGGATGCCATTTACTATCATACCAGATATCTTGATAACGATTCGTTAATGTACAGCCAGAGATACATGCACGAAAACACACAGGAACATATTTACAACGCAGAGTAGATAAAGTCAACTATGAGGCACTAGACAGAACATGGCAGTGCAATGCAATTTTCTCCGTAAGAGTCTTTGCTTGACTATCCGGAACTCCTGCAATTTACATATGAAAAACATACTGTTTTATATTTGTGGTAATAGTAAATTAACACATTTGTACCCCAAAATAATTAAAGAACGTATTTGCCAGAAGTACTATAATCATAATGTGGGGAAAAACGTTTTATTTAACCTACAATTGATTATATATAAAATCTTATCTTTCCATCTCTTTTTAGAATAACATTCTGAAGGCTAAAGCAGATTTGAACAAATGCAGATTAGCGTTGACCATAATTGTGTTCTGTGTTCCATTCGTACGAATCTGAAAGACAAAACAATGGTATATTAAGACCACGGAGGTAAATTATGCAAGCGTTCGTTAAGGGTTGTGCATCTGTGCTTCTTACCTGGTCCCTCTTGACTCCTCTTCCCCATAAGTCCAACGAAGGAGTTAAGTTTTTGTCCTGCGAACAGAAAATTACCCATCCGGAATTTTAATGACATGGATAATGACAGATATCGATCAAAGACCTAGGACTATAGTCGCATTTATATATAAATGTGCATGGCTCTCTTAAAACACTCTCTGTATATTCTGTCGTTTACTTTCCCGTTTTTCCTAAGCGATTTGTTGTTGGCGTCTGCCGTTCAAATACTGCCACGTAATTTCTTTGATTATTTTGGCTCTCAGTTATCTTTGCTGCAACTAAAAGCCTGTCCTGACGATGCATAGTCAAATGATTGATTAAATAGCGTTTGTTCAGTCTCTGAATCTCAGTTTGTGGAAGGTCTGTGGAAATCGATTCAAAAGTCGGTATCATCTTAGCCCAATATACTTATAATACATGGGAAATTTATAGTTTATGAATAATATTTATGGATTGGATTGGATTGAACCGAGTGTCGCAAACAGTTTAGGGACAATTTCAAGGTGTCGGACAACAAATGTAAAATGACTTTAGGTCATTCATTAAGTCAAAATTATACGTTCGTCCAAAACAGGGGTGGCCAATCTTATCCGCAAAGGGCCGGTGTGTGTGCGGGTTTTCGCTGCAACTCCCTAATTAGATTACTAATTAGAGGACTGATTGGCTGAATAGTCCTCACACCTGGGTTTGAACAGTTGACCTACAAGTTATCCCAAAAACCTGCATACACACCGGCCCTTTGCGGATAGGATTGGCTACTGTGGGTCCAAAACATGGCGAGTCCTGGGATATTCTCTTATACTTGAAAGCAAGAACAAAATATTTCTGTATTTTTCTGAGCAGTAGTCTTTATTTAAATATTAGAAAGTAAAAGCTTGCTATTTTGGCTTTCGCCTATTACCATCCGCATGAACATAGTGATGCATTCTTGAGTTTATCACGGGTAAATTATATAAGATAGGAATGTGCCTGTTTTCTGGAGCAGTGCAATGTCCGATCGTATATGTTTTTCATCAGGACAAGTATCGGTTTTATATATCTCATTATTGTCCTGAGATGCCCATTCCATTTCCTGGACGCATCCTTTTTGACGTTCTGAAAGCTTGTAAATGATATGAGGTAATTCTCCCTAATGCCTGTACGATGTCCCTGTCTCTCCCGAGGGTGTCTCCGTCTCTCCCGAGGTGATGCATGCGATGCACCGACACCTCCTTTTTTGCGCTATGCCTCCGCCCCGCCCCGCCGTCATTTCGCTCGACCTGACACTGACGCGCACCCACACTGAACCACGCATCAGACTCTTCGAGTAAGGATGCCCTTTGCTGGTGCTCTGACAAAAAGCACACATAACACTTATGAACAAATGCCCATTGTAGAATTTATTTAGACATGCGCGCTGACCACAGGTGTGTTAGGAGTGTTTCCCTGAAGCGCGTAAGAACATCCGACCTAATAGCCTCGAACGCATTTTTATTGCGTTTCCTATAATGTAATTACAAACAGCAACTACACTGTTGACATATTGCTGTGTTGCGCGAATGAACATTGTGGTACTCACTTTTGCGGGTTATCTGTGGGTTTGCTGTTACAAGAAAGCAAGGAAAACAGAGGAAACGACACGCTTTAGCCGTGAAGGTTTATAAATGCTACGAAACATTAGATGGCATGTAATGTATAGCGCACCCTTTAAACTACAGTCGTGTCCCTTGGAAATTCCCAAATTATATTAACTGTCACTTGACATTTTCTTTCCAATATCATTAATTAATTAAAGGAAGTCTGTAACTGTTAATATTAGGCCTTTGTGGTAACTAAAAAAAAGTAAAGGCCATTTTAGCAAGAGATGGATATGAATTCATATTCTTTCATTTTATTGTATAATATATAATGAGCACGGAAGACGGATTATCTTACGGGGGGACCGTTTCCCCATCAGACCGAAGAACTGGTGTGGCCGCGGTTTCCTGGTCATTCTTCTCAGGATCTCCCTAAGAGGGTCAGACGCAAGCCAGTCATCCTGAGAAGGGAATAAAATCAACGTGACATAACGTGTAGGAAAACTGTAGCCTGTGTATTTACTCAAAAACTGCACAGTTATCATCCAACCATATGTACAGGGTCGCTTGACAATTATAATAGTAGTTATTTGGTTATTCATATTTTAAATGTTGCAATCTGTAGGCTACGAAAGGGTGCTCATTGGTAATTGTATTAAACAGAACTGTTGCCTGTCCGTATATCCATGTCGAACCCATCTCAGTAAAGCAAGACTGAGAATTGTGTCGTATCCTTGATATACAGCGACTATTGGCGCTGCACCCCATCCAGCGCCCAGATCCACGAGTCTCCGCACCGAATCCTAAACTGGCGGCTTTGGCCGTCGTCCAGCCCGCAATGTCAAACGTGAGTTACATTAAAAAGTGGCTAATGTTTGGTACAAAACTACAAAGACAGCACATTTTATTTTATTGATTCATGAATCCGTCTGCTTAACTATGAATCTATTTCATCTGAATTCTTCCAGGAATTGTTTTACAAACTGTTCATAAATGAAAACAATACGTCTGAATAATATTAAAAGCGTATTAAATACAGATCTGATAAGAACAAATAATAATGTTATTGATGCGCCAATAGATCAATGCTAATTAATATTGCTATATCACGTTTACATCTTAATACGAGTAATTTCAGTAAAGCGCTTTTTAATGCATTACAATGGGGAATATAGGGAATACGACGGGAATGCTTACCGGTATTTCACTGGTGTGCGTCCAGTAGTTAACATCTTCGTTTGGACCCACTTCTTCACAAAAGACTTCCGCAAGAATGAAAACTACCGCAAAAGATAAGAGCAGCTTCATATTTCTGTCGGCTGTTGCGCGCAACTGCGAAGCTCCCCTCTAGCAGAAAAGACAGATCGAAGAATTGCGTGCAAGTTTGTGAGATACTACGAAAAGTGGAAAAATAAATGTTTAGTTAGTGCGACTGCAGCCCTTAGCGTGGGAAAATGTCCTACGACGGCTCTGTACTGATCACGTTACACTTGCGAAGACAGTATCCTCTCCATACAGCCCGCGTTCCCCACCCAGTGTCTTCCAGTCCCTCCCGTTCACTTGCCGCGCGCCTTGCTGCTGCCTTTTGGGTGCACGCTAGGCTTTTATAGCAGAAGACTTTGGGGTGGCAGGTATCTTCATTTGCTTTCAATCAGTTCGACTGGTTAATTTATCTGTCTGGTAATTATGACGGACTGTATGAGTAATACCTGACTTAATGTTACTTGGCTCTGCTGACTGTGTCATTGGGAAAACCATGTGACGCACGTAAAGGGTCCTCTTCTGCAAGGACTGAATATGCAATGTTGCTTGCGGTAAATAAAATCGCATCGATCCTGTTTGAACAATGACGTAAGGACAAACAGAAATAAAAAATTAAATAAAAGAATAAAATTCAATTCATCTCCAGATCTTCTCTATACATCTAAAACAAACACGATGCAAGGGCAATTATACTTAGTCATAGGACAAAGTAAAATAATGCAAAACAACTTGTAACAATAAAGCAAGTAAGCGTTCTAAATGAATGTGCAAGAGACTTGCAGGCCAGATAAATATTAAGACTTACAATCAATATTAAGACTTGACTCATTATCAATTGTGAGTAAAACTACGTTTCCAAAGCAGTTCGTGCAACTCAAAATAAGAAATTTTAGACAATAGTCAAAAACGTGATGACAAAAAAAAAGTCAGATAGCAGAGTCTCTCCTCTCCTGTATTGTGAATTTCTGGTTTTATCTAAAATGGGCCCATTCTGTAAGAAATAGACACTCGTAATTTTCAGTGATGTGGCTTTCATCAAAAGTGGCCCTCATCGGGACACACGTATGTGATGCTTAAATACCGCTCTAGTTTAGTATTTGTATAATTTTCCTCTTCGGTGCAGTATAGTCACATTGTCTAACACTAAAATGCATTTAAGAATTAAATGACCCATTGTATAAATAGTAAACTCATTGGCACCTGTAACCATTAAGGATTGCTGGTTTGATCTCTGTTTTCTATGGCCATGTCTTAATATATGTTAAGATTTCTTTGGTTCTTCAGACTCTCTGTAATTGCTCACTTGCTTTACATAAAATCAATTTATCAGATGGAGTAGGATGAGAAGCCCCATGGTCTTCATTAACATTCTCAGTGTTAAATTAATACCTTTAATTCAGGTGTCAAGCATCATTTCATCTTGCTATGGACAATCAGGTGCACGAAATCACATGCGGCATGACTAGCTGGTTATTTGCGTCTGAATGAATGCCTGTTTATTTAAATAATAATAATAATAATAATGATTTTCTGGCAAGAGTAATTAGATTCACAGCATTCACTGGGTCTTCCACACCTGACTGGTTTGCTCCTAGAGGAGGATGAGGAGATGACTGAGTAGATATGGAATTAGTTTTACTGCATACAAGGTAAATAGTGTCACCGCTGTTTTTGAAAGAAAGAACCCAAGTTTATAACAATTCCTAGGTTCCTATAGGGAATACCGTCTTTCTCTCCAACTTCAAAGAGCTGAGCCATAACCTAGGAAGTAAGCTTTCCTTAAAATTCCAGTTTTTCTATTTGGTTTCTGCGTCATAACGTGTCTCCAGCTAACTTGAGGAAATGGTTCCTTTGCTGCTGCAGTGATTAGGCTGTGAAAACACCCTATGTGAAGTTTCTTACATACTCATTAGCACTTACGGTTAACCCAATAATGTCTAAATGTCTTTCATGGCTCTCTTTAATCTTCATTGTACCCTGGCATGTACCCTGGTGAACCTTGGAGATGACATAAGCATGGTAATGTTTTGATGTAACTGCATATAGGGACCAAAACGGTGAAAATACACAAGCCCGTCTCCAGCTACAAAATTGCATGTGTGCTACAAATTGTACAGTTGACCTTCATGACTCCACTGCAGTGAAAGCGGGGTGTGTATTTTTTCCTGTGATGTGTAATTCAAATGAGTTCTTGTCTATGTAATGTAAAGTAGCTCAATAGGTTGAGTGTGTGAAATGGTGGCTGGAATCATTTAGTCATGGGTTCAAGGCTGGCCAGGAACCATTCCCACCTGTTCAGTTTAATTGGTTTTTCTGTTCCCCTTGTGAAGCTTGTGTCTTGTTTTATTATGTTCCATGTCTTCCTATATTTTCTGAGTCTAGAATTCCTAGTGTGTTACTGTTTCTTACTTTCAGTGTTTGTTGGAGTTTCCCTGGTCTTGTGTTCATTAGTACAAGTTATTACACACCTGCTGCCTGTTTTCCTTGGTTGATAGTCTGATGTTCCACACCTGCCCCTCGTTAGCCCAGTTGCTTTGTGTGTATTTAAGTATCTGCCCCTGCTCAGTTCTTTATTCACTCACTGTGAATGTTACTCTGTGCTGCTGCTCCCCTTGTAGGTTAGTTCATTGTTGTTTTTGTAGTGTTTTCCCTTCTCTGGTTCTGACCTCTCATGGTCCTGTTATTTTTGTGATTTGTTTCCAGTTTATATTTTAGTTCCCCTAATAAACCCCTGTTGTCTCTTGGAGCTGCAGGCGGATCGTTGACTTCTTTTCCCCACTGGCACCATGCAACGTGTCTGTAATTGATGCAGAACTATGGGCAAGTCTTTAAACTCTGTGATCCTGCTTTGTAATTGACATAATTCAGTCAATGCAGTTTTTTTCTCACACAATCAGACTTCCATGTTGCAAATAATTCAGTACTGGGTCAATGAATTTCATGTCAGCTTTTCTTATGTTTGGATATTTTTCACCTGTCAGGTTTTACAGGACTATAGATTGATGGTTCATGAGTGTTTTCAGTGTAGATCTTTTCATTTGTCTGGTTCCTGGTAATGAAAGAGGCTTTTAGGTTATAATGTACTACCGATAGTCCTTTTCTGTTTTCAGCCTGCATCATAGATGTTTGTTTTCATTTTATCTTAGTCTAGACCACCCAAGCCAATGACAGCTTTATTGCTTATTTATTTATTTATTTAGTGGAGTTTTATGTTAATTTGGTAGATCTCTCTCTTTCCGGGCACTTGTGAAATCCCAGACAAATGGCATCAGGACATAAAAGACTGATGCGTTACGCTTATATATATCACTTTCAAGATTCCTCATAGACGCCGTTGTCCATTAAATCGCTGGTGCATCCGGCTCTATAGTCTGCGAACTACTGGGCCATTATTCTCTGACTGCAACAAGTAAAAGATTTGGGCGAAGTTGGATTGGATGGGTCACAAAGGCTGTGCACAGTGTTCTCACTGTAGTATTACAGTGCCAGTGTTCACTGCGGGCTACGATTTAGGCTTCTGTGTTATGTGAATGGGAAATCTTACCATAATTATTACCTGACACATGGAGGATGAAGACCACGATTTAAGCCATTCAGATAAATACTTCCCATCAACTTTTTAGCCTTTAATTTTGATTATTTCTTTTCAGTTGATATTTCACAGTTTATAATTAATGTGTAGTAAAAAACAATCGACACAGATTAATGCAATTATAACCGTGCCAATACCCAGACTGACGCTTGTATACATAAGTGTATCCTTTGAGTCAAGTTCTTGTTCTCTGAAGAACAAAATTTTATTTTAAATTCCCGAAGATAACAGGATGCTTTTTTGGATGCCTGATGTCACGTCTCTATACACTCAGGTCATGCTGAGACTAACCCTTGGTCAATAAGAACAGACGTACAACATTAACGCAACACAGTTTGCTCAGGGTCCGCTGACTCCTGAAATTACAGGATGGGGTTAAATAACAGGGTCAGTGTTTGCTGGTCCAGTTTAGATGTGGTGAGCGACGGTGGACATTCAGCACCTGGGACAGCGGCCTGATTCTGCACTAACATAATCTTGCCAGCAGGAGGAGCAGTATCTGGTAGAGATTGCATTGCTTATTCTTGTTCGTATGACATGGGAGAGTAGGCAGGGTATGTGCTGGAGGTGCTCAGAAGCCCAGATGAAAGGCCTAGTATTAACTGTCCCATTCTACTGGTCCTCTGGACATACTTCTGCTCTCCATCACAGATCATGGCCTTCAGCTAGCTGTCACACCGCTGTGGTCTTTTGGATTCCTCTCATACTGGACAGTGTTTGCTGTTTAGAGCTACAACATTGCCTACAGGTGGATTTAAAAACACTCTGAGACAGCCAGCTAATCCCTATAAGTGAGACTGATTGGTACTTATTTGACTAAGCAGCCACATCTGATTGCTTGCGGCCAGTTTACCTGAACAATAGCTGCAAAATGAATAAAATGATCCATACACAATGATCCAAGCAAAATCACGGTCTGGATTTTTACTCTATGGACCTGAAATCTCCACCTCCACCATCCATCTGTGATACTGCATACCAGCATGGTGAGAATATCAGGTGTAGTGGTTTCTTTGGTATTGCATGCAGATTCCCTCTTACATAAAAAGGCCACGACACCTGTGATTTATTAAGCACCCGTGGGTGCAAATACAATAAAACAGGGCGGCATAACAATGATTTAAATCAAGAAAGAAAAACTTCTCATCGAAACCTGATGCTTTGCAAGACTGACGTGAAAACAATGAAGCATTTATGATTTTGGTGTTAATTATTCATCACTGAAATAATGGCGGAGGCTGTGGTGCTCGGAGAGCAGCTATTAATCAAAGTGGCTCCTCATTCAATTAAAGGTGCGACTTGGCAAAGGTCAGGATGGAGGTGGACTAGGAAGCAGCCGGACGTCGTGAGTGAGAGACGGGAGGCTTGTGGGGCAGGAGGGCGGAGCGCGGCACGCAAACGTAAAGGATTTCCATTAGCTGTGAATGGCAAGATTAACCACCAGCCCTTTGCGAACATCTGTACATACTAATGAAATGAAGAAACAGCAGTGAAGTCTCAGGTCATGTCATTATTTATAGTTTATGTCCGTGAGACTGCTCACTGCACCTTTTTGGGTGGGTGTGAGAAAATGGGGGGTGGGGC
Organism: Mormyrus lacerda; assembly: GCA_015163995.2. NCBI lineage: Eukaryota > Metazoa > Chordata > Actinopteri > Osteoglossiformes > Mormyridae > Mormyrus > Mormyrus lacerda. The sequence continues at coordinate 1,122,124 of JAABNX020000053.1, read as the reverse complement.
CACCAAGAGTCACATGACGTTTATGTCGATGATGTTTTCCACCTGTCCCCTGTTTTCATTGTGTTTACATCTTGTATCTTATTCTTTTCTCCCATTTCACTGGGTTAAGGAGAAAGTGTATTTGTGTTTATTTTTCTATTACCTCTATCAGACTGGCCATTCATGCAGTTGTTTACCCTGATGGCTGTTCATGGTCGGTCGGCAACAGGAAACCTTTCCAATAAAACTCTCTTCCGTTATGAACTCAGGTGCCAAGTAGGATTCCTCAATGATCGCAAAGCATGTTTAATAATACGAAATATAAGAAAAACATTGAAAAACATTATGACCG
>JAABNX020000053.1:1109358-1121693 GCA_015163995.2 Mormyrus lacerda | reverse complement strand
AGTAGGATTCCTCAATGATCGCAAAGCATGTTTAATAATACGAAATATAAGAAAAACATTGAAAAACATTATGACCGTGAGAAACACATAACAAACGAAATCACACATGTATAAACAACATACTGTGAAGGCCATCACATGTGATGCAGTACCATTGCATTAAATTTCCTTGGACAAATTGACTGACGCGCTGTAATCTTCACTGAATTACACTTAATTTACAAGTTCCTTCTCCACAAGCAAACAAACAAATAAAAAATTCTTAACTGGCATCGCCAGCAGCTGCTGTGACATACTGATGGAGATAAATCACTTTTTATATGAACGTTGTAGTCAGTTTGCTCTTCGTATTCATTCACAGAGGCTGTTAACTGAGGAAATGGGTTTTCGGGATTGAAACATCCTTTTTATGCTGGAGCGCAAGGGTGCAAGAGTAGCATTGAAAGTGAAACAGACTGGGGTAAAAACGGTATTAATATAGGGCAGCCTGTAAGTGTATGTCAAAGCAAAGGAGTGTGCTGTTGTGATTGGCTAGCAGCAGAAATGTTATCATGTATCAGCGGTAAACAGAGGTGGAGATTTCAGGTCCAGAAAGTACAAATCCAGACCAGGATTTTGTTTCAACCTACCAGTTGAGTACTCCGTGACTGTGACTCTTTGTACTCAAGTGGTTGGTTGAAACAAAATCCTGGTTTGGATTTGTACTTTCTGGACCTGAAATCTCCACCTCTGGCAGTAAACACTATGAGCTTCATTTTCCCGACCTGAGAGACAGCACTGTCAAAGGTCCCCTTCATGTATTCACTCCTCTGATTTTTGCAGGTCACTTTAAGACCGTTTGTCTTGTGCTGTTTACCACCAGCGGGGCTCAGGCCGCAGACTAAAACTGACAGTCGGCTGTTAAGCTATTACACAGCCCCTGAAATCAACAAATGTAGAAGTCAGTTTCTCTCAGCTGGCTGGGCATTTGTACCATGTGCTGGATTAAATATTGCGGCAAGAAAACAGGCCGAAGCGGCGAATCGGACCGCACGAGTGACTTGGGGGCGGAGCGGGAAAGCGTCCTCATCTGTGCCAGTCAAAGGCCCAATTCACTCCAGTTAAACTTCACGTGCTCCACCACAAGTCCAAAGACGTGCGGTTAGGTGCGGGGGTGCGGGGGCCCATGAAAGCACATCACATTGTCCCTCAAATCCAGAACAATTCAATTATGTTCCAGATTTTAAGGCCCCTATTGGTCAGGGGCCCTTAGAGTCATCCTGCCTTTATGATGCCCCCACTTGTGTCTGCACCCAGCAACAGCCTGGGGTCCCATCCAGGGACTCTCCTACCAGGTAACCTGGTTTCTGGGATGGGCTCCAGACTCAGAGTGACCCTGTACTGGATAAGCAGTTATGGAAGAATGGAGAATGGATGTATGTATGGTCCTGATATACTGTTACAGTATCTTACCTTAAAAATAGATAAAAGAATAAATTTTTTTCCCATCCTATATTTCCGAAATATGTGCTGAAAATTTGCATCTTTGATTTGCACGAGCATCTGTACATTTGGTCATATACAATAAATAATTTATAGTCACGTCAGGGTTCTAGCTAACTATAAGCCCATTAAGTATGACACAGTACGTCTTGAATAAGACACCAGTCATTCTAAGCGGTAGCATACTCAAAGGCAATTTTATCGTACGTGTAGCTGGACCTATCTGTGGGTGATGAGGTCATGCGCTGGACATCCATGCTAATGAGGGAAGAACATGCAGACCTTTACCGTGCTCTGATAATGTGTTACATTAAATGAAAATTATTCAAATTCACACTCATAAAATAACCTTATGATGTCCTACAAGCAGTAACGGTCCCAGCCGATGAGGCACCCTAGGCGAACATCAGCGCCGGCGCCCCCCGTCCCAGGCATAGGGAAAATGGCTAGCAAGTCGGCGTCCCCTAAGAAGTTGGCGCCCTAGGTGGCCGCCTATGTCACTTATAAGATCAACCGGCCCTGCTGCTACTACTTAATAGGCTTTGCTAACAGGTAAATTCACCTCGGCTTGGTCTTTCCATATTAAGACACATTAATACCAACTACTTTTAAGGATAGTGGGATGTTACAGTTTTTTTCTTCCTCCGTTTGTGGCGGCCCCTGGATGGGTGGCGCCCCTAGCATTTGCCTATATTGCCTATGCCACGGCCGGCCCTGACTGTACGCATGGCTATGCTGCAGATGCGACTTGAGTTTGCCGTTAGAGATTTCCTAGTCACACACAGAAACACAGGCCTGTTAAATCTAGCCCAGAGATAGACTGAATGAATATTTAATGTTTCTTCATGTCCGTTCTTCCTTTTTCATAGTCATCTGCCCTGACAACCAAGTAATGACTTTTACTTTGTCGCCTGTGTTACAAAGCCATAGAACTAGTTTTTCACTTCAATTTGTTATGAATTTCTGCTTAAAATATGTTACCTTGTACGATCAGGTTCTGACATACATGACCTGTCTCCTTCAAAAATGCATCAATAGAAAATATCAATATCAATATCAATATAACCAACCAATTGACGTCAAGGCAATGTATTACCTGGATCTGATTACAAATTATTAAATCCCATTGAGAAAGATGCAAAGGTTGCAAGAATGAAGTCGTAGATAAAGTTCTCAGGTCTTTCCCCTCAGGAGTTACAAAAGCGGAAGAACTCATTAGTGTAATGTTTTTATTTCAGTTTTATTATTTTCCTGGGCACACAGTATGAATCTGATTCTTCTGGGTGAGTCAGACACAGCATCACCCTCCCTGGATCCCCTCCAGTGACTATGACATCACTGGCATTACCCTTTGGAGGTCACGCCCATGACAGAAAATGGGACGTGAGTGTCCAGGTTGGGTCAAAGGCATCTTTTTTCCCTGCAGTCATTCACAAACTCGGCTGGCTTTTCAGCTGTATAGCTCCGTGACTGGAGACACGCGGAGTGACAGTGTTCCTGCTCACGACCGGGGTGAGCACGCCGAAAAGCCTGCGTGGGCCTGTTGGGCGGCGTGCAGACTGATGCGCGACGTGACCTTTTCAGGCTGGGGCGCGGAGCTCATACCACCGTTCTATAAGGTCCGAGAGCTGTGTAGGTAGCCGAAAGATAAAAAGACCCTGTCTGAAAGAATCGTAGCTAAACAGATGCTCTGTGCAATCGAAATGGCACCCAGGGTGTGCCTAGGCCCGTCATGGGTCTCCCATCTGCGGCCTTGCCATTTTCGGAATGGCATGACCTTTTGCTCTTCAAGCTCTGTTTACTTTTACTGAACTTCAAGGGGGGGCTCTTTGTGTGCTGAGGTTTGAGATGAGTCCCGGTGGCAGGAGAAGGAGGAGCCTCCTACAGGCTTTCTCGTAGGACCACAGCTGCCAGTTGGCGTGGGTCACATGACAGAAGACAAACTAGTGAGACTAAAGCACAGTGCGCAAGGCGGCAAGACTTCAGCGCGATTACGTCATCGACCTGTGAAAACCTGTTTATGCTGACCGGCAAGTGATTGTCCGGCTGATTGAATTTGCATATGAACAAAACAATCTGTAGGATTAGTCCACGCATTCATATTACAGTTGCTTGAAGCATTTTTCACCTCCTACAGCCTAAACACACAATACTTAGTTAATTATTTAGATTAGCTCTCAAGAGCATCACGTATTTGTTATTGAGCCAAGCCTACACTTAAAGTGTAAGGAACTGTAAGCTTGTTTATATGGGGTCTTATTTGCTAATAATCAGTCTGGCATTTCACAGCGTCATACGTCCCGGTTGAAACAGTCCTAAGTGGAATGATCAATCTAATGGCAAAACACCATCCTGAATAGTCTGCGATGTTTCTCCCCTCCCCGCGTTTCGCATGGCAGTTTGCTGTGAATAATCTGTAGAAATGTAGAGGAGAATCGTGCAGTGGGACGGCAGTCTGTGAAAGAGGCTGTGCCATAGTTGAGTCATTGATTTGTGCACCGGCTGCCCCCCCCCGGGGGTATCCTGCCGATGCCACACCACCACACCACCAGGGGTGTCTTAGAGATTGCTTCCACACAGCTCTGGTTTTCTACTGACTTACCATGGGCATGCTACTTCATTGATCGCAGTGGGAAACTCTGTTTGCATATGGCTGCACGGTAGTTAAAATGCAGACAGCCAACATACAGTGTAAAATAAGACAAAGCACACACAGTGTAGACAAACAAACAGTGCAAATAAGTGTAAAAATAGTGCACAGTGTACAAACATAACACCCCGAAAAAGAATATTAAATAATAAATGGATAAATAAAAATTAATTAACCGAAGGTATGTGCACAATAGGGAAGAACAGATTTACTGCTGATCTATCTTTGATTCAGCTGGATTTCCTTACTGGTTTGCCAGTGGTTATGCTACGATGTGACGTACAGACCAAACCGTGGCACTGTGTAACTGAGTTTGTCAATCTTTACTGCATGTTCAGCCATAGTTGATCTTTCCACTCTGTTTCTATTCATAAATATCCCAACATATTTCCATAAATTACAAGAATTATATCATTTATTATTCTGTATATTTGCAGTCTTTCTTAGTCTCCATAAAATAAAAGCAACGTTTCTCCATTGCAATGTACTGCATAAAGGTTCACTCTTAAACACAACTTGTAGGCATAGAAGTAGTCTTTCACAGCAATTTGTTATACATTTCTGTTTAAAAATATATTACATTGTATGACCAGGTTCTGGTGCACGTGGCCAGTCTCCTTGCATCAATAGAAGGTATCGATATAATCAATTGTTATCCAGGCACAATTCGAAGCCGTGCTTCCTGGATCTGATTACAAATTAAAATCCCTTTGAGAAAGATGCAAAGGTTGCAAGAGTGAATTTGTAGATAAAGTCCTCAGGTCTTTCTCCTCCAGAGTTACAGTTCCCGTCAAAGACGAGCGACATTTCTGCATTGCGGTTTACTTGCACGTTCACTCTTACAGGCAACGTACGTTCTTCTTGACCATCCATTTTCTAACCACATATCTTGGACCTGATTGCTGGGGTGTTGTGCAAATGAAATTTGAGGCTAGACGCCATTTCAGAGCCACACACAAGGCATAAAAATACCTATACAATACCTACACAGATATTAATATTCTTGAAACTTTATGTAAGTATTATACGTTCAATCAGGTCCAGCAAATGACCAGCACTACTTAACTGCTATCAGCTAATGCTTCCAAAGCATCCCTAACACTTTCGAGATCTAAGCTAACTAACATTAGCATAAGTGCGTAATGCAGCTTCACAGTATGTCTGTGCTAACACATTTTAGGCTAATGCTGCATGCATCTGTGGGACGACAATACAGATATAAATCTGCTGTCTTCTTATACTTTTAGTTGTACATTTACTTGGCTAACAACTTGTAAACAGCTAAGGAGAGCTGACCTTGTTTAATGCCGCTGAGATGTGAATGTCATGATGTGACAATCGTTAATGATGTGTAGCGTTATCGATAAAAGACGGGAATGATGAGGGATGGAGGAGGGGATTAAGAGATGTGATCTGACGGAGGGAGCTCGCTCATTGGGCAGATCACCCTGACTGCAAGTTTACTAATGTATTAATCTCAATCAGCGTGGGCACATTGCTGGTTACCTGAATAATTATTTTATACTTTACATTTTTACAAAATACTGGGTAGGCATGTAGCTGCCTAAATTGATTGGCACAATGCCACTGTCTGGTTGCTAGGGAACCTGGAGCATATCTCAGGAAGCATCAGGCACAAGGCAGGGGTACATCCTGAATGAGATGCCAGTCCGTCACAGGGAACATACACACACCCACCATGGACAATTTCAGAGATGCCAATTAGCCAACAGCATGTCATTAGACATAATAAGAAGAGAACATGCAAACTCACACATACATACACACACACACACGCATGCGCACACATTCAAACCCTAAACCCTGTAAATGTGAGGAAACAGCTGCACCAAATAAACCACTGCGACACATTCCTTGACCTTATATTGATTACATGCTATAGATGAAGGTGAAGATGTTTAACCTGTATGTCCTGTAACCAGAAGACAAATTACCCTTCAAGAAGGCAGTCAATGCATTGTTTCTTAATTGTATATGCACGAAACGATTAAGCTACAAGCCATATCTTTGCTGTTGGTGGGTAATGGAAGACTGGGGTCTTGGCTTATTCAAATCAGTATTACGTCAATTGTCAAGGCAGCCAAAGATCTGCCACGTCTCCTTGTAGCTTTCCATAGCACGGAAGCGGCCATCCTCCGCAATCCACAAACATCAGGCTGACAAGTCGTCCCAGGCACAAAGCAATTAATCGTAACCGAGTTTAGAGATTCACCTTTAAGAAAAAAAAAAAAATTCAGGGAGTGAGTAATGGGGAGAGCGACGTCATCGTCGTGAACAGGAGTTGACCAGGAAGGATGGCTTAACCTCCACGTGCTTCTGCCGCAGACATCATAAATCAAATCCCGATGCGACCTAGATGGAAGCGAGGTTTCTTGTCTGAATGGCGGGGTGGGCATTTCATCATAAGGAAACAGACACTCCGAGGAAGAGAGGCTGGCACTCTGATTACAGGCGAATAGGAAAACATTCATGCGTCATCACTGTTGGATCCTCACCAACACGATAAATGAGTGGAAGGGGTGGCTTTACAAGGTGATTCTAGGTCTTTCCAGGATGTTGGAGTGAGTCAGAGGCAATGGTCACTCCAGTCTAGGCTCCTACTGTCACTGTTGTTCCCTAACTATGTCCTGTCAAGGTACTCGGGACATAAATAGAGAATGGGACAAACTGAACCCTTGTCGATGTTGAGCACGTCAACCTAAAATAAATTCCCATTTGTGTATAACTTTAGTGTCTCCGACTGAGGGATTGTGCATAAAAACGTAGCAGAGAAATCTAGGATATGAGTTGTAATGCTGCTGGATCTAGATCTAATCAGAATTGATTTAAGGTTTTATGGATTCAGTTCTTACGAGGGTACCAACTTCGACATTCTCAGATGTAAACCAGGCATACTTAAACCTCAAATGCGTCCTCAGGTTCTTGTTTTAAGGCCACGTTTCATTTATCTGACCTCCTGACCTTGCTGCGTGAGGAAGGTTTTCTGAGACTCGATCTTAGGAGGGTTTTTATCGACCGGCTGTGATGTAGGAAAGAGCTCTGATCTCCTTCATCCAAGCCAGCCTCTTAGTCCCATCCCAGTGAAGGGTGTGCTTTGTGAGCCGTGCTGTAGCGGGAAGGACGTCAGGGAAATCGACCAGAGCCTTCGACCTTCACGCTAGGCCTGCTCCCATTCACGGCTCCTTGTTAACCTGTCGTGCTGCGCTCGATGACAGGGCCGATTGACAGCCATCCGTGTGAAGGCAGCCCAATGTGACACTTGGGGGTCAAAGTGCAAGTGACCGATAATTCCTGCGCAGGTTATCTTTATTCTGTGCCGAGTTGCTCTGCGAATACCGAAACACTGAAAGCTGCGGTCGTGAAAATTCAAAGTGGAACACGAGCAAGACTTAAGGCTTAGATCAAAATTTGTCAAGGACAAAGTAAAGATTTTTTTTTTAAAGATGCTGACAGGAAAAGCCAGTAAAAATTTTGACTGTAATGCTGAGAAAAATCACAGGAGTTTTCTTTCATTTTTGGGTCCTGTGGGCTACTTGAGGGAAGAGCATCTCCCACCCATCTTCTTAGCACTTATCTTGGTTGGAGTTCTGCCAGGGAGACCAGGGCTTGAGCCTCGAGGGGATGCAAGTTCTTTGCAGAACAAATTCACACACGCTGTCATACACCATGTCAGTGTTTCAGTGTTTCCCGGCCCCCCCCCAGCTTCATACATCTTCCAGGTTTTCGGTGCTCGTGATTGTTTAGTAACTGTTCCAAATGCTTTATTCAAGGACAGTAAATTATTAATAATGAATGTCTGTTTATTTACAACGTGAGGGCATCTTTTATACAAGTCCTTGCCCTTTCTGGAAATAGTCACGATATTTTACCTTGTTCAATGGGCACTTTCAATAGTAGATGCTGTTATTACCTCGTCATTCCTAAAGGTCTCTATTAAAGTTTCATTCTTAGAGGGGTCAGTTTTCAAAATGTACCCTGTATTAAAATGCCTTCTTTCATAACACTGCTATCAGAAAAAAACAAACAGAATAGCTCATAAAAAAACGGAAAAAGCTTTTATTGGCAGAATACGGCTTTACTTGTAAGGCCTGCTGAGGTGTGGTCCTCCAAGCGCTGAGGATTTAAATCCCACCACTGCTCCAAGTGTACCTTTATATAACTTTATCTTTCACACCCCGGCACACAAACTATTCCCTGCTAAAAGAATGCGATCGATCCATAATTAGTTGGTCCTTTAAACTGAACCACTGTTTTATTGTTGATCAATAATCACTTGAAGCAATATGTCATTTTTTTCTGCTTTTAAATCCTTGCAGCTTCATTTGCTCAACATAAAAACAAAGAGACACAAACATAGCAACTCAAACCTTCATCAGCAGTTCATTGTAAACATTGTTACTTCATATTTCATATCCTGTTTTTCACTTCTCCCTGCAACAAAGTTTCTCTGAATCTGGAGACCTTGCTCATAATTAAGACCTTCTCCAGCAGCCATATTGAGTAACAGTCTGAGGAACTTTGCATTTTTATATATAAAAAGCTTCCAGTGCAGCCATGGTGTTTGGTGGTGGTGTTCATTCGTCGGGGACGTTTATCGCTGTGCAAAGTTTCTAAATTACCATCACACATTCCGCCGTGGTCATTGTGTGTCCATCAAAACTACATGATCTTCCCCTTCAGTTCATCCATCCATCCATACTTCCATCCATTCCTCTTTCCTGCTGACCACCCACTGCTGCCCAGAAACTGATGCTGGACTGGTGACTGTGTGCGGATAGTTCACAGCACGTATATCAGCCCCCACCCCCACAGCTGGGGGAGGTGGCAAGTCTGCTGTGTGACGTGAGGTTATATCAATTAACGACATGGGGGGGCAGGGGCTCCGCGAACTCCTGATGCTTCTCAGACGCTTGTAACCCAAGGTGCTGACAGGCATAACTGGCTTGAAGCAAAGACAGGTCTATGTGACATGGGAAATTTTGAAGAGGTGGCCAGGATTTGAAATTTGAAGTGTTCCCTTTGTGGGGGGCAACGGTATTGTCTATGGCATTGGCTTTCGGGACTGTCACTCTTTGCTTTGGGTCTGTGAATAATGCGGGAGGTTGGGGGGGGGCAGTAAATAAACACAGCAGGTGGCAGGAAAATTACAGAAAAGTATGAAACTGTTTGAAACTGATGAATGGCATTCCCACGTGGGCACCCCCCCTATAGCATGTCACTTAGCGCAGATGACAAGTGCCGCTGAAACACTGGATTACTGCTGAAAATTTCCCTTGGAATTTCATCGCAATTAGCATTCTGAAGTCGGGCCAAAGACAGTCTTTGCTTGAATACTTGAACCAAAACGAAGTAATGCTTTGGTCTTGATGGAAGTAACGGTAACTTTCCGTCCTCCAGGAAAAGACCGTCTCACCTCCATCTGCCAATGTTGTTTTAATGTAGACCGGGGCCTCTTGAACAGGAATTGCACCCAAGTATCTTAGAGGACTAGAGTAAGTGACACGTTTATGCGGCATTGTGCAGTGCAGGCCATGCAGCTGGACAGGCAGAGCACATGCCCAGAGAAATTCGTCATTAGCGAGCGAGAGCTGGTCACATAGCAGCATTCTGCAAGGAATAAACATGGGGATCTGAGGCAAATCCCCCCCTGTTTGAAATGTTCTTTTTCGAATGCCAAACCGATGAGGGCCAGGGGGAGTTTGTGCTGGAATGTTCTGGAATGTTGTGTGCTTGGGTGATGAAAGCAGGTGGTCTTCTCTTCTTCAAGGACTCACGCTTCTGACACCTTCATGCAAATGCGTGTTTCTGTGAGCAGAGGAGGTGAATGGGCAGTCCCACCTGAAAAAAGTCCTGAAGGAGAGGGAGGTGGAAAATGGAACAGGGGTGGGGGGGCTTGGGAGGGGGGGGGCAGTACTGTTGTTACTCAGGAGAGCGATGTCTGTGAGACAGGTGGCAGGAGAGTCAACGTGTCTGGGAAGAACTTTCTATAAGAATGACACTGTGTGTGTGTATGTGTGCGTGTGTGTGTGTGTGTGTGTGTGTGCGCACACAGCCTGTCTACAGGGCACCTCATGCAACCATAAATGTGGTGTAATTTACATTCAGACAATGGGGCAGCAAGACAAATTGCTGGCTCTAATGCATTAATGCATGACTTACGATTTCAGTGGCCTCGTATTTATGAGAAAAATGTATTAAGCTCGCCATAACGGAATGCTAGCAAATACTGCAACTTAGGCTTGTTTCAGAAGTTTAAGGGACATGCACAGTAGTTACCCACTTTCTAAATATCATTTCAAATTTTGATTTGTGCTGTCAAAATGGAGTTTAAAATGGTGGTCATGACACCAGAATGAATAATGGAAATCTGTGCTATGCTGTTGTCTATTCTTACTTGCAGGATTCCTGTGCTAAGATAGAGCTAATGTACCTTTTTAGGTGTGACTATGCTCCCCACTTTATGAATCATTTTCAAGTCTGTGCTCATTAATAGTCAATAATTTAACCAATATCAGTGCTATACAGTGAGCTATATGTCTGCTCAGGTCTCAAGTCAAGACATACACTGCACACAGCAGTATAAATTGCATTCCAGCCATCCATCCATCCATCCATCCATCTTCCATTTACCTTAAGATTGTCTGAGGCTACAGTCCTACCCATACCATCACCATGACGCTGGCTATGTAAGTCTTGGAACTTATGATGCATATTCTATAAGTTCCACAAGAGGGATCATAGAATCAGAGGCTTCACCCAGCTACAGGAGGTTATCTTTATCTAACTAGTTCCCATCACCAATTGACGACCGACATGCCGATGGCCGGCGAGGAACAGATTCCCCAGCACGTACATCAGATTGCCGTGATGGTAACAATACCCCCCCCCCCCCATGTCCTACCCCTGTGATTTTCCTCCCACGAAAGGCCAGCACTCATCTTAAGGGGCCCACTTGCCGTTTCCCACGTTCCTCGCAGAAGCGGGGTATACTTTGTGCGTCTGTCACTGTTGCCACTCCTCCCCCCCTCCCCCCTATACTTCCTGCGTGGCCGTCAACAAATGACTCACGCAAGTGTCATCGTGCGGGAGCAAGATACTTTTAATTGCCTCCGGTGCAGATTGTTTTTTTTTTTTTTTTTGTAGCACCGCAGGCTGAAGGCGAATGTTCCTGCTCAAACGTGCCTTCTTTGTTTCTTGGCAGACATGGGGTGAGATCTTATTTTTACCTTAGTAAAGTGTCACTGTTCGACTGAATTTGCCGCTGCGTGATATGAAGGATACATGAGCTCGAACATGTCAGGAGATCATGTGAGGAATATCTAGGATGCGTGGTGGTCGATGGTACTGAGATGGAGCAGCTGAGAGCCCTATGCTTCTCTAATCTCCTGTCTAGATGCCCTGAGGTGTTCTGAGAGGAGATAAAGCAGGACTTGTCCAAAACCTTGAAGTACCCATATGAGGCTTCTGTGAGAATTTTAAATAATTCCTCACAAAATATTAGGAGCTATAAGTCAAAGACAGGAAATCTATTTTTGTGACGTAGTGGCCATGTTTTTGCTTAGGACTGGCCAATGTGTATCTTCTTTCCGAGATCAATCAAGCTCCCATACCCTGCTTCAAGCAATGTTTCAAATGCCATGCTTACTTTTGGTGTAGCATCGCTTATGCACTGTGTTGCTTGTGCCGTTCTTACTGATGGTCCTGTTTCACAAATGGAAATGATGGATTAAGGAAGGACACGCAGACTCATAAATGTGCATGAGCTTCTCGTCCTTCAGGGACTGTCTGCTGAGGGTAATGGTTCCAAATGTCTGACGTACCGGGCTTTGGATCTACCCAACCAAATCTCAGGAGCCACTGGGAGTGAATTTCTGGGCGGTTTTATGACCTTGATTCTTACCGTCACGGTACAGAAACTCAAGATAATGCTGGTCCTGGCGTCACAACACATTATGATAGTAAAATTTACATCTAGTTGCTTTTATATTTTTTATGCCTTGTGACAGATTGGCATCCTGTCCACTTGCTCAAGGATACAGCAGTAGAGACGTCTGCGAATGTATGACAGGCGGCTTCTGGGTATAACTGCAGGTCCTAAGACAACACAAATACCTGCATTAAATAATGTCTGACAAGGGAAATACATGACAGCAATGACAACACTGTCAATCTCATGCAGCGC
>JAABNX020000053.1:1076908-1091883 GCA_015163995.2 Mormyrus lacerda | reverse complement strand
CCACCCACCCACCCAGATGTAACTGGATTAGTGAGCATTTGAAGCTTGTAATCATATTTAGGGGCAGATCTGTTTGCCTCTTCCTGGTTATGTTGTCCTCCTGCAACTCAGGGGCCAATGAAAATTCAACATGGAGTAATTCGCCACCTCCCTGTGTGTAAAACGTGAAGTTCTGTGTGAATATTCTGGGTGTTTGTGCAGCTGCTCCAGGAGGAATATTTGATTTGAGGTCAGCACTGAGAATTCAGTGCCTCATTGCCTTTACATATATTCATTAATTATCATGATATAAAACCATCCCTGTCCTTCTGAAATACACAATTGTTTGAATATATAACTTAGAGAAAGTGGCTTGACTTGATACACAGCAGAAACCATTTCATAGATCAATAAAAAGGTAGTTTTGCAACATCTGAGATATAATTCAGCAATTTAATGCATTTTCTAAATGAATCTGTGTTCCTGAAACGGCAAGTTGTTATGGAAAAATCACTGATGGCTTCTCAAAACACGAACTAAATATGTGTGGTGCCACAATGATCCTACAACCGCATGGAAGAGAGACGCAATCAGCTGCTCTTTCATTAGATTATTTGGCTTCAGGTGGAATGGCAGCATTTTTCACGATTTATACTGAAGAACAATTTCCAGTGATGTAGTTCATCAGTTAGCCACAGGTAAACATTCTGTCCTAAGTAATTCAGGCTGGGGGGATCCCGGGGCATACCCTGGCAAGCAGGGGGCTAGGGGGATCCCGGGGTATGGAATATCTGCACACTGCAGGGTGCCCTTATGTGGGATGTCTGCACACTGCAGGGTGCCCTTATGTGGGATGTCTGCACACTGCAGGGTGCCCTTGCGTGGGATGTCTGCACACTGCAGGGTGCCCTTATGTGGGATGTCTGCACACTGCTGGCTACGCACGTTCTCACTGTGGATGATTTAGAGACTCCATTTCAGCTTACTGCATGTTTTCAGCCTGCAGGAGGAAATCCACTGGAACATGGGGAGAAACTCACACACACACACAAGTTGGTCTTCCTATCTAAATGGGAACCATCCATTCATTTCCACGGGAAAAACCCTAATCCCAATCACGACACCCTTAACCTCTACCCATCCCTAACCTTAACCATAAGTAACCAACCCAAATGCAAGACTTTTGACATTTTTACTTTTTTGATTGCATTCACAGATTTTTACAAAACTGAGGTTCTCCAAATGGGGACCTCAAAAGATGCCTCCAACAGTAGGGAATTTTCAGGTTTTACTACACTTTGGGGACAATTTGGCCCTCAGATGTAATCTATGCAAACCAACACACACACCACACCATGATATGGGCGTGCACAGGGCCCCCGTGTTTTAATAATCTCTCCACAAACCAACCCAAGAAGGGTCACGTTATGCTGTGGAACGCACCGTGCAGCTACTTAAGGCTTTCTCTCGGAACAGTGTTTGTTTTAATCCTCTGTGTTTTTCATGTGGCTGTGTTTAGGGCCGTCTGGCGGTTTTTAGAATCTTCAGATGCTTGTATTAGGATTTAATTTCCAAGCGCTTATTGACAAGAAACACTTGGTCTAGCTCCAGTTAGAAATCCAATAAATAATGTATCTCTCTAAAGTGCCCCACAGAGCACTTCGGGGGTTTGTATTATTATGAGCCATCTTATTATGGGCTGTCTTGTGTGTGAACACTATTCACACAGTTTATCGGAGCGTTTTGCTGGCTAAATGAGATTTGGTGACTGGGGGACGTATTAAAGCTTCACTCACCATGACTTGCAGCCAAACGCAAGTGATTTTAAATGTTACTTGCAGGCCTTGGAAGGAGCAGCAAGCATGATTTTTAAATGTAAATAGTTCAGCATCATTTTCATAGTATAGCAAATGTTTAAAAGTGTTCAAGTTATATGAAAATAAATGAGCATTTTCACTCAAAATTAAGAGGACATCTTGCGTTGCACAGAATTTAACGTATTACTACAAAGAAAAACATTTTTGTTCGTTTATCTGGAAGAACATCATTTTAAAACATTAATGCTCTAAATACTGCCACCAAGTGACCAAAAAGAAGAATACGTCCGTTTCCTTATTTCTTATCGACAATACTTTAGATGCAGGCCTGGACTGGCCATCTGGCACACTGGACAAAGGGGTTGTGGGCCAGCAAGATTCACCGAGGGGGACCTCCCCTCCTGACTGGCATTAATCATGGGTATGTATGTGTGGTGGGCCTGTCTGGGCAAGAGTCCAGGGCCGATTTTTAATCCCACTCCGGCTCAGAGTAGATGCGTACCTGGGGTGAACAAAATAACAGAAACGCCTAAGAACATATTAATATCAAGGACTTAATGAGATGCAGAAGCAGTCTTTCGCTTCAGTCCTTTTCTGAAGTGCTATTATGCAAGTCCTAAACTGTGTATAGTTGGGGATTATCTGCCTCTAAGGGGTCACACTAACTCCCGAAAGGGCCAGAGCCTGGCATGACCAGGTAAGGTGTTTGACCTCAGTTTGGTCTTCATGAAACCACTCTTGTTTAACAGGGAGTTAAACCTTATTGCACGGGAACACCGCGAGGGAGCATGAGGTGCCTTGCAGGGTCCTGTAAATGGCCACAAATTCCTTGGCTGTTTTACGCAACATGCAGAGTCATAATAACTAATGTCTCCCAATGGACTTCTACCTATACCGGCAGAAATTGTGGGCGTAAATCGTAAATCACCTCTGGATGAATAAAAGTGTGACGATGACTCAGAGACCATATTACCTCTCTTTGTCCATTAGCCTTGAGTACAAGCAGTTTCTGAATGGCAGCTTTGCCAGAAGTCGCATGTTTTTGAAGCCCAAGCAATGTGTTTTATGTAGAACATGGGCCACAGCTTCCATGGCAATTTTTACGGCTGTATTTATGTGACACTCAGCGAACATGCAGGGTTGGGGGTGAATGAAAATGCCCCCCCTCCCCAATCATGAAAATTCACCCGGTTTGTCTGTGCAGGTCACTGTAAGTGACCAATCTGAAGCTTAGACTTGTGCCACTATTACTCTTAGCCGTTTGTCCATATTTGGCAAAGGCTGCCTATAGAGATGAGGCAGAGCGGCTGACAGCGTGGGGCACAGATAACAACCTGCTGCTGAACACTATTAAAGCCAAGGAGATCGTGGTGGATTTCAGGAAACAGAAAACGGACATTAAACCACTTTGTATCAGCAGGGAGAGTGTGTCAGACATCTACTTTCTGGGATTTCACATCACGGAGGCCCTGTCCTGGGGTGTGAACTGGCATCTCAGGAGAAGCTTTATTTCCTGAGAGTCCTATGGAAAAGTAACATCCCCCAAAAACTCCTGGTGTCCTTCTATCGCTGTTCCATTGAGAGCATCCTGTGCTATAGTCTCTCCGTGTTTTTCCAGCTGCACAATAGCGCAGAGGAAATTTTCAGCGGATTGTAAAGACTGCCCAGAAGATCATCGGCTGTCCTTTACCCTCTCTGGATGAACTGCACAGCTCTCGCTGCCTCAGAAAAGCGGAAAAACATCCTAAAGGACTCCTCACACCCCACTCATGACCTTATCCAACTGCGGCCATCAGGCAGAAGATACAGGAGCATAAAACAAGGACCAACGGACTAAACAGTAGTTTCTACTCTGTCGCTATCTGGGCGCTGAACAACACCTAATCTCCTTCAGTGCAATAGATGCAATCGCATACAATATGTCTTTTATTTGCAATATGTCTCATATTATTGTATAATTCTTTGAGGCCGCAAGGACTGCACCTAATTTTGTTGTACATATTACAATAACAAAGATATTCCGATTCACTGATTTTTGAGACAATTCTCCTGGATACGTGAAAATTTTGTTTTTTTTGTAACCAAAGGCACCTTAACGTCTGGAAATGCCTGTTCTCTGTCGAACTCTTGACATGCTGCTTTGGGCTTTTACTTCCACTGCTGCCATCCACCCTTTGGATATTACCAAATAAGATCAAATAGTGAAGAAATTAACTTTCTTTTTAACAAAAGAATTTCCCAGTCATATTATGAAAGTACATCTATTTATCTAGTTATCTAACCGTTTTATATCATTTAAGTTTATCACGTCTAAGTTCTGCCACATGATCGACAGTAATTTTGTTTATAATATATTATTTATATTATATTGGTTTTCAAAAGTCACTTGTTTAAACAGCCTTTAGCGTTACTGGAAGCCAGTAGATTTGTATGAATATGGTCACACGGTCAGGCTTACCTCCCACTCCCGCATAAACCATGTGACCTCCTGGGGCCTTGCCGCTTTGTGCCTCCTAAACTCGTCCTTTACATACTGGTCCCCGAGAGCCCGCAGGTCCAGGGGCATGAAGCGGTGCAGCAGGAGTATCCGCTTGTATAAGGATCGGACCTTTAAAACGTGGCTCGGACCTGCCATAAGGACACTTCACACGCCTGCGCCGATCCGCCCTGCAAAGTGCTATTGGAGGGAGAAGATCCGGCATGCTGATAAGAAGCTACATTTTAACATTTTATCGCATTTCTTCATAAAGACCTCTTAGCTCTCCTAGGGTGCTGCCACCGGGTTCAGGCAGGGGAACGGTGGAAATAGTTTGCACTCCCGAAATATCACCACACAGACACCGCTAGTGAAAACATGTAAGCGTATAAGCCATATAAATAGCAGTAAATACGACAAAAGCATATGTAAACTTAAGTTTAAAGCTTTCTAATTGCCAGTACTGAATGATCAAGTTTAAACTGTAAAATAAGTTACCGAACTTACCCTTCCTTTAACCCAGGGCACTTTGCAGTGCATTGAGCACCATAGATATTTTGGTTTTATGTTGAGTGTGGGTAAAGTCATACTGCCCCCTAGCAGCAAACGAGAGTATCACATCTACGCTGCCGCCATTATTACACAGCGTACATCCAACTCCACAGAATTCAAAGTTCAGTGACGGATTGACATTGTCAAAAACAAATTCTGATGCTATAACGGTTGCAATGCTTATAATAGCAAACACTTCGGGAATAAAAAGTCTTTGCCAATAACGGTGACACCGAAGAATGAGTTATTTAGTGAAGCAAACTATACTTGCTTTATCTCTAAAATATGTTTTGTTCACCTTCAGACTGATATAATTCATTTGGATTTTGACCATGACCAAAGGTATACAAATGCCTTATAGTGAAATATTTTCCTTCTTTTATTCTGGTATTTCCAAAATCCATTGTTGTATTTCGCTGTAGCATTTTGTTCCTATTGAGTGTATAATGAAAACGAATGACAATATAAAGGTATGCAGCCTACTGTATCCATGGCATGAACCCCTGCCATACAGAGGTGAGATGTGAGTCAGTACAGATGCTAATACTGGATAATAACATAAGGACATTCAGGGAGTCTTGGTCTTTGTATTAAAGATGGGATTCTCTCAAAGACGGCACATCCTTAAATTGTAGGTTTAATTATAAAACAACTTTCTGATTTATTGTGGTTGATATTGTACAAATAAAAGTACATGTAGTTTTAAACTTAAATAAAAACCAATTTAACTAAATCCGGACTCACACAAAAAATAGATGCATAGAGTTTATGGAAGCATAACGCAACAATTACAGGAATATTTGGCTTATGTGTTTTGGTATAATGTGTCTTGAATGGTGTGGGACGGTAAATCTGATCTACGTAAATCTGACTTGTGTAAGGGTTTGTGGAATGCAGTACTTATGTCAGTTGAGAACTGCCTGAAGTTCTCGTGGGAGGCATTGGTATGACATTTTCAAATCATCTGAGATCATGCAGACAAACCTCTTTGACACAATTAGTCATTCATCACAATAATTGTATTTTTAAACAATGAAAAAATATACAGTAAACAGTATAATTACCTGAATAACAGATGCATTTTTGAACCTTTGAGGTCCTAAAGATGATACAGACTATATTACAAATGTTGTATTATAATGCTACTTGCTAGACACATCAAGGTAGACAGGCACACACTCATCTATTCCTAAAATGACTTAGAATCCCTTGTTTCTTAACAAACATCGAAAAAGTTTGAGAGCTTTGGTGTTTGATCAGGATTTAAGAGGTCCAAGAGAACTGTACTTCAAAAAGGCAATTTCCAAACCATTTTCTGGTGCCTCCGTGAGTGTTGTGGGTAACCTCCTTTTATTCATTAATTCCTCATTGAACATGACGGTCAATTGGTCCTTACAAACGGTGACTCATCCAAACAGAACTTGTATATTTATATATATCCCTTTCTCATGAGTTTTTTTTTAAGAGAACAACACTGGGTGACCCTTCAAGTTACGATACTAGATGCGAGATGTTCTTGGAGCTGTGGTTCAGCGTCACCCACGCAGGCTTTTTTGCAGCTGGCTTCTGTCTCGAATTGGTTCTGGTTGCCGATGCAGCCTCCGTACCAGAAGCGTGCACATGCATTGGCCGTATGGTCATAGTACCACTTCATCACGTACTCTCGGCACGGACCGGGGTCCAGAATCTGGCTGCATCTCACCTCTGAAAAGAGTGAAAATCTTTGTTTTATTTCTGCATGGATTTCAGCTGTTCAGCATTTGGGTAATTTACTTTGAAGCCAAAATATAGTATCAGCTTTGGAACTGATAACCATGCAATTCGAATGTATTATTCATTATGGGAAAACCAAGATGATTCATTGGTCTGAACTGCGTTCCTGGAGCCCTGAGTAGTATGTCTGTGACTCAGAGTTGGTATTTTATGCAAGCTATTAATACAGATCCAAAGCACAGTAACTGTTTGCTATGAATGGACCAATGACTGATGGCTTTTAGCCAGTGATTAGTAGCATAAGATGAAAGATCAGATTACCGGGTACAAAAGTGTGATGATCCAGGGGTGGAGGTGGCTGGGGTGGGGGCTGCTGTGAAGCCTCTGTGACAAGCTCTTGCTCCACTGGACTGTGGCCCCCCGCGGAGGAAATGTACGACCGTGAATGCCCCCTAGCCAACAAGTTAGTCGATTCTCCTGTTAGGCTTGTATGATTCTCTTGGTTGACCTGGGCTCTTCCAATTGTGTTGGAGTGGATATCATAGCTGTTCAATGTGGGCCCTAGGAGAACAGGGGGTGTTGGCTGCTCTTCTGGCCCTTCTGGCTGGGAAGAGAGGGGATGATCATAGAACAAACAATTACCTGCTGCACAACACTCACTGATGCACTTACCAAGGCTCTTCCTTTGGTAAAGAACACTTCGCTGAATTCACTTTGCGAGCCAAACTTAAGCAGCCCATAAGGTTTAACAAAGATATAAACGACAAAGATAGGGTATTTACCTGTTTGCTTAATGTAACGTAACTTCCACTGTCAATGTCCGTCCTCTCCGATGGTTTGGTTGGAAGGTCAGAGGTACCCGGAGAAAAGAAACTGGGAGAGACTGGACTGAACATGGACCCATCTTCACTCTCACAAATCTGACTTAAGAGTTTACTCTCCAGGGCTGAGGGGTGAAGGTCAGGGTTCAGTGATATTGAGGTTGGCTAAGACATATTTTATTTTCTTTAAAATCTTTCCCTCCTTACCAATTAGGTACGTATCTGCATAATATGCAATGATTGTGGTGGCTCCACACAGCGAGAGAGAACTTACTAGAAAGTGTCAAGAAGTCGTCGATCAGGTACACATGCTCGTCGGTGGGCTCAGAGGCCATGGAGTTCATCTCCTCCACGAACTCTTTGTAGAGAGGGTCGCTGCGCTTGACCACACCGATCACAAACATCTCGATGCTGGCGCTGTGGGCCTCCCTGACCGCGTCCTCTAGTTTCACTTCATCCCGGTGGTCCGTCTGGCCATCAGTCAGCACGATGGCAACTTTTCGAATGCCGGGGCGTGAGGCCTGGAAGATCTGGTTGGCCAGCCTGATGGCACTGCCCGTGTAGGTGCCCTCGCCCAGGTAGGCCATCTTGCGCACGGCGGCCTTGACGTCGTCTTGGCCGGACTGCTGCTGCAGACTGACCACCACGGTGGAGATGTGGCTGTAGAGTACCACGCCTATGCGGGTCGCCTCCCGGCTCACGGACACGCGGTCAATCAGCGTGTTCACAAAGTCCTTCACCACGTCGAAGTTCTCGGGTCCCACGCTCTCGGAGCTGTCGATCACGAAGACCAACTCCAGCGGACTCTCCCTGCATTTGATGCCACATCCTGAAAGAAGGTTCAAAAAGCACTTAAGGTTTTTATCGACACCATGCAGACCAGACATTCATGGAAATGGGTAGACCAGTGTTTCCCAGTCCGATCCTCGGAGACCCGCAGACGGGCCATGTTTTTGATCTGTCCCAGTTCACAAAAACTCGTACCGTCTGTGGGTCACTGAGGACCGGATTGGGAAACACTGGTGTAAGCAGGTCTTAAAAACCACACCCAGATGTGTTTAGTGCATTTTAAGCAACTTTCATCAATTTAGCTAACATCCACCCATTCCTCTATCTTCCAAACCGCTAATTTATTCCAAATTCCTATGTGCAGAAATATAACTAATACAAAACTCACCACATATTTCCCTGATGATTTTAATGATTTCTTCTCTCTGTACAATTAGAGCAAAAGCAGAATCTATAATAAAAGACGTGATTTTGCATTAAGTAAGAAGGAGAGCGTGAATATATACTCACTGTCAAACCAGGCTCCCCTTTCTGCCCAGATCTGCCCTGAAAAGATAAGATAGCCTGGTGTCATCTACACAGCACGGAGCCCTCTCACAAAAGCTGTCGTCCTTTAATGGTCACCTGATGTGTCACATGATTTTGAGTTACTGTGGCTACAGGTCTCAATGTTTGGCCTACCGTTTTTCCCGGGATTCCCATTTCTCCATATTTTCCCTTTTCGCCCTTGTGTCCCCGCTCACCGGGAAATCCTCTGTCTCCCTGCAAGATGTGCGTCCTTCTAGTTGGCATAAAATCTTCAGCTTTCCATGATTGAGTTCATCAGCTTACCGGCTTCTCGTACCTTTTCTCCGGGCAGACCAGTCCCCGGAGGTCCACGGGGGCCAGGGGTCCCCTGGAATCCAGCATCACCCTACAGAGGACCCCCCCCCCCCCATGAACTATGTCACGCTTACAAGAATTTTTCTACAAGACGCTTACAAGTATTTTTCCAATTTCCATCAGCGATACCAAGCCAAGGTCCACTGCCCCCAATAAAACTTTTTGAATGGGGGGAGCAGGGTTCCAAAAATGAAAAAAAAACTGGCAAGCGGGGAGTGGGTTGATGATCAAATTTGAGGACACAGTCCAGATTAAATTGTGTTTCGGTGCGTCTGATTTATACAGCCTTCAGCCTAGTAGAACACTCTTCTGAACCTCATTACCACCACAAACAACAACCCAAGAAGTGCTGTCAACCCAAACAGCGACAGTGGCTCCTGTCCAGTTCCAGGTAGTTATTGTATGAAACAGTCAATTGTTGAGCCCACTCTATGTTGACCGGTGTTCCAGAACTCAATGCCTTGATTAGCATATTATAAAGAGGGGGGTTTCACTTTACCTTGACTCCCTGGATGCCCTCGCCTGGCGGCCCCTGCAAACCGGGTGGACCTGGCTGGCCTGTGGAACCCTGCAGAAATAGTCACTTATCCCACGAGTCGTGCCACCTTGTACAGGTTGACATGCACATAGTATCCTTCCATGCCATTAATGAGATCCTCTGCATGCCGAGGCAAACTCTTCCCCTTGTTCACTGACACTTGTAATTCAGCACGTAATGACCCTGAATTATGGCTTGAATTTTCATACGGGCAAATCTCATGTAATGATATTTTATGCAATAAGCTCAAGGGGGGGCACGGTGGCTCGTTTCCTGCCTCCCCCCCCCATGCAATTTTCATGATCTCCATGGATATGTGTTTATGTAAGATGGATAGATGCAAAGCTAAATCATACCTGATTAACACCAAGGATTAAAGTGCTGGTGCACGTATGTGCAGTAGTACATTAATAATCTCATTGAATAAAATAAGGTTAATCAGCAGAGGCGCATAACCAGCGACTTAATTCTATGCTGCACTGCCCAGTACGTATTTCTGTCACTTGTACCTGATGTCTTTACTGATCATGTGACTGAGTGAATGAGGCTTGTCTGTTGTGCAATGCCATTGCTGTCCAACTGTACAGGTGACTTTGGGTATGTACAGACAGACAGAACCTCAAACCCAAGCAGTTCAGGTCCAGAAAGTAAAATTCCAGAGCAAAGTTTTGTTTCAACCATCTAATAGAGTACTCTGTTTCTGTGACTCTTAGTACTGTACTCAACTGGTTGGCTGAAACAAAATCATGGTCAGGAATTTTTATTTCTGAACCCAAATTACCCACCTCAACTCATGCAGCCTTTAATTCAGCTGGAATAACCTGTATCATGGTGGGTAAAACGCGTTAAAAAGAGTGGGGAGACGTCCCTGTATCACCGCAAAGGAGAAACCCATGTGGTTCTGTCCTACCTTGGATCCAGTCACTCCGAATCCCGGTGGTCCTAATGGTCCAGGGAGACCCGGGGAACCTCTGTCTCCCTAAATACAGTGAACGTTGGGTATAGGCACTGCACTGGCATGTATTAGGCCCCATGAAGAGGGAAAATCCTCTACCTTAGGTCCAGGGAACCCTTTCCCCTCTGGTCCAATCTCTCCAGGTGGTCCTGGTACTCCTGGCTGTCCCTATAAATAAGGATCCAGGTTTTTTTACACGCAAGTTGAAGAGTTAAAGAATAGTAATAAACCCACAGCCTACAATGGGTGGTTTTTATTTATCTGCATATTTCTGTAAATTGTGTATCTGAGTTAGCAGTCGCCAACGGAATTGCTTTATTTTTTATGTAATCAGATTTATCGAGGTCTCTGCAGCTGTTCCCACACTCCTACACCTGTGGTCTGTCAATGATTACTCTTGTTGCACCGGGAGTAGACAGTTTGGCATCACCTTTTATTAAAATGTCTATTTCTGAGTCTTCCTGGAAGAACATGATGCATGCACATGCACACGCACCCGCACACACACATTTGTATTCATAGCTTTGTGGGGACTCTCCATTCATTTCTATGGGAAAAAACCCTAATTCCAACAATGACAATCCTGACCCCCACCCAGCCCTAACCTTAACCATGAGTAGTCAGACAAAATACAAGACTTTGGGCATTTTTGTTTTTTGATAGCAGTGACTGATATTTATAAAACTCAGTTTCCCCATGTGGGGACTGAAAAAATGGTCCCAGGTATTTATCACCGGACGTGTCACATGAACAGGTTTTTATCGCATTGTGGTCACCGCAATGTAATATATACATGACTCACACATACATACCCCCCCCCCCCTCAACACACACTCTCACTCACCTGGGGCCCAGTGCTGCCTTCCCCTCTGGCTCCCTGTGGCCCCACAGGGCCCTGCAGTCCTCTTTCACCCTGGAACATGAAACATGGCAGCATCTCAGCTAGCTTCCTCACATGACTTTGAAGCCCCCCCCCCCCTAATGTTGGTGTGCTCTGTTTACCTTTGGTCCAGTAAGTCCAATGCCTGGTTCTCCCACTGGTCCAGCAGGTCCAGGCAGACCGGTGTCCCCCTGCAACTCAAAGGCCGTGTTCAGAAAGCGTGAAATGCGGTGAATGTTTTCACTTACAGTAGCTGAACACGGTCCCCTGCTCCAGCTTCATTCCCTATCGGTACAGGAACCTCAGGCACTTGGTTAAAATGGAACCGCTATAGTTCTGAGGAAGGTTCTCCATGTAGCACAGATGGATGGAAATTCCCCCAGAATGAATCTGAGGGTAACCGAGAGACTTCAGATTCCCACACCTCACCTTAGGGCCCCGTATGCCATGGCCCTGCATCCCAGGAACCCCCATCGGACCCACGCTTCCTGGTTCTCCCTAAAAGCAGACATGTCGAGCCAACGTTATTGTAATCGTCCACAACACTGACCCGACTGCAGCTGTGATTAAGATTTGCCTTCTGAAACAAAACCACTTTCACCAGAATGAGTGATAGGCTGACTGTAATCTGGTCATCTGACCCCCCCATATCATGTACTGTTTCACTTACCTTAGCCCCCGCTGGGCCCACAGACCCTGCTACCCCGGGCAGACCCCTGGAACCCCGGTCTCCTCGGTCTCCCTGGAAAAGGGAAGCAGACACATTTCCATGTATCTCTTGAGTAGCTCCACCCCTTTGGGGGAGGGGCCTGTCCTACGAGTGCAAGCAGGGCATATAAGCGGCCCCCCTCTCTTGTCTGCAACTGTTCTTGCTGAGTAGTCAGATGGACCACTTAAAATCTTAAATCTGAATCGTGTTTCAAGACAGCCAAGGATATAGACTTGGTACCTTTTCTCCAGGAATACCTTTTCCCGGTACACCCTCTGGTCCCCTGGGTCCAGGTAAACCAGTTTCCCCCTGATTTCGTTAATAAAACAGACAACAGTATTAATTAAAAAAAAACCCCTATTCTGTTTATTTGACAGGCAGGGTCTTTTTAAGTATTGCGACTCTACGGTAACTTAACAGACATCCCATTGTCCTAGTGCCACAGCATTTATTCTGACTGGCGGCTGGTGCGAATTTGGCTCTCAGTTATTACATTCATAGATCGTAAGGCTCTCAGTTTGGTTTAACCACAGTAACACTGGCAGTGCCGCTGTTGGCTTTGGCTTCTTCCATGGCTTTCGTGCACAGAAAACAAACTGTCAGGAGTTCTACATTCAGGAAAGAAAAGACTTGATATAGGAATAAACAAATAAACAAACAAACAAATAAGAGTGTTTGTGTGGTCATCCTGAGCTCCATCACTTTTGAGGACATTTTCAGGACCTCAATTTTATAAAAAATCTGTGAATGCAATCAAAAAAGTGAAAATGCCAAATTTCTTGTACTTTGCTTGCTTACTTTTGGTTAAGGTTAAGGACAGGGTAGGAGTTAAGGATGCTGTGATTGGGATAAGGGTTTTTCCCACAGATAATAAATGGAAGGTCCCCATTTGTACAGGTACACCAACATGTGTGCGTGTATGTGTGTGGACTGTAATCGGGCCGCCACGTTTATACTGTTGTACAGAATCTGTGATTTAAATACACTTTCAGCAGATGATAGCCCCTGAATACACATTGTCAGGAGGTCTTCATGCGGAGCAGAGTCATGCATGATAAACCACGCATCTCTGATGACTGATGCAGAAAGATCCATGGCCACTCGCCTTAGGTCCGACCGCTCCGTCTTCCCCTGGGATTCCCGGGAGCCCAGCTAGTCCGTCCGGTCCCAGTTCCCCCTGATTCATATCACAGAATCACACTGACACATTCACAGATTCTATTACATTCCAAAAAATACGCTGATGCAATATATGAAAGATCAGGTAAAATGCAATGCAAGGCAATTAAATATCTTATACGATCCTGCATGACAACTTGACAGTCATTCAACATACTTGTAGGATCAAATAGTGTTCAGCACTTCCTCCTTACTTTGGGTCCTGGCTCTCCGATTCCTCGCTCCCCTTGAGGTCCTTGCTCACCCGGGAACCCCTGGTCACCCTGAGAGGAAAGCAGCACTTTCTGGTCAATAGATTACGTCAGTTATGTGTTTTTCCATTGGTTAACTGTGATGTCAGGTGGTTCATGTCGGCTGGACTGCAGACTGAGACTGAGCGTCATGACCGTAAATGCAGAAAAGAGGACACCCTAGTGGACTCTGGTGAGAATTACCCTTGATGTTTAGGTGGTTTGGTCAGAATTACCTTTGGCCCCATAAATCCGGAACCTGGAATCCCTCTTGGGCCTGGGAGACCAATTTGTCCTCGATCTCCCTAACAGAGACACACAGTCATAAGGAATCATACATTTTCTATGAGTAATTAAATATACAACATATCTCTTTGGTTTTTGGGGGATTAATGGATCGTGAAACCACACATCCATTTATCGTCCAGCTGTTATCCAGTACAGAGCTGCAGGGACCAAAGTTAGTATGTCATTTATCTGTTATTTATAATATCTGATAGGTCTTACCTTTTCTCCTTGAATACCTGAACCCGGAAGTCCAGTCTCTCCAGGTGGTCCAGAGGCTCCAGTAGTTCCCTGACCAGAAGACAGTTCACAGTTACAGTACACTTGGCGCAGAAGCTCAGCTTCTCCTCATTCCCCACCTCCTCTTAGCAGTTTCTCCTTTTTTAAGGGCAGGTCTTCCATTACAATGCTGCTATTCTATCCATTGTGTCATGAGGAACATCTGTAATAACATCATATCTGTGTTGTTGGCATGTGAGATTTTGGATTGAGGAACGTCAAGTGGCTCTTGAGCTTTCTGAGAGCTTACTGAAGGAACCACACCTTCTCCCCCTTGATTGCTAGTCCGGGTAGTCCACGAGGTCCCCTGGGACCGTCATATCCTTGATCGCCCTGAAACATTGACCACCATATTGGTTAGATTCTCCCAAAGGGACCGATGCACGACTGAGTAACTATTAGAGTTAGATGGTAGAGTATTAAAACTACCAAAGAAACAAGACCATGAAATAATATCCAAAATAATACCGTAAATAATACTTGAAATACTCTGTGCTAATTGTCCAAATAAGGAAGTCTTCACCCTACCTAATTTAAATCACGAACATTTTCAGTAACCTTTCATTTTAATCAGATATAACCCAGGAAGTGAGTTTGCAAATCTTGAACGAGCAAAGCAGCACTGACACTTTGTGCCATGAGGGTGAAACCGCCTTGAAATGAAGCCAGATCATCCCTTGGCCTGTCGTGCGCGATGCAAACAAAACGGCTACTGTACAAGAACGATTCAAATGTAATTTGGTCCGACAAAAATGTACTGCAATTTTCCACTTTGTTTCACATATCTGAGGTCTTAGTCATGCTTGACCTTTGCAACTAGTTTACCAAACAAAACGATGTAGATCAAACCATATCTTGCAAGATGATAAGGACACACACCTCTGAGACATA
>JAABNX020000053.1:1058494-1069713 GCA_015163995.2 Mormyrus lacerda | reverse complement strand
CTAAACTGCCACTAACTTAGGCTTTACCGTATTCAACATAATTCCGTCTTTTAAATCATCTGTGGTTATTTACGTGTTTATCATAATTTCAAATTAACAGATGTTAATTAACAGATATTTTGTAGATCTAAAATCGGCAGTCCCATTGCTGTCGTCTTGTAAGAGCGTTAATGTTTAAAATCGACGCGATATTGTTTTTTTTTTGGCAGATATGTCATTTAAGCCTTCCAGAAACAATAGCAGTAAAACCCACGCTGTTCGTAACGCGACACCAGTGATTTTTATGTTAAATGCTTCTGCCATACAGTAGCGGCAGCACCGACAAGCTCTTAGAAAGGTCACATAGAGAAATAGCAATAGCCTACAAAAATAGTCACTTATATATGATATATTACAAATTAAAAAAGAAACGTCGGTAACACTTTACTTGGGCGGATGCACTTTACATTTACAGTTACTACTCAAGCCCAAATCATGAACAACTATAGTAAAGGCATTAAATAGCTACATAAACTAGTATGATTGATTAATGATGAGCGAACATGGGACCAGTATGTATAACAGTTTCTGGTTAATCAAACATGTGAGAATGTATTACTACATTATCTGTATACCCTCAAGTAAAATGTTTCGAAAACTTCTTACAACTTTTTGTAACTTATGTATGGACAATTTTAGACAAAATCCCAACTACATCTGAAGTTGCATATGACGATTTAAAATTTCTGTTTTGATCACTAGAGCGATATGTAACTTGCTGTTTCGGAATGTAGTTTAATCATTTTATACGATTGCTTTTATTTTACAGCTTAAATACATGAACGGGACATAAATCCCTTAAATCTCCATCACGCAAAGGAAAGTAACTGATTTTCGATGTCGAATAAAATTTATATTAGTACAGCAAGAAGACAAGTTCCTTATTAAACCGAGAAACTTACCTGGATTTTCCAATAAGGGAAGCCGGTGGTGAAAGGTCTTCTCGTCTGGGCGGAATTACGCTTGACAAGACGATAAACGAAACCGGAGTGGAAGTAATAAAATCTTTATATCGATAATACTCTCTCGGCTGGGCTGTACCCAGTTTCCTGAATATTTATTATAGTGTCTGCTGCCTGTGGTGATATTACCTAACCTAAGCACTATCTCAGCGCCGTCTAACGCACAAAAGCATTTGAGATACTGTATTAGAGGTGGAAAGGCTACAGGAAATTAAATAATAATAACAGTAATTTCTGATTGCGGTACCGGATGTCCAGTCCTGGTTATAACTGACGTGTAACTGAAACAGTCTGGATGTCTGTTATCGAAATACATGGGTGCGTTGCACGATACAAATCAATTTATTGCGATAAACTGTAATTATGCATCTTTATACGTTTAATAAAATTCGAAAATGAAACAACAGGAGTACAAATGAAATATGAATATATAGCTTACATACTTTTTATAAATACTCACGTGCCCATAGACACTGCAACTGTCTGCTATAAGATGTTACATAAATGCAGCGTCTGTCTGTCCTGATTGTTCTGTCATATACCCCTTAGCCGTCCTTGCTACACATTCCTGTTGCATAATATCCCAGCACCTGCCTGTCAGTTTTTGGAGCGCTCACTCGCCAGCAATAACGTACGTCTTTCCTAACTGACTCATTCCGGCTCTGTAGTTCATTTTTTCCTTACAGGGATCCTGACATATTGTCAAGGCAGTCATTTTTTATACAGTATGTTGGATCTCACATTCCAAAATCGTGAAATAAAAAAAAAGGTTTGTGAAAGCGCAACATTTGTTTAACTATATTAAACTACTGGGGGACAGCGTCTTTTCTATATAATACGGTAGTTTTTTTGTAACACCGTAATATGTTCGTTTGAAAAGGTTAAACATGACATCGGGTGACCTTCTAACACAGTGTTCTAACCCACACACCATCCCTAAAGTTGGGGCAGCTAGTCCCTGAAGCAGCTGAGGTTAAACGTGGGATTCAAACCAACACCCTTTTCATCACAAGCACAGTGTTGCAAGCCACAGAACCACACACTTCCTCAGTATTTTTGGATACTCTTTTATCTCTGGGGTCCTATGGTGACTCACACATCCAGCATAAAGATTTGAATCCCACGTGTTCAGTTTGGGTTTCCTCTAGCAGTCTGAAGACAGACAGTTTGGCTAATTAGTCTCTCTGAAGTGTATGTGAGGGTATGTCCCAACCTGCAGCTGTATGGCAGCTGTACTCCTGTCTTTTGATAAAATATTAGTATTATATTAAACCCTATATTCTGTTGAATTCCATACACCCACCTCTGCATTTCAGACCTGCAACACAAATTGGCCCCATCCCAAGTTGGCTAGTAATGAGGTAAAAAAAAAAAAAATAATGATGTGATTTCAAAGAAGTGATGCAAGCAGGTGATTGTAGTTATGGTTTGGTACAAAAGCAGCATCCATGAGAGGCGTCAGGGAGCAAAGATGGACAGAGTTTGTCAATAAATAAAATGAAATAAAATAAAAATAAATAAAAATAAAATAAAAGAACAGCTTCTACCCATGGACAATCAGAACTCTTAATGCACCATCACTCCTTCTATCATCCCCTCACTGCTATTTATTTTATTTACTGTGTTTATTGTGTTTATATTGTGTATTTATATTTTTTATACTGTGTTTTTATATTGTTCTTATATCTTGTACCGACACTGTCACTTTTCTTGCATCTTTATGGTCTTGCCAGCTAATTTAGTTATCCAGGCAACTGTACAATGACAATAAAACATCTAAAGTCTAAATGCGTGAGAAAATTATTGATGTTTAAAAACAATGTTCCTCAAAAAAATATTGGAAGGGATTTACATATTTCTCCATCTATAGTGCATGATATTAAACGATTGAAGTAATCTAAAGGAATTTTAGTCCGTAAAGGGCAAAGGTCACAAGTCTAAGCTGAAGACCTGTGATCGCCGATCCCTCAGACGACACTGCATCAAGAACCGTCATTTCTCAGTAGCTGATGTTACCACACGGGCGGGGGACGCTACGGCAAACCTTTGTCAAGCGCTACAATACTGAGTTACATTCACGAATGCCACTTAACTGTGTAAAAAACAAGCCGTATGTTAAACACGTGCAGAAGCGGCGTCGGCTTCTCTGGGCTCAGGGGCGTCTGTGATGGACCTTCGCTCATTGGAAGCATGTTTTACAGTCAGACGAATCAGTGCGCTCTGGACCAGAGATGAAAAGGACCGTCCAGGTTGTTATCGGCAACGAGTCCGATCCAGGATCTCTCATGGCCTGGGGTTGCATCAGTAGCCCTCAGTACCATTAATGCAGAAAAGAACATTGAGATTTTAGAGCAACATATACTGGCATCAAGATGGCATCTTTTCCAGGGATGTCCATGCATCTTTAAAAAAGAAACTGCAAAACCACATTATGCATGCATTACTGGCTGCGGACGAGCAGAGTTATAGTTTGGGTGCCGGACAGGCTGCCTGCGGTCCTGACCTGTGGCCAGTAATGAAAGTATGGATTTTGAAATGGAAAATGCAACAGCGATGACCCTGTAATGTTGCACACCTTAAGACGTGTCTGCAGGAAGAATGGGCCAAAATATCACCTGGAACGCTTCATCGCTTGGTACCCTCAGTGCCAAAACGCCTTTGAAGGAGGACTGGCTACATCACAAAGTGGTGGATGCTTTACTGTCCCAAATTTTTTTGGAATGCGTCGCAGACCTGAAATGCAGGAATGCATGTATATTAGCAAATTAAATGAAGCTGACCGGACAAAACATGAAATACTTTGGGTTCATACTGTCTGCAAATGAAACAAGTCAAAGTAAATTGCAGAATCATTGCTTTTTTTTTTTAAATGAACATTTTCCTTACTGTTCCCACTTTTTTCTGATTTGCATTTGTGATAATAATAATTATTATATAGCATTGTTGGCTACTGACCCCTAAGTGAAAATAGCATCTGCCTTTTGTTCTATTTACCCCACCGTGTAAACATCAGAGTATACAGTAACCTATTATCAGTGTCTGTTCTGCTATTTCCATGCACATATTTCAAACATGCAGCAGGCCTGCTGTACAGTGATATGTCACAGCAGGCCATGTCTGCACACAGAGCTGCTGTACAGTGACATATCAAATGGCGGCTCCACTGCGGTTTACACTGAACCCTTCAGCTCCAGCATAGGTGATGCTGGAAAACGTTTAGCCATTTTCCCTCTCTCCCCCACCATTTAATTTTTTTTTAACTTGTCATAAATCAGAAATTGCTCCCTGCTGACAAACAACCTTGAAACATATCACTGGGGGTGTCTGTGATTTGGGGGAGTTTGGACTTCAGGGGGATTCTGCCTCGATCTGACATGTATCTCCTTAAATGGGAGTATTTGCGTGTCATTAGTTAAATGTGTAACAGGGTGACACACACCCTGTGGTCATGGAGAAATCCTCCTGGCTTCATGTGCCCCCCTTCTCTGAGAGCTCCGCTTTTGCCTCAGGTGGAGACTGGTGAATATTTTCTCACTCTGGGGGCTAAATGTGAAATATTAGCTATGTGGAGAGATCAGATGATGAATTAGAGATGAGGGGTGAAACATCGCTGTGTGGCCTACAGCGTTCTTTTCAACACAAATCATTTGTGCGTCAAATTAAAATACCTGTATGTCACCTCTCAGAATCCCTAGAGTACACTGATTGTTTGTTTATTGGTTTATTTGACAGGGATAATGCATATTGATAACATTACTGTAAATATGTGAGAAGTGTTAGCAAAAAGGCTAGTTTTTATATCTGTAGCTCTTGTGTTCTTTTCTTGGGTTAGAGAACTGCTAATACAAACGAAATGATTTGTTTGGCATTTAAAAGATATGGGGATATTTCCTGTTGTAAATAGCCAGCAGAGTCGTGTAGGAGTTAAGGCGTTTTTCCTTGAATAAAAGTTGTAGCAACACGTGGGTGATGATCCTCCGTCCCTCCAGTACCCCAGCGACGCAGTAATGAGCTGAATGAGCTGAAAGGCTCCTATAATATTCACAAGGTATCCATGGAGACAACAGAAGACCTGTAACAAAATTAGAAAGACAGCAAGCAACAGGATTCAACTCAAAGTGACCTCAGGACAAGATTCTCTCTGCCGGGGATCACAAACACACACATGTTCATAACCCATACTCCCGAAACAGGCATTATCCATTCGTGAACTGAAGCTGAGTATCTCCAGCTTTTGGACAGCAGATAACTATGAAGTATAGAGGGTGCACTAAAGGTCTGGGAATGGTGTTCCCCTCAGGAATGCCAGCTGTTGAGTTTGGACCATGTCATGTTCTGGTGCTTTGTGTTTTATTGCTTTGTAACTCCCTGGTGGCCCTTCGGTCGCCCTACTTAAGAACCAGAATCACCTACAACTACATGATACATCATCATATCCACACCGTTCGTACTGATCGACGGCAAAATGTGGCAAAGCTGACAGTTGGATGTTCACGCAGTGTTCTGACAGTTGGGAAGAAAGCGCTACGACATGGTTTCATCGTACAGCCACTCCAGTGACATGATCGCTAACTGAAAATCACGGTGGCTTAGGTGTGACCGCGATTGGGCTCATGCCTTGGCTTCGGTTTGCCACGTTGAATTTCTACTACAAAGATCCTCCATTGCCAAAATACTACGGAAATATTTATAATGGGCTATATCTTGACTTGGTGAGAAGATTAAAGGGGAAGTGTTGACGTTCTAAGGGCGTTTGTTCTGCTGATCAGCTCTAGGAAAGGAGCTGTTCATATACATGTCGCTTCGGGTTCTACTACCCTGGAATAATTTCCAGATGTGAGTCTTTGATACAGGTGGTGTCCTGGTGGGAGGGAATGTGATTTTTTTCTTACCCTAAGGTCAAGCAGGTTCTTAGTTAATAACGGATTTACCCCCAGAGCGGGAAGATGACATGCCAAAGCGGACAGTGATGGAGGATGTTTTGTGTTTGATATCCGATGTAAAAAAAAACTGATGGGCTCACTAGGTGGCGCTGATTCGGCATTAGCATGCTTTTTGAAAGCCATTCAAGCCATACATTAACTTAGCTGTTAGCAAAATAATTAAGACAGTCGATCCATCTTACCGTCTTACCCTTGTCTTGTTTGCGAGCGACTGTCTTTATTGCACCATTGAGTTCAGTCACTGTCCTTTAATCCTTGTTGAATGTCCCTTCAACATAATTCACTAATGTCTTGCTCTCATCTCTTCTCACTGCAATTATGATATTACTCACATTGATTTTTTTTTTTTTTTACTAAAAATGAACTCATTTCAGTTTAATTATAAAAAGAAAAATCACTTATTACCCAATATAGTTATATAATCACCACCTAACACAATGGGACATTATACATTGTAGCTCCATTGCACCGAACAAAACAAGGCACTTTAGCAGCTGCTAGCAAAGGCAAGACCTCAGTGGCATGACACATGCCAAAACCCTGTAAACTGCCACCACGAAAAGTTCAGAATGAGCCAATTAATAAATGTTACAGTTTTTTGCTGCAGTACTCCAGGAAGGATTTACCAGCGAACAGTACACAGTACAGTCCATCTCTTGACCAATGAGCTTGTTTGGTTACAATTACATCTTTGTCTAGACTTGCTACAATATAGCAGCTGCTTGGCCCAAGGCGACATTCTCCTTGTCCGCCTAAAACACAAGGAAATCAGACCATTATACATCGCAGTTTGTGCATAATTCACTTGTCGTTATGATGTTCAGGCGCAAATGCCTGACAATCCAGGAACGTGTATTCGTAATTACTTAAATGTTCAGTTTAAAGAGACCATATTTGTCTATTAGCCGTGCTGGAACAAGTGCATCCTTCTGTGACACACAGTGATTAATGGGTTTTACTGTTTTTTTTTCCATGCTGTCATTGAATATTTCATGTTCCCTAAGAAAATGGGGATTTTATAGGTAATTTTATTCATTCACTCAACTTTTGATAATGCTTATACCATACCCAAGTTTTTGTCACTATTAATTAGTGAATATACTTGTTTCTTGTTTGTGCTGCGATGCTTTTTTAAATTACAGCTGGATGACAAAAATTTCCCCCCAGTGATCAATTAAGTGTCATCTTATCTTGGAAATTTTTCTTGTGCAAGCGACTAGGAAGAATTTGAACAATCCCTGACTCGTTTACATTTTAAAACAGCACTATTTTTATTAAATGAAGTAACCTGTAGCTTTGTGATTTCGAGACTCAAGAATGTCGGTTATGGTTTGTTGAAATCCTCAGTTTTATTCCTTTCTGGTTTGTAACATATGGACCACATCGAGATTTTGCTATCTAGGCTCGGGGATTCGGAAATCCCTAAATAAAATCTCAGCGAATATTTTCCAGCCTCCTCAGTAACACGGAGTCCTGCCAAACTACATTAACATCTGAGCTTGTTTTCCCATAAGGCTTGAAAGGGAAAAGGACGCATTTCTTTCCAGGTGTTCATCTTCTTCCCCATACATCACATGTGCATGATGATCCCTTTTATCACCACAACATGCATCGCATGTAACCAGCCTCTGTCTGAGTATGAATCGGCATTGGCAGACTCACGCAGTCAGGGCTAGGGCTTCGAGTCCTGCTCCTGGCTCTGAGTGTGTGGAATTTTTGTTCTGCGAGTATTTTTGCAGGTTGTCTCCAAGTACTCTGGGTTTCTCCTGCGGTCCGAAAGCATGCGATTTGTTGAAAATATATCTCAGAATTGCCCATAGCCCATTACTGTGTGTGTGCTGAGATGGACCGCATGCTGTCCTGGGTGTGTCTTGCTTTGTGCTCCATGCTGCATAGGACAGACTCCAGCTTCGCTATGATCCTGTCTTGGGTGAATGAACGTCCATCCTTCTGCTTCCAGCTGCTCGTCCTGTACTGCAGTGTTTGCGAACCCAGTCCTGGGTGACCCATATCCGCTCCATGTTTTTGCTCTCATTGAACTCTCTGCCAGACGGTCCACACATTTGCTCCCCTCCCTGCCGCGAGAAAGCAAAAACGTGGACTGACTGCGGCTCCCTGGTGACCCAGCTGGGAGACGCTGCCGCGCAGGGTTGCGTGGGGAGGAAGCTGGACTTTGGAGACAAGGATGTGCTGCGGTGGGGTGAGGTCAGGTGACAGACCATTTCCTCAGATCCTATTTCTTTTCCCTCAACAGAAGAACAGAAACTCGGTACAAAATGTCCCAGGTGGAGCACAGACCCAAAAAGATGTACCGCTACACCCTGAATGAAATACTTACGTTGGTTCATCTCTCTAAAATCTGCACCCGTTTCAACAGGCAAATTTGATACATCATTCAAATTACGAATCCAAAGCCATAAATACAGTTTATGTGCAAATGTATCTGGGTTTCTATTTTGAATTAGCAGAACTGGCCGATTAATCCAAATTGATCGATTACAGAGGTGTATAATCAAGCATACAGCCACACACTCCATGCAGGAGCAGCAGCAGTCGAATGGATCATTGTGAAAGACCCTGTTATGTTCGATATGGTGGCATTATAACATACCGCTAAGAAGTCTGTCACATTTCTGCCTCGGGCAGCTGTACTTGAATATTAATAATAATAATAGGCACTTTTTATTGACCGCATGGGGAAATTCTATTACACCTCCCAAATCTTGTTCTCTGTAGGTAAGAAGGGCAGCCACCCACAGGAGGACCCAGGGAGCTGGGGGTTAGGGGCCATGCTCAAGGAGCCGCAGACCCGCTGAGGCTGGGCTCGAACCGGCAACCCTCCGATCACAGGCACGGAGGCTTAGCCCACTGTGAAAACCACACCGGTTCTGTCATGAAGCAGTAAGTCACATACGCTCACGGAGAGCGCTCGCCGTGTGCTGAAATGCATGGCCCGTAAAAGAACACAGGGAACGACTTCCGGACCGTTTTTGAAAGCAACATCAGCACAAGAATTTATTACCGGCAGCTTAGCAACACATTCATTGTTCTCTGGCGTGATGAATTGCGTTTCACCATCTGGTTTGACAGATGCCAGGAGGACGTGAGCCCCCAGAAGGCACAGTGCCCCCAGGCAAGGTTAGGGGAGGAGGAATCAGGCTTGGGGGTGCTGCTCAAGATCTAGTCTCCCTTGTTCCATTGAAAGTAAACCTTAACACTACACCATAGTGACAATCTTGACCATTCATTGCTATCTCTTTTCTGGCCACAGTTACGGGAATCCCCTTCCTATTTCGGCATGATAATACACACCACTGCAGACGGTTTTGCTGAAATGGCTTAACGTAAGAACTTGACAGGCCTGTACCGAGTCCCGACCTCAACCCCACTGAACAGTAATACTCTTCTCAGCGCATATGCACAGCAGTGATATTCCATCCATCCAGCAGAGGGGGGTGTCTTTCTGGTCTGAATGAATTCTCTTCTTTGCCCAGTATTAGCGTGACTTCTTTCCAAGAATTCATGCACTGAAATAGATCTTTGCCCTATGTTAATGACGAGCGTTATACATGAATGCACCGTCACACCTGCTCACTCAGCTGTTCAGCGAATTCTACTGTGCATAATTAATGATTCAATGAGGACATTTCTGACCAATGTTGATAGTAGATTATTTCAAAAACACACACTGATGCTGGTTGTTTGGGAGTTTCTTCACAAGTCTGAAGGGACACTCCACCCAAATAAATTAAAAAAAAAAAAAAAAAAAAAAAAAAAAACACACATTCCAAAAATATGAAAAAACACCAACTCTGACAATAGTCTGAGTGCTAAATTTTATATTATTTTATATATGTATAACATATATCTGACAACAGATCATCAAGTGTGATAAAATCCATAATTTTACAAGTAACCTTTTGATTTTGCACTGAATTTTCTTTCGCTATCAAAAGAAAGGTGAGCAATCAAATGTGTTCTATTGAAATGTTTATTAGTAGATCCTCAAAATTTTTGCAAGGCAATGTTTACAAAATTAATTTCTAATAATGTTAAAATAATTTCACACAGCAGGCATTTTTCTACTTAGTACACGGGTGTGCAAAGCAATACGGGTAACTATTTTAATGAGGATTGACAGTAAATATCGGATCATTTTTAACCATCAGCCAATGTCTGATAGTTGCTGTATCGGTCGATACCCATATATAGTTGCCCGATACAATCAGTGCATCTCTGCATAAGTACAACCGCCTTTCTTAAACTCGTCCTTCGCTGAAAAGTCAAGTGCTGCCATCTAGTGGAAACAGTCAATGCACACTGACTCACAAAATGTCCGCTAGATCCCAAATCTGGGCTGCACACATCCGCTCGATGAGGAAAACGGCATGCGGAAACGTTAAATATGAATCGGGAAATAGAAAAAAATCTATTTCAGTCACACTGAAGTTAAGTGTTTTGCATCGCCTAGTGGAGAACCCCAAAGAGCTCTATTAATTATTAAACTAGAGCAGAGTGTGGTGGCCCATCGGTCACGATTTTAAAGTGAGGTTCCACTGCAGCCGGGGAACATAAAGCATCAAAATGTTATGTTTTTAAATCGCAGGTTGATTTAACTAAATTTCAAGCTGAATTAGCCAAGAAAATTACCCTCCCCAAAGTTAAAGGTGGAGCACAAACAAACAAACAAACAAACAAAAACAAACAAACAAACAAACAAACCATAGACAGGAAACAGGAGACATGGGCTTCTTGATGCCTTGTATTTTCCAAACAGAGATTATCGCTACGGCGACAGGTTGGAGGCCTGAAGCCTAGAGTGTATTATAAAAAAATGCACCTGTCAAAAACCAATTTATGAAACCATTGCTGGCTTTGATACAAACCAGTTGTTTCCGATTTTTTTTT
The DNA here is from genome assembly GCA_015163995.2 of Mormyrus lacerda. Lineage (NCBI taxonomy): Eukaryota > Metazoa > Chordata > Actinopteri > Osteoglossiformes > Mormyridae > Mormyrus > Mormyrus lacerda. Next base: position 1,058,861 of record JAABNX020000053.1, on the reverse strand, counting down.
ATATATATAAAATAATTAACATTACAGACAGATATGAATCAAGCATATGACAGTTCTGAAGCAGAACAAAGAATCCATACAGCTATAGGAGTAGTAGGTCACCAAAATATTCCAGCGACAGTGGTACACCAGTCTGGCTGGCCGATCAACCGACATTAAAATCCACCCGTAGAGACCTCAAAGGGGTAGTACTCAGGGAAATCGTGGATAATCTTAAGTGCTTCATTGTACAGCTCCAGGTCTGAAACAGAAAGAATGGGTCAAGTCATGTTTTAAATAAAAATATACGGTGTATATCTCCAGGTGTGTGGAGTTTAAGTCAAGGGAGGTGATGCTAAGATTATACAATTCCTTGGTGAGACCTCAC
>JAABNX020000053.1:1032656-1047490 GCA_015163995.2 Mormyrus lacerda | reverse complement strand
TCTCTCTCTTGCTTTCTCATTCCCATCATATTTCATGTCACATGCAGTACTTAGGATCACACTACAGGCAGGGTTGAGTACTCACTGCTTAATCACTGTTCACATGATGTCAAAAATTCATTAATATAATATTAATAACTTCCAGTTTGCCATGTTGTCATGACAACTGACCGTGCATCTTTTGGGTGGTCATCAGTGCGATTAGTGGTGGCCTAGTGATTAGGGGGAGCGCTCTTGCGATTTGAAAAGTTGCTGGTTCGAATCGCCAAACAGCCATGTACCGCCCCCAAGCACTGCTCCCCGAACGCGGAATTATCAGCCCCCAGCTTTGTCATGATGCCACATGAGTTAATTGCAGAGGACACATTTCATTGTTGTGTGCTGTGGTGTGACCGCAATTAATCAGTTCACTTACACAAAGGCATCTTCGGTCAAAAGCTGTAACCAAGGGTATTTGATTTTAAGGACAGCATTTTCTTTACATTTGCATTAATTTATTTTGCTGTCTGAAGTAAGATGATTTAGTGTATATTTTGAATTCTTACATAATGCCTGTGATATTTTTTATAAAAAAAAAAAAGCATTTCTATTACACTTTTTGTCCCTCTGCAGACACCATATGAGAACCTAGTTCAGCAGACCCCAGTGCAGCCGGTTCCAGCCCAGCCGGCCCCCATGTCCCCTGCCCCATCGGCTGCTTCCGCTGCCTCGGAAGGTGGCCCTTCCCTCCCGGAGCTCCTAAGCGACGTGCCCTTCACTCTGGCTCCCCACGTCCTGGCCATGCAGGCAGGCCTTCACCACTTTCCTGACATGCTTCTCTCCCGGGACATTAACGACAACCTGGCCAGCTTCCGCTATGACTTCTCCCTGGAGAACTCGGTCCTCTGTGACTCATAATACCCCCTTCAGTCAGTGGAGATTCTTTGCGCTGCTGCAATCTGTTGAATTCTGGAAAACGCCAACATTTTTAAATCACTACTTTTACTCAGCATTTCAACATGCTGCCTTAAATGAACTATAGATGTCAGAACGGTGGGTTTGTACTTGCGTCACGTGTAACCCTGTCTCATCAGCGTGCATGGCTGATATTTGTCAGGCACTCAGGAAGTTAACAACACGTATAATAATCAAAAATGAAGGCATGTGTCCTTGATGTTCATATCCATGTAAACTTACATTTTTAATTGGATTATCTTCCCATATCTCGTACTGTCACAGGAAATGCTGTATCACGTTTTAGTGCATCACCCTCATATCAGAGAGCGACAAGAAATCAGCTGTGCGTATAGCTTTAAATAATGAGGAATGGTTTTACTCATGAGTTCTTTACTGAATGCAGATTATATGAGTTGCTTTTTGTGTGAAATTAGTTTGAGAACATCTCCGCCTATCTAGAAGTAGCAGGGTTAGTGAGGTATGATTGTGACTGGATGGGAATTGTCACACTTTCTCATTCATGTGATTTTTTTTCAGCTTGTGTCTGTGTTATGAGTATGAGACCTTTGCATGTTTTCTGGTTGACCACGTAGTAATAAAAGTGTGTTTTGTGTTTGCGCGCCGGTTCGTGCATTTCACCGTGCAGGTCTCCTTAGCGCACAAAGATACATTGATGGGATATGAAGGAAGTGGGTGATTTTGGTTGCTCTAGTTTTTGCATGCTTAATTTTTTAATTATTGATGATAGTTAGAATTGGAAATCGCCTCATTTGCACATTATATGCATTCATACTTATATTCGTTTGATACAATCCACATTTCTGATTCATGATTTATGATTGCATCTGCAGGGTTGCCAAACTCTCAGGCATCTGGCGCGACACTCACGTTTTCTGACTCGCGCAAGGAATCTTACGGCAAATCTGTTATTCCATTATAAACCTAAAATTAGATAGCCTTCATGAAAAGCACTGGGATACTTTGTAAACCCTACAGACTGTTTACAAGGTAATAAAACTCTTGCATATAAATGTGTGTGCATGCGTGTGCAGACTCGAATTGAAAATCTCACACCAGTCAGCTGACCGGAATTGGCAGCCCTGCACCTCTGCTGTTCTTAGATGACTGTATACTGTAACTTATTGTTTTGTATTTTCATATGAATGTATTAGTTTGCCAACAATACGGTTTGCTTATTAGTAAGAGTCAAACTAAGATATTTAAACAGGATTTTACTATGCTGTTGTGCCTTTGTCACTTGCTGATCACGTTTAATTTAAACGTTTGATTTTAATGTAAAAATTGGGCGGCAAGAAGTTCCACAGCTGCAACCCCCGCCCCGCCCCGCTCGCCCGAAGAATTTTACTACCAGCACCCAACCCCCGGGTATACGATATTTTGACGGTTGTCCATCATCAACTTCCCGAAATAAATACGTCTATGGTGGTATGTCTATTTTAAATGTCCCCTTATATGTACCACATAATATTTCTAGCGATATTCTGCATATATTGCCTTACTTGTACAACAATAGAATACTTCTCTATTTTTGTCTTTTGTGGTTTACAGCTTCGTGGTTTGTTTAAGTTTCTATTAAGTTAGGCTAATGCAATAGGCGATTCTACACCTCAATGTGGGGGCTTTCAGCTTTGGTCAGCTGGCTGGCGTAATATTTTCAATTCAAGTCTGCACATGTATTTACATGTATGTAAGTTTTATTGCCTTGTAAATAGCATAGAGTTTGTAAATCATGGGTTTATAATTGAATAATATAGATTTTCTCGCGTAAGCGTCACGCCTGATGCGCCCGAGTTGGCAACATTCTTTTTTTCTATTTTTTTGTCTTGGCACATCTGCAACATGATTTTTCGAAATCCATTTAGCGATTTCTACCATGTTCTCGTGCAGATTTCACACATTTTTTTTATACATAAATGATTTTAAAGAATAATATAAACACGATAACAGAATGAAATATCACAACTTTGCATACGGTATCCGTTAACAAGAAATGGTTTTTAACCGTACGAGTTCATGCAGATTCACTTTTCCATTCTGAAATGGCTGTCAAAAAAACTACGTTGTCAGTCCACCCAATCGAAGTGTGATCGAAGCGTTAATTCATTTTACACACGCGCCGCTCGCGTCGTTGTCAGTTTAGCAGAGCGACCAATTAAACTTTGAGGATGAAGATCCGTTCAGCCCTCAGAAAACCTCAATGAACTTATTGGCTGGATTTTACTGGCGAAATCACGGCTTTGGACCAATGACTGATGACACTGGCCAGTAAACCACCAATCTGATAGTCAGAATTACTCACCGAAGCCCGCCCCTCTATGTCAGCCAGTGGCTGTGCAGAAGCAGCGGTTCTCATTTAGACGTAAAGGAGGTTGGGGAGCGGAGTGAAAAAGGCTATAAAATAACAGTATTAAGACAGTCCTCACGATTTGAGCTACTTATTTATTTCCCTTTAAATTTTGTTTAATATTAATGTTAACGTGATTTACTGACATTTTCGCCAATATAAAATGGCAAAATGTAAAATAGTTAAAAGATACATACTTTCCAAAATCCAAACAAATGAACTGGCATTTAATAGTTTACTGTTCTTCTAAAGCGCCACGCCATTACCGTTTTGAGGGCGGTTAATAATTATCGCAGTGTCACTAACTTATTTGTGATGTCTTTGTCCCTAGGAGCATTAGATACCCATTAATTGTTAATTCTAAGTCGGTCGCGTTGTTTACCAAGTTGGGGCGCCGTCGAACTCTGCGAAGCGAATAATGTCAGCATCCGCCGCAAACTCATTGCATTGGTAGCGAATGAAAGGCGCCGGGGAGGGCTCCCCCTCCAGCTCAGCCAGCAACAGCAGCAGCACTGGCCGGCTGCAGCCCATCCGCGCCGCCGTGCCCTACCAGCTCCTGCGTGGAAATCATCAGCGCCCAACCCGCGCTCCTTCCTCCTCCTCTTTCTCCTCCCCCTCCTCCTCCTCGTCCTCAGTCAGGAGCAGCGCAAAGCCGCCGACGTCCCGCCGCTCCTGTCCCACCGGCCTGACGCAGCTTGCCCGCGAACCTGGGGGGACGCGGCTCGGGAGATGGGGCACTGACCGCCGGGCGGAGAAGATCACCACCAGGCAGGAGCTCGCCCGTCAGCGGAGGTAATACAATAACAAGCCCGCAGCTCACCTCCATGTCCGCGTCACCCTCGCGTTCATCTGCCGGTCGTTTCATCCGCTGGCCCGTTTCGCTACAGTGTTTTTCCGCTTTTTAATAGCGGCGTGGCTAGGGTTTACGATGAGTGTTTTGCCAGGTGTCGCCTTATATAGATTCATGCGTGTTTTCATGCGTACGGGCGCTGGGACGCGGCTTTGCGTTTAGTGCGACACTGTATCTGGGTCTCTGGCTGTTTACGAGCGGCCCTCTGGCTGATGTCCTACAGACACCCCGGCGGGGGAAGGACGTGCGAGACGCGGCGTACCGGCGCCTTTTCGGGCCGGCCAGCCGGCCGGCTCTTTCCCCCGCCGCTTCTGCGTCCCTTTCGGACTGGCGTCAGTCCTCCAGTGGGGGTTAGGGCGACATTTCTAACTGGGGGCCGGCATCGGAAGGTGACGGGAGGGGAAAGTTTGTAAACGACGCAGGGGGGTGGGGCGGGTTGTTATTATGAGCATCCTGACGCGGTCCCCTGGAGGTGCCGATTTGCTGCTGGTCCCGGCGGCCGGCCGGACAGCTTTACGGCGCATCGCGAAAACCGAAAGGCCGCTGCTCGGCGTCTGTCTGGACCCCGACTTACGCCGCTGTTTGGTGCCTGTTTTCGCACTTTCCAGACGCAGCGCGGGGCGCTTTGGTGTCCAGCTGCTTTGTGATACTGTTGGGGGAGAGATGCTGCGGTTGGGAAGGATAAAAAGCTGGAGGATGAGCTAGACCGTCTGTTTACAGGCCATCGGGATGCCGAATGATCAAGACATTTAATCCGACCGATGGCTCAAATGTCTCGTTATAGAAATCCCCTTATTTTCTGGGGTGAAACTGCGCACATCTGTGCAGAAGCCATCCATGTTACATACAATAATCCTGATGTCTATATCTGAGAGATGTTATTTGGTTGGAGGTCGGGGTGGGGAGGTGTTTTGCTTCAGAAAACTGCTTCGTTTTTCTATAACTTTTTGTCAATGACTGACGTTAAGAACTTGGTTTTGTCAGTTAGATGCAGCATGACTAAAGCAGAGTTATTATTTATTTATCTGTTTATTTATTTACTTTTAATGTATTTTGTTGTTGACTCCTTGACCAGACAAGCTCCAGTTGTTTGTGGAATGCTCATTGGACAATGACTTGGGAAGCTGTCTTCCATAATAACATTTATAATAATAGTGAAGGTGTTTTGCTGGTGTACTTCTCTAAGAACTGGTGGTACTGGTCCTCGAATGTGACACCTTTCACCTATCCCAGGAGAGCAAGCAAGTTTTTTTCAGGTGAACTAAATGGCCAGATGTGTGAGGGTAGCGTTACCAGGACGACGAGGGCAGGCCCGAGGATGAGGGACCCAGGTGACATTCCAGTGTGAGACCTCTAGTGCTCAGAGACGATGACATCACTCCCGATGCACTGGTTCATGCTAACAAAGGAGCTTGCTCAGCGGGTCAGCCCCCTTTAATTTGCGAGCCGCTATGTCTGGAATGTTCCGCGTGTCAGCTTCTGGGTGTATGTCACTGAGACCTTGATGGTCATGACTTATTTTAGCAGAAATACAAAAAGACCAAGCAAAGTCATCTTTCTCCATTCTGACTGAAGCTGTGTTTACCCTCTGCTGGGTCAAACATGATGAGTCTGCTGTGATAATGTCATGGCAGAGTTCCGGAAACATCACTAGAACATCGTTGCGCTGCTCGTCACATAATCTGCCGAATCGTCCCGGTTTCTATCCCAGAGAAGTGGGTGGCCCATCAAAGTCTTATAATTGATATGATGTGATTAAAACAAAGACCTTTTTCTTGGTAATTGCTTGTTAAAAATAGTTTGTGATGCTGCCTTTTAATTTGACGGTAAAATCCAAAATGGTATTTATCTCTCTGAATGATATTGTGCATTCAGACATGGGGTTGTATTTATGATGGATATATTGCCCTCCTTTCGCAGCTGCTGGGTGAAATCAGCACATGATTGATGATGTCATGACATTTCCTACGCATGATTGATGATGTCATGACATTTCCTAATGGAGAGTCTCTAAATTAGGAGGTGCTTTATCACAGGCTGAGCTCGCGACAGACCTCTCAAGATTGTTTCTACGCCTTCCGTAATTTCGTTTTCGTCACCGTTTTGTCATTCTTTGTCCCTGTCAGACCCCCCCCTCAACCACACACACACACACACACACACACACACACTCTAGTTGAGGCTAAAATTAAGCACATCCCCCTTAATTTTCAGGCTTGGTTAGAGGTTTGCTCACAAGTCTTTTCTATATATTCTGTGTAATGTGGGGTCTTTTATTGCTTCATGATGATGAGCCATTATTATGGAAGAATAAATTAATAATGTTCTGCCAAAGGATGAAATTGTTTGCCTCATACTTACATTACAGCCCCAATTAAGAGACGGTATCGAAGTATTGTGCCCTTGTGCCTTTGTGTGACTCTTTGGGCCTGGTGGCCCTCCTGGTCCTTCTCGCCGGGTGACCTTCCCGCTCGTGGAGTCCGTAATCGGGGCTTTTGATGCTCCCCCCTCTTTCGACTACTGGCTCCAGCAAACTTGCAAAACCGGCGCTGATGTTTATGTTGAGTTGTGTAAGACCCGTTTGGAAATAGTGACGAGCTACGAAAAAGAGTGGGTGGTTTCATATTTATCTCTAATAAATGTTGGAAGTTGTGTAACAGATTGTTTGTTTGTTATTTTGTTTGTTTCCCCCCCCCCCTCCCTCTCTACTTTCGGTTTTTGTTGTTGTTGTTAATACTTGCTGAATATCTTGTGGAGGATCTGGCAGAGCTAGCAGCGCAGCGATGAGGAATCTCGTCTGGATGACGGCGGATCCCGTCTGGATGACGGCGGGTGTATTGTTAGGGGGATCAGCAGCTTCATTCTGTTGATACAGCATTTGATGTATAAATACCTTCCTGGCACTTCCTTGCTCCTTGCATGGATTTCTGAAAGTGAATGAAGTGGATCTTATTGTTGTCCCTAAAAGGGCAGATGCCCAGGAGGAGCCTGGTAACCTATGGCGGTGGCAGGGGAACGACCCGTCGGCTTGTCGTGTCTGTGTGCGTTTGCTCCTGATGAAGGCCGAAGGACCTCGGTGCGGTAGATTGCGAAGACGGGAAGTGAGGTGGTGGGATGAGGCAGAGTGAATGAGGTGCAGCTCCACTTGCAAAGACTCCAGGTGGGCAAAATGGCAGAGGAGCCCCTTTAGTCTTTGAGACTCGGTGGTTGGGGTGGTGCTGCTATTTTTATTTTTTTTTTCTTTTCACATGGGCTATATGTTTTCACACCGTGACGAGGTGCACGATAGGAAGCACGTGCTGATTAACGAGACGGGTCTTTACCGGGGCTGGCGGGCGGGCTGGTGTGTGTGTGTGTGTGTGTGTGTGTGTGTGTGTGTGTGGGGGGGGGGGGGTGATATGAACATGTGATCCAGAAAGTTCTATAGAGGAATAGGGAAGGAGAAATAAAACTACTGAGAGGTACAGGATGGCAGAGTTTAAAGATTCGATCATAAGGCTGCAACTCGGAGTCATAGGAACAGTGTTGCTGTACCCCTGGGTACTTAACCCAGATTGTGCCAGTAATAGGCATCATAACTTCATATTTTGTGTTTTTTGTCTTTTTCTTTTTTAGTGCACAATTACAGGACTTTGTGAATCGCATCCGTTACAGTTCTCGTCTGAGAAACCGATTAATGTAGAAGTGAAATAGAATTTCCTTTGATGCCTGTGCTGTGAGGATCAGCTGAGTGTGGAAGTGTTTTTTAACCCCTTGGTGCTGCCCTTGGAGGACTAAGATCACCCTTATTCGATCATATCTTCTCCACTCCATCCTCTGGAGCTGAGTTTGCGTGGTGATTATGAGTCTTTAGCGTTTGGTGGTGTTCCGGCCTCTAAGAGGAGGGAAGCTGTATCCAGTGAAGGTCATACAGACTGATTCAGGCAATATTCTGTTTATGCCTGTCCAGACGTTTATTCAGTTATTTGACGTCTGAATTGCCCATTGTCTTCCCTTTTCTTTCCAGTCTGATACGCCCCCACCCCCACCCTGCTCTGATCCTGACCCCGCACGTGTCGCGTTGCCATGGCTATGACTCGACCGTGCCTGGGTCCCCAGCACGTCGTGAGCACAGCGGGGCGTCGCGGAGGCGTAAACGATCTGCGAGGCGCGTCAGCAGTGATCTGGTCAAGCGACGTTCTGGCAAAAATGGCCTCTCGCACATGTCATGGATGCATCTCTGTTCCATCACCTTTGTTGTTTCTATGTTTTTTTTGTCTGTCTTATGGATCTCATACAAACGACCTCCTGTCAGTCTGCTCTGTTATTTATCTGGGTAAATGGAATTTTAATCTGTCATTGGAATTTTTGGGGGTTTAGATGTTCTTGGCGGCTATTCGTACTGAATGCTTTCGGTATGCCCGATCTTCTGTAGCCGAATGGTTTCCTTGTATAAAATTTACACTAAAAGCATGAATGTTTAGCCAACAATAGTGCTTAGGCATGTTTTTTAATTTATATTTAGTTTGATGGATGGGAGATCCACTTCACCCTCGTTTGTAGCAAAAGAGTGAACGAAAGTTCCCCTCTTACCAAGGGCCTGGAGCACCTGAGGGGGTGTGGCCACCAGGTATGTCAGCTGTGTCTCTTCTGACATCACTGGCACCTGAGGTAGGTGTCTCTCCTGCTCAGGTGGTTTGTGGCCTGCTTGGTTTAAACAGTGTTTCTCAGCCTAGTCCTTGGGGATCTCCTGGTAGGAAGCTGGAAGGTTGCATAAATGTGAACTGGCAGTCAGGGAACTTGGAGGTAGCAAAAATGTGTACTGTCTCTGGGTTCCTGACGACCAGTTTGACAATGGTCTTCTGCTAAGTTTTATTTGATTCCGTGTCCGTGATCTCAGGTTAGAATGAGTGCAGTGGGTAACAGCAGCACTGTTAAGACAGGTGCTTATTTTGGTGAAGCGTTTGTTTGTTTTCAGATGACGTGGGAATGTTGTTTAACCGACAGTTCAATGAATCTATCATCGGCTAGTAAAAAAAACATTCCGGCCACACGCATTTCTGTGTTTGAAACTTGTAGATGGGTGCTCTGTGGCTTGCCGTTACCTAGCCTTCCAGAAAGATCTCATGTGGGTTTTTCCCTTTTCCAGTTCTTTAATTTCCTCATGCAAGCTGCCAGCGCAGTAATGCCTGTTTTCACTGGCCCTGCTGCGAGTCGAACGGCGTTCATTTGGTCTGAAGGTACGACGAGCTTTGTGCAGATGTTTCGAGGATCTGGGCATTAAATGGGCCTGAAAAGGAATGTGGGTCTATGTGGTTGCCCCCATGCTTAAGATTTGGTTCTGCTTGCCCATGTGACCAAACTGAGGGCTCATCATGTTGACTGTGAAGCTGTGGTATGGCATTGTCCACATCATGGTGTTGTCAACGTGCATGCCCTGGAAGGACAGTTAAGGTACTTTGGGTGGCTGGGTGGGGGTGATTAGCTCGCACTGCATGTTTGTGGTTGGATGTGCGAATGCCACTTCCCATGCCAAAAGAGATGTGCGAATGCCACTTCCCATACCAAAAGAGATGTGTAAATGCCACTTCCCATGCCAAAAGAGATGTGCGTTCTGCACCGCTCCTGTCAAAAAGGGAAAGGAATAAAGGATTTTCTTTTTTAAAAAAGGGGGGCAGAGCGGGATCAGGGTCCCATTGTGACTGTGACCCATGAGAATCGCTTGGCAGTCAGCAGCGGTGATGTCATCGTACAAGGTCTGCGAGTTGGTCTGCGCCCACCAGCGCCTCCTGCCAGCCGGTCCGTCTCCATCTGCTGCCGGGGAGCAAATAAAAGATGCTCACCACTGCGGTTTGCCGCCGCCGCCAAATGGCATCCTGAGGGGGTGCCTTGGACCAGTGAGGCTATTTTGGCCCCCACCCCTACGCTTCACACCGCAGCCTGGAGGACACCCACCCTAAGGGCTACAGAACCATGGCAACGAAGGCCTACGGCAGCTCTGTTCGGAAAGATGTTAGAACATCCTGCTCTTCCGGTCCGGTTCTGAGCAAAAATTCAAAAATCTATAAATGGCATTTATGTGTCCATGGGTTAGAGGGTTATTTTTATAGCTTCTGCGAGCCCTCGTCACTCCTCAGAGAGTCTTGTCTTGACGTCGACAAACAGGTCAGCGAGCGGCCCAAGTCTTTCAGCCAAAACTCTAAAACAGAGGAAGTAAAGGATTTCACTTCTAGACATTTTATTTGGTATTATTGATGACTTTTAGGAGACTTTTAGCAAAGCACAATCTGCATTTTTGGTGGTAAAAAAGGATAAGATGGATAAAGGAGATTGATTTTCTAATTTTATATGCATACTGCAGTTTTAATAGTGTAATTCGCAGCAAATGAATAAATATTTTAAATCAGCATCTTTCTGCAGTTAAGCAGAGTTGAGTTGCAACCGGTGTGTTTTTTTTTTTTTTTTTCCCCCACGGCTTGGCGGATGCTAACTGACGCAGTAATAATAGTGTTAACCTTGGAGATGGACCTTCTCCTTTTGTCGCCTTTCCATGGTGGCGCTGCAGCCCTGATAGCCTTGCTTCCAGTCCGTTGGCTTGGTCCAGCCTGGCCTGGGTTGTCACCTGTGCCAGTGCTTCTGAGCCAAAGAGCCAGTTGCCTTTGGCTGCGGGCAGCTCTGCTTTGGATGGACAGTGAACCTAGCTGAGCGCTAAGTGTGAGAATTTGACTCCGTTGCATAAACCTTGTTGTAGCGGTTTGATTCGAAGCTCCTCGCCGGTTCTCGAGCCATCTCTCCTGTGTATCTCCATTCGGTCGTCACCCAGAACTGGGCCGTGAGGCACGGGACGAGGTGTGTGACCAGAAGCAGCTTCCCCAACCTCTGTGCAGACACCTTCCCATTAGTTCCTCCCTTTGAGCCATTTGCTGACTGTCCTCGGTGTGGTTGAAGGGAAACGGACACCGGGGTCGTGTCCCTCCCCCGAGGTCTGGGCTTGGGTTTCTGTGACGCATCCCATGGTGACTCTGCAGTGTTCTCCTCCCCCAGAAGCCCATCCTACTTGGTCAACTTTGCTCAAGGGCGAAGCCTTTATGATCCCACTCCCAGAGGACTGCCGGGACACAGAGTGAAGGGCCAGTCTTTACTAATCCCCTGTGCCGAAACAAGCGTGCGGTAGGCAAGATTGTGGGAATGGAAAAGTCCCTGTTTTGTGCTGGAGATGATATTGCACTCCACCATTCCCAGTGATAGCAAAACTGGATGGATTGACTTGTGTTGACCCCTCAAAGGGTATTCTAGATGTACTGCTAGGTTTATGGGTGGCTTTTCATTCTATTATGATGTCAGTGCCAGAAACCACAAAGGACTTTCCTTTGCTTAATTATGCTGCCGTATTCCCAGACTTGCTGCCCGCATGTTGAAAATGAAAGAGTTGAATCTAAGTGAAGAGTTATTAAGAAACTGGCAGTGATGAGTTTTCATCTCAGATGGTATATGGACTTCTATCAAGCTCAACCCAATCGATCGGTTGTTCCTGATCGCATTACGTCAGTGACAGCACTCAGTCTCAACATTCAGACCTTCTGGAGACTTTAAGCCAAACCCTGGGAATTTTTTGTTCAAAGGTCATGGTGTTCCTTAGCTCTGCTCCACCAAATACCTTCCACTTAATCCCAGTATGTTTGTTTATGATGACCAGTGGCCTTAATGACCTATGAACAACTGTAGTGTTTCCCTTCACAAGCGAAAAGGGGAATACTCATTCTCTTGAAGCATAAAGAGTTACAGCTGCAAAGTACTCGACTAGTTGGTTGAAACAAAATCCTGGTCTGGATTTGTACTCTCTGGACTGAAATCTCCACCTCTACAAATCAGCCCCGAACTCCTCCGCCTCCCTCAACAGAAATTATACTCCCACAATATTGCTAGGGACATGTCCCGACCATCCGTACCCAAATCTGCACTCTTGGTATTTGTAGACTGGGAACTTCCCATCAAGACTAAATGACTGCGAAGTCCATCAAAGCATAGCCGTTGCATTGCAGAAGTGGAATTTGCTGCTGAGGTACCATAAAGGTGATGATCAAGCCTGGTCCCCGGTCCAAATCTGCAAGAGTGAGGAGTTTGACCTGCAAACTGCGAGCCGCCCAGCCGACCCTGTGATGTGGTCACGATTCGCACCTGTTAATGACATTTTGTGAGACACGTTCTCGCTCGCCACGTGCTGGCCGCCTTCCGCCCACGTCTCTGTTTTTTGTCGAAAAACAAGGCGCTAATGATATCCCACTAGTCTATGCGGGCTGTTTATGATTGAAATGGTGGGACTGTGGGGGATCCTGATCTGTCGAGGTGTGGGGGATGTGCTGCTTTTCACTGCATCTCCCCAGATAAATGCTCGGGTTCAGATAGTATTTGAGGTCAGTTGGTCCTTCAGCTGTAAGTCATTCGCTTAACACCCAAACACTGGTGGGCATTGTAACTCTCCCGTTATTTAAATGCTTCAGAGCCATATTAGCTAGCATGGGTTTTTTTTAAACAACACACTCTCTTTACCTCTCTGTGCTGTTTCTGGACCTCTGTGTTTCTCCTCCTTTTTTTCTTTTTTTTTCTTTTCTTTCTACCTGCCTGTCTGCCTACACCCCCTTCCTCCCTCTCTCCCCCTCTCTGTGCCTGGACCTCTTTCTCTCTCCCTCTCTGTGCCTGGACCTCTCTCTCTCACCCTCTCTGTGCCTGGACCTCTCTCTCTCCCCCTCTCTGTCCCTGGACCTTTCAGTCTCTCTCTCAAACACACACCCCTGGTCTCACACACCCAGCAGAGACGCCCAGGTGTGCTTGCTGGGTACCATCACTGGGCTTCCCTGAGCACCATCACTGGGCCTGATCTGACTCGGCGAGAAACCTGCCGCTCTCTGGCCTCTAGATCCCAATCCACCATTCGTCCCCCATTCTGGTCAGCCTAAATCACTGGCAAAAAACATTTCCTTTTGGTAGGTATACGCATAACTCATATGTAGGCCATTGGGAACTAAGGTAACGGGGCTGCCTAAAGATTTCCAAAATTCAACTTTGAATTTTACAATGTTTTTACCATCAGAGATGTTCCCTAAACACTGATTCAGTAATTGTGCCCATATAATCAGAAGATATAATATACTGAACTAACTTCTACGGATTACATCATATTTGCAATTCTCTTTTCTTGATGGGACATGGTGATGTCACAGCAGCCGATTGGCCACATGCAGCATTTAATAGACTTCCATGCAGTCATGTGATTCCCAGGCCTAGGAATGCTCAGTATCCAGCGCAAAAGCCATTCACCTCAGTCTTGAGGTAATTTGTTTTGATGTGGATGTGGTATCATTATTATTATCAATAATAATATCATTATTTATTATTATCATGATCTCGGTTGAGGTCTTAAAGAAACAGGCATTGACTTTAAGATCTGTGCAGTGAGCCTGTGTGAAATGTGAAATAGTTCTGCTTGGCTGCACGCTGGGTAGGATTTTCTGCTTCCAGACCTTCAGCTGCAAGCTGTGACATCCAGCCCCCCCCCGATGTGGCACTGTGTTATTTTTAAAAAGAGTCACACGCACAATTGCAAATTGTCCTCGTCACCAGCAGCCATTTTTGTTTTCATAACAGAGACCCAAAAGGCTCTTTTTAAATTATTGTTGTTATTTTTTTTTTTTTTTACACTTTTACACAAATAGTCTGTCACTGTAGCACGGACATTTGCCAGTCTGCGGTGGAGGAATGGCTGCCATCGATTTTGAAGGGCTGTTTAGCTGAAGCTTTTGATCACGGTTTATTTTTGCTGTTGTCGAACATATGGATATTTTACTGGAGAGATTCATGTTGGGAATCTGGCTCTAGGGAAATTCACCTTGAACTGCGTACCCCCACCTTCAATGATGATTAAATTATCTGCGGATTAACTGAATTTCTAATAACCCAAATTTGCCACAGGTGCAGAGTGCAGAGCACAGTGTGTCTCCGAGGCCCCAGCCTGTGGTTGGGGTCTCCCACCTGTCCCTGGAAGCAGTGTGGCTGCTCAGATCAAAGAGGTGGCTTCCCACCCACCAGGGTTTTATTTCTGATTTTTTTTTTTTTAAAAAAAGATCCATGTCCATCTACGCAAGAAGCTGCTTTACACCCATGGGGGAGATTTGTGTGGGAGTCAGTGATGCGGTTCAGACCCTCTGGGGTGGGATGATGCACAATCCTCAGCCAACGCAGGGTGCGCAGTGTAGGCTGAGTCATCCTAGATTTGAGACAAGGTTGCCGCTTACGGGCTTCAGAGCAGGACTGCGTAAATTAGCATTTAGGTACAGAAACACTGGGGATCTGCCCTCCCACCCAGAAGACTGACTGCGGGTTAGAAAAGAAAAAAAAAACATGCGCACTCGGAATCACGGTGCGTGTATGAATGTGTGAGATGGAGCCCAGCGCCGGAGCAGTGACTCTCTGCAAAAGGTGTAAACATATCTGGCGCTGAGGTGCAGGTGTGATGACGCCACCGAAAGCACGAGTCTGGCCCACTTTGATAACGGTCTGATTAAAATCAAGATGTCACCTACTGTGTTGCCTTGTCGGGCTGCGGGCTGCATTTTGCACCTCTTTCTCATGCTGTCTAGGTGCTGTCTAGGTGCTGTCTAGGTGCTGTCTAGGTCGTACGTGGGCTGAGCCACATATGGGGGGTGC
>JAABNX020000053.1:1019149-1032556 GCA_015163995.2 Mormyrus lacerda | reverse complement strand
TGCTGTCTAGGTGCTGTCTAGGTGCTGTCTAGGTGCTGTCTAGGTCGTACGTGGGCTGAGCCACATATGGGGGGTGCGTCTGTTTTGTGGTGTCAGAGTCAAACAAACGACAGGTGATGATCGTTTCCCATGTGTTTTACGTTTTGGCTGATAACTTGAATCAGTTAGTCTTGTTACTGTTCTGCTTCTACAGTTGGTCGATATTCCACCTGCACCCAGTTGCATCAGAACTTTTGATTTTGATCCAATTGTTTTTCGTGCAGTGATACTCAAACCTAGACTGACTTCTGCTGGTGTCATCCTGCGCATTAGCGAGGGCTTGCAGTCCAAAATTCTTTTGTTGAAATTGCTGCCGAGGTGTTGGCCACTCGACTCGGACTCGGCGTCATCGATATGACCTCATAAGCATTAGACCTCGATGTCTTATCAAGACACATCTGGAAGCCCTGAATGAAAACATGTCAGATACACCTACAGTTGACCACATCTCGCTATTTGGGTGTTGTCTTGTGCACCGTCTCTGTGTCTCTGACCTCACCCTGCAGTAGCTGCGCCTGATGGCTCGACAGCCCACACAGTCTCATATCCTGTTTTTGCTACGCCCTCCGCTGCGCCCTCCGCAGATGGCTGTCATCTCTCAGATCAGGGCTCAGTGCAGATAGTCGCTTTGAGTTGTTTATCTTTGATTGTCACGTGTGACGTAGGATAGACCTTCATGATTGCGGCAGACTGTCCCAGGCCTGAATGCCTTAACTTCTCCCGGTCATATGTAGAGGGGGTCAACCCCCCCCGGGCACACGTTTTGAATGTCAGCTGAAAACACCTCTTGAGTGAAATTCAGCTGAGAAAATTGCAGCAGAAGTTAATTTTTGCCATGATACTGATTTTCGTTTTTGGTTCCCGGTGTGTTAAGTGCAGGTTTCCAAAGCTTTTACTTTTTCCATCCCTACCTATGGCCTCTTTACCCCAAAGAATTATCCTTTTGTAGCAATGAGACTGCAGCGAGTGTGAATCTCTGCTGGCTTACTGAATGTTTTGAGGATTACGGGCTGTTTGGTGTTTCATTAGTAATTGGTATAAGCACCACACTTGTTAACATCTTGTTTTGTGCAGTTTACAAGCTGCAGTGTCGTTCGCAACTTTTTTTTTTTTTAAGTGAAAGCGTATTTAAGTTTCTGTGACCCTTACAAGGAGAGTTTGGTCTCTGCGCTTCTACACGTCATGCTTGGCCTGTTTGGGAACAAAAGGACTGTTTGATTCCCGAACCAGGCCAGCAGACGCTTGTCTGCTGCTGTTTTGGGTTTTTTTGTGTGTCTGTGTAGGTCGTCAGGGAATGTGCTGAGGTCGACTCGCTTGATGCTGTATTGATTTGTGTGTCTATTACAGGTGATTGACAGGTTGGCTGGATCCTCGGTGTCTTTCGTAACTTCTTGCAATTTATTGGGGTGAAAAAAGGTAGAGATTTGCACTTGTGACCTGCTTGGGAGCCCTCTGGAGGTGGGGTTAGGGTTTGGGTCCGGTTCAGAAGTTGGCGCTGTGGTTGAGCAGCCGTTCCACCATGACCTCGTCATGCTTGCGTCGGACTGTGTGTGTTTTTTCTCTTTTCTTTTTCACTGGGGACATAGTTGGGAAGTATGAGGTGGGCCATGTGTTGATGTGTGGTGTAAAAATTAGAAAAAAAAAATGAAACTCCATTGGAAAACATACACAGACCCTGCCCCCCCACCACCTGCTGTGGCACTGATCTTTCTACAAAGCGGGGCTTTGAAAATCCTGTCCCTCTGAGCGACTGAAGGATTTCACCCTGAATTGCCAGCAAAAATCAGACCCTGCCGATTCTAGAGGCACTCACCCTCCGCCCCCATTGAACGTGATTTGTCTGTTTGTCACATCTCCTGCAGGTCTGTTAGTGTAGCTTCCGGCAGGTCAGCCATGACCCTGCATGGCTCCATCCTGCTTCTCTGTTTTTTTCTTCACTTCCACATATATCCTGTTAATCACCAGTTTATTCCAGTGGTGGCCAGTCTGGCTTGGGCTGACCATTTAAAATCAGTTCTGTTGGTGCCTGATGGAGCTTGATTTTGTCACGGGTATGCACTTTGTGTGTGTTTGTATATTAATCGTGTACAGCAAACCAGGCTTCCCTCTTTGCGCGTAAACCTGACCCCGTGCTTGTGATGGATAGGCCAGACCCCATATCTGATCTTGCCGTGTGGCACTGGGCCAGGGGTGCGTTTCCAAAGAACTCTTCATTCATTTGCATGGTGTGTAAGCTATGTAGTATATAGTTGCCAGCTATGCTTTTGGGAAACGCCCCCCGGATTTGATCTCCGTGTCCGGCCGCTGGAGCTTGCAGGAGAGATGCGTAAACCTGAAATGTGACCACGGCTGTTCTCCACCTGCCCACCAGATGTCAAAATAAACTTTAATGAATGGACTTAGATCGCTAGCTGTCATACATTACAAGTTAATTTCCACCTAGTTGCCGGATCCCTATTGATAACACGGCACTGCCACCGAGACGGAGAGGAAGAGAAGCCTTGGCCAGAATGACGGTGCTTTTGGGGGGGGGGGGTCATTTATGCAGAGGGTAGAGAGATCTTCCTCTGATTTGGCGAGGGGACTCCCGCTGTCCCTGTCGTGTCGGTGGTCTTTTCTGGAAGTGTCTAACCAGGCGTCAAGTCGCTGGGGAGCGGCACGCCTCTCTGATTCTGCCCGGAGTGGAGCTGTGGATTCGGGGCGTGTTAACGACGTAACGCTGTAACTATATCCTGACGGTAAAAAATAAATCTGCTGACTCGGGTTCTTGTTCCGCAAGCTGCACCGTTTAGCGTCACATGGTTTTACTCAAAGGCACTCGAGCTTTTCCACGCTTGTCGCCGATCCCCCCCCCACCTCAGCTGAAGCTACGGTATCTTTCGACCCCAAGAGAGATCAAACCATCTGGTGAAGTATCTTAAATTCTTAGCTTAGATTAAGCCGTAGCAAAAATTTTATCTTGTTCTGGAGAAAGGGCTGCGAAAGATTTATCGGCCTGTTCCCCCCCCACACGGTTTTCGGGGCCGGATGGGGTAATATGAGAATGACAAAGGCTGGTAGGCTGAAGAAACTTTGGAGGGGAGTGAGCTTCTATAGGACTAAGTCTGGCCTGCTTTGAAGCGGTGCGATACCCAGACTGCACTGTGTTGTGAATAATGATCTGCTTCAGTCGAGCAGCACCATCATCCGGGGGCTCATCCCCCCCCCGAGATGCTTAGCTCCAGGCTTCACAATGCTCCTTGTTTTCATGTTCGCACTAAATCATCCACCTTCCATACTTTCTACCTCCTGCTCGCAGTGTTTGCTGGGAAACGCGCTGGGAAAGGGCGGCTGAACCTTGATGCAAAGCACTGTTGACGTGCCACTTCCTGGCTGAGCAGTACCACAGATTTATATTGTTTATTTATTTTTTACATTGCATGTTCTTTTTTATTTCTCCATCCTTGCTTTTGGCAGATCAGGTTTCCTGCGGAATTCATTTCCATTATTCCACTAAATAGTCATTTCTTCTTAAAAAAAAGTCATCAAAGAATTTCTGTGGAACAGCACAATAATTAATGCTTACATATTAGCATAATAGTTATCTATGCTAGTTATCTGCTTGTGCATGCACTCGCACAAATATAGGCCAATGTGTACAGTCATCGATAACACAGAAGTGTGATCCAAGATGGCTGATTTAGTTCACATGAAAGATGCATCTGTTATCTAGTTTCAGGTCTTCATTGGGCTGCATAACAAACAGTTCTAAGGTTTGCACTCTGCAGCGCCAGGTAAAGTGCAGACTGGTTCACCTGCAAGCTCAAGTCTCTCTCTCACACAGAGAGAGAGAGAGAGAGAGAGAGAGAGAAACTACAAGACTATAGGCCTAGCTAACCAGCTAGCTTGTGGTAATAAAACAAAACGTGAGCCACACATTCTTCTGAGTGCCTTAAATGAAGTCTCTACGTTGAAATGAGTTCCCCCGGACTTTTCTCTCGTGGGGCCGACTGGTCACGTGTCACGTCCGGTAACCGCAACGGCTGCATACGTTTGCCGGTCATCATTCGGAGCCGGTCGGCATGGAGAGCTGCCGATGAGTACGGTGACGCTGCGTGTCAAGTCAAAGTAAAGTTTATTGTCATTCTGACCATACAGTTCAAGAGTGCATAGTAGAACGAAATTGCGTTTCTCCTGGCTTAATGTGCAAAACGAACAAATACTACAGGCTACACACAATGCAGAACTACACGGAAACTACTGTTTAGTACAGAAGTAAATCTTGCGCAGAGTAAATAGTGCTCAAATATTGCACAGTGTCTCACATTTGCTGTACTGCTGTACAGAGTGTAAGTGCAGATTACTTAAATACAACTTAATAATCAAAAACAGGTAATAGCAGCAGAGTATAAATATGAAAACATGTTTTAGTGTGTGTTATTCATATTATGAACATTTCCATATGTAGTGTAGTATATGTAGTTATAATATGTAGTGCATTTATTAAAGTGAGTTTCGAAGTCTAATGGCCTGTGGGAAGTAGCTCTTGCTCAGTCGTGCAGTCTTACATCCCGTGCTGCGGTAGCGTTTACCGGATGGTAGCATGTTGAACAGTCTGTAGGGTGGATGTGATGAATCCCTGACAATCCTGACCGCTTTGTTTGTGTGTTTTTTTTTTTGCTGACTCCAGACTCCTGCATGCTGGAGTGACGACGAAGCAGGAGAGAGAGCGCTTCGGCAGGGCTCCGCTTCCCGCGGCAGCGCGGACCAGCTCCGAGAGGTAACCCAGCCTGCAAATCACGTCAGTCACCTCTCCTTGGCTCTGTTTAGATAACCTATTCATTACCCCAAAAACGATGACAACTGTATCTGGATCAGGGCCTCTAGGACAATAGGCATTTGAGATACTGTGTGTTTGTGCATCCGTGTGTGTATTTGTGGACTCGTTTCTGCTGATCATCAGATCTGGATGCCAAATTTAGGTTGTGTCTTCGACATGAGCTTTACACCACATTAAAAAATTATCACTAAGTAGACCTATTTACACTTAGTTTAAAACAGCCATGTAAGGAGATCCGAAATTTTAACAGCAGTGCGAGCCCATTTGAATTCGGGATGTATGAACTGAGATGCTTTATAGACGCGCACAATCTGGCTCCAGCCGCTGGTGACACAGTTTGCGCAACCTGTACAGAAGTCTGGACTTTAACTTCACCTGACTGGTGATTTTTCAATAAAACCGCTTCTCATTTACCATTAACAATTTCGTGAATTCGCCTACGGAAGACTCTCTGCGGAACCGTAATGAACCGTAGGGTTCATCGAAAGGGGACTATAGCATCTCCCGTCTTGGGATTGCAGAAGTTGTGGTTCATCACCTTAACCAACGTACCACTGCCGCTATAATCAAGTCGCATCGCCCAAGAGAGACGTTGCAGCCGCGATAACATCAATGGTATCGGATCCCCCATCCGTAATGTCAGAAAGCCGCAGTCAGCGGGCTGAGCTTTTCACATCACGGCGGCTCTGCTGGGAAAGTGCGTAGCGTGTTCGGTGCCTCCACTCGCTTTTCTATATATAAACTTGCTGCCCTGCCTCGCGGACCCGCGTCTCGAGAGGGGTGCTGGCGGCCGCGAGGTGTCAGCGGGCGGCGCGCCGCTCCCAGATTCCTCCCTCCTCCGCCGCCTTTCCTGCAATTTTAGATCGGCTCGGCAGAACAGTGGAGGAAGCCAACATGGTGCTGTAGCGTGCAGCTCAGAAAAAATCGGGCATCGGTCGCTGCTGATCTGGGGAATTCATGCATCCCTGCGGACGCTCCACCGGTCGCACCCCTTCACCGAGTCTGTCTGAGCAAATCCATGCCGCACCTTTTAAATACTTCTTGGCACCTTAGCGAGCCTCTTCGGGTGGAAGTACTGGCTGACAAATTAAATATATGTCTTGTGTGTGTGTTTAAATCGCATTTTCATTCCTTAGGCCTGCATACATCTGCACAAATACCCAAGATTGGCTCTACTTTGTAGGTCATTATGTTTTACAGCAAACTCAAAAGTGTACATCTGAACCGTAATACGACACTGCATGTGGGAATTTGTCCCCAAAAAAGTACACTAGAATTATATAATTTTAGACGGCGTCTGGAGATGTCATCTAGAAGGTAAATGAAGTGCAGGCCAAGTTACAGTTGGCGTATTTGAAATACACGTTTTGGAAAGGAGGGATTTTGCAAGCCCCTCTAAAATTTAGTATACCTAAAATCTTTTTAATTTTTTTCTTCAGGTTACGTGGAGGCGGCATTAATCAGATTAGAACAGTAAGACCGTGCTGTGTGATCTTGACATGTATAATCAACTTAATGTGTCGATTTAATCACTTTTTAATACGTAATCAATTAATGTATATCTGGAATGTTTATCAACACGCAATTTGCCTTCTATAACCGCAAATAATTATTAATAGAGCAGACCAAACAGAACAGGTGACAGTTTATTTGTATAAAAAAATACTGCAGTAGGTTCATGTTTACATTAATTTTCATAAAGCGTGGTAATCTGTGGCTGCAAAGTGCACGTTAGCAAAAGCGAACGCGGTAACAAACGTGTTGGCACAAATTTGTGCCTCAGCACTAAACTGAGGTTAAGCCATTTAATGAGTAACTGCTCGCCCTTTTATATCTACTTAAAATTCGTGTGCAGATTTACTTGGTAACAACAAAACCTTGGCTTTCACTTACTGGGAATACTGGGATATTCTGCGTTGTTACGTTCTAAATTCAGCTGAACCCTTTATTTCAAGAGCTAATGTCTTGTCTACAGAGGCAAATTTTTTTAGAATACAATAATTATTTAAAATCATTTACGGAAACGTCGGCTATGAACGTGTTTGTTCACCACGGGTCTTGCGTTTTGTGGGATTTTAGTTGGGATTTTATTCAATGTTGCCCGTTTTTTTACCGAAAAAACAGTTTCACTGGATCTCTGGCGCCTGTTCTTGTTTTCAGTCACTGGTTACCATAGTGAGATTACCACGGTAAATTGTTAACAAACACAGAGTTGTTTTTGACACCGCCCACACAGGGAAAATAACACAAACACAAGTGTACAGATCGGGCGCGTTGGTACATTTTCAGATATTACCATTTTGTTTAGGCACTGAATTTTGCCATGTACAGTTGAAGTTTAACTGTACTAATTGCACAACCCCAATTAGCATATTCTTTTTTTTTAATATAGATTATTATTGAAGTCACACTTGCCTCTGTCTCATTTTACACGCATCTTCTCGCATTCTGTATAACCATCTTTATTATTGAGATTTCCCAACGGGATTTTTTTTAGTCGTTATAGCGCCCTCTGCTGGCGATTGTCTACACACGCACTGGATTTCAAACTTACCCCTTGCTGCAAATGACCTACATCACAAGGTCGGTCCTAAGCAGCCCAATGCTACGAACAATGATGCCGTTTCTCTATCCAGAGGCTTCCTCATGGCTCCAGACTTCTTCCATTAGTAGTACTGGAACTCATTACTGAAAATTTTAGGAGCACCAGCACAAAATATCGGCTCTTAGCTTAAATTGACTGCAATGTAATGCAATGTAACACATTAATCCCCCCCCCCCCACATCTTAACTGTATTACTGGTACATTACTTATCAAAACATTTATAATTTACAGAAGTAACAATGTAATATTTTATTTTAAAGGAAAAATTCAGAGGTAGCTTTCCTCTAAGAGGAAAAAATCATCACGTTTTATGGTATTAAAATAATTATTGCTTGGTGTTTAAAGCATAAACACCAAGTTTGTTTCATTGTCACCAAAGGGCTGAGCGAGAGTACTTATGGAACAGACACGGTGATGACATACTGTGCAGATGCTGGCAGCCTTGTTAGCTCTCTCACGCTGTATCGCCTACAAACGCACAGCAGTAGAGCTGGGTATTATTTAGAGTTTATCGATTACAAATCTGATTCTAGTCCTGCTCATCAAATCCAATTCTTATCGATTCTTGGTTCCAATTACAATACAGATTCAATACAGATGTTTGTCTCAAACAAGATGCTGCATAAATTCTCTTTTCAGAGTTCAGCTTCAACTTTTACAACAAAGCAATTTATGCCATTTTTATATTTTCTTAAGAAAAACAGGGTGTTTCAAGATAAAAATGAGGCTAAGAACCATACTGAACCTTGCATGTCAGTTTGGCCCTGATGTCAGTCATACTTTACATTTCTATGTAATCTGCCTAAACAGGATAGTACGAAGATCTAGTGTTAATAATCAGTAAATGGTAAATAAGTCTGGCCTTTGGCTTGAGCAGCAGGCAATTATGGAACTAACTACTGGTTTATGGTCTTAATGGAGTATTTTCAAGATGCTAGCTTGGGTCTTATATGACCAAAATATGAAATGGTAGAATGCGCCATCTAATGTTTGATGCTGCCCAACATTGCACTGGAATACTGAACTTCGACTGTTAACTTAAAATATGATTTATAAAAAATATGTGTGTAGGAATAGAAAGTGGGACCTAAATTCAGTTGTCTTATCAAATTCTAGATTCTTAAAAATTTAAAACCCTTTCAAATTTGGAAAAGGTTTCCAATACCCAGCCCTAAACACCAAGCCTTGCTCTCTCCTGGTGTTCCCCGTGACATGGTCATAAAAAAATAAATAAATAAAGAAAGAATGGCAAGTCGCATTGCTGGCTTGTTATACAATTTAGTCGCGCCGTCTCTAAAAAAATGGTCACAGTCTGGAACCCTGGTTTCATATCTGTGTTAAACCAGATTTACTGTTGAACTTAAAGGTTGCCACTTAAATTGATGAAGAGTAAAATTCTTTGGGAAATCTAAGAAAAATAGCTCTACTGTTTTTAATGAGTATTGGTCTCATGACTGACCCCCTCCTACGGATGAACTCTTGCCCCAGGCTTTTTGCGCAGGGAAACCCTAGGTTTTCTGCTGTGTGTCTGAGGCTGCACCTCTTCATATCGTTAGGCTGTTTCTCAGTGCCGTTCTCCGTATCCCCTTGTATCTGCTATATTAATTGGCAGTTTCAATTATATGAATATACATGATTGATATGTCAAATACTTTCTCTGTTCCTCATTTTTTTAAATTGGATTTCAGGGTCACTGGAGGTTCATTGGCGTGACCGTAAAGATATTTAACATTAAACAGATAACAGTATTAAGTACATCTAATTAAATAAAAGTAAACCAAAAGCATCATGACGCTAACAGCATGTTTTAAGCTGATTGTACCGTTTTGAAACGCCTCATTATTATGATTAATGATATAATTTGATGGCTTTGGTGACCTCGTGCTTTCTGAAGCCCGTCTGTCTCTGACTTTGCATGCTCCCCCTATTCATGTAAGTCTCCTCAGACGTCTCTGAAGCCGTGTGCGTCAAAGTGTGCTAGCTTGCTTTAAAGTCACCCGAGTGCTTGCCGCACCCATCCAATACACCAAAGTATTCGTTGACCCGACCAGTAGCATAACGTGTAGCTAATCAATACCTCATTAAATTATTTAACTATGTTAATTAATTGAGCTGGTGGTGAAATTTAAGAAATACACTGAATGGCTGAGCCCCCCCCCCCCCGAGGAGAGCTTTGGGAACTGAAGCCATGATCATCTAGCCATCCAGCAAGATACCAGTAAGTTTTTGGAGAACTGAAGAAATTATTTTTTTTTGTATTTACTTCGTTCATTTACTTATTGCAATGTTAAAATGTGTTTTTTTTTTTTTAATTTACATATACACTTACTACCCAGATAAATAGCTTTAAACGTTTTTTGACTTTTGTGCGGTTCTGCATAGGATTCTCTAGCATCCATTGCCATGAGTTTGTCTGCTTCACCATACACATTTCATTCCTCATTAGGGTAGGTGTGAGCTCCAAAGCCATCCGCTCCACAAACGCGCTGATTGCCACGTTGCTCTCATGTTTCTTTGAGTGCTGAAGCAGCCACAGAGGATGTTGTTGCACTGGGATCAGGGCTGATCCCCTCCCTGATCTATTGTGATTCTCATTACTGCACATGAGAGTATAAATCACCATCACACATGCTTGTTCTCTTGGCTATTTTTAGCCCCCAGTGTGACTTATTTTGATTCTTCTGTCTGTCTTTTTCATTGGTTAGACTTCAAAGCAGATTTACGCACGTGCCAATCACAGGTATTGCTAGTGTCGTTTTCAGCATTTTCATAATGCATCATTTCTGCTCTCTCTACCCCCCACCCAGGTTTCCATAATCCACTCCAGTGTGGTAAGCAGGGAGGTCAACACAGCTGGGAAGAGCAGCAGCTTTCGCCTGAACGGGGCACACAGACCACACAGACGCCATCTGCTGGCAGCCACACCCAGGTGCGTGTGTGACCCCGCCCACCTGCCCCACCCAAGTCCTCTGATTGGCTGTGAAGGCTGCATTCTGAGAACAGGGAAATGAGAGTTGATTAGTGGGGCCGGGTGGGGTGGATGTGTTGCAAAACCCCTTATATGGTTACGGGGTGGCGGCCCTTTTAACCGGTGCTTCTGTTTGCCCCCCCACCACCTGGCAGCCGTCCATGTCGAGGTCTGTTCAGATGCCGCTGTCCAACATGACGGTGCCCAAGGCCTCCATGTCCAGAGTCCCCAGCAGTATGGAGGGTATCAATCACGAGCTGGAGAAGGTGTTCATCAAGGATAACGGCGACAAGGATGAGCTGAAGGTGCTGGATGGGCATGACCCTCTCCGATACACACGCACACAGACAGGCTCTGCCAGTCATGAGCAACATTCCCAGTGGGAGTAAGTGTGTAATACACGGGTATCTTGTGAATGGGAGAGAGAAACGACGGTCAAATATGTACATATACCAGTGATGACATGGTCAGAGTGGAAATGGACTGGGGGGAGGGGCGATGGTGGTGATGGTTACAGAGCCATCTACGGACCCCCGCAGCGTGACCCCGCAGTATAACCGCACCAGTCTGACACGTCTTACGAAACGTCTGATTTTTCTCAAAGTGCCGAACAGGTTTTTCTTTTCCACTTCTTCTAATAACTCCTGCTTACGAATACGGAGTGACGTCTCCACGGTGATTTTCTTGGTACTTCTGAAAGGTACGACGACAGCATAATCACTCCTGAAAATTCCACCCACAGGTCTGTGTTGGTCTCCATGGTGTCAACCGGCCCACACTCCCGACCTTTTAGTGCAGCCTATAAAATGTCACTGATTTGTCATTTGCACCCCCCATCAGGCTCTGGAGGTCCCAGATGGGCGTCGGGCCCCCTTCCCGCCCCAGCACCGCAGCAGCAGCACACGCAGCGTGGACACGCAGGTGCCCCTGGCTCCGGGCCGCTCCAGCAGCTGCTCTAGCCTGTCGCCCTGTCCCTCGCCCGCCTGCCCCCTCGGCTCCCACGATGGCAGTCCCTATTCCACAGAGGACCTGCTGTACGACCGTGACAAAGGTCTGCCATCTCCCACCGTCCTGGACCTTGAAGCTAGTAATGTCCAAATGAAGCACAATGAACCAATTGCTGTGTTTTTTGACCCACTAAATGGTGCTCTTGGTTTGTTTTGTTGAGCTCTTTCTTTTCTTTTGAAGACAGCACCATCTAGTGGGGTCAGCAACTGGTCCATGAAGCTTCATTTAGCATCATTGCATTGCGTTTTTTTTTTTTTTGGCTCGTTACCATTTTCCACACAACATCACACTGATAACATTTCCAAGTGAAGGAAGCTGCAAACACAGCTTTGGAAACTACCTCGGCCCTCTTTTGGAGTCTGTGACCTCTGACCCCCGCTTGTGTCCACAGACAGCGGCAGCAGTTCTCCCCTGCCCAAATTCGCCTCCTCGCCCAAGCCAAACAACAGCTACATGTTCAAGAGAGAGCCACCCGAGGGCTGCGAGAGGATCAAGGCCTGTGAGGAGGCGCCGTAAGTACCGGGCGGGATGTTCTCGCCGGACTGCCACACAGGAGAGGCATTATCAATTAAGGGATTTTAATTAATTTTAACAAACCTCTTGGATTGAATTTCACTGTACCTGTGCCTGCTTACAAACATCATAGGACTGAGTCAATGATGACCACCTAGTTCAGTATCTTTTATTGAGTTAGTTTCCTCATACTTTCCGGTTTTGGACATTAACTGCTTCCTGACAGCCTTCGTGGTTCCCCACCCCAGGTCCCGGCAGTCAGCCGCCCCCCCACTCTTCTCCTGCCCCGACAAAAACAAGGTGAACTTCATTCCGACCGGTTCCGCCTTCTGCCCTGTCAGACTCCCTGGCTCCGCCTTCTCCAGCTCGGTGTCCGACCCTGATGACGAGGCAAGCCCCTCCCCTGCTCCAGCCCTGGCAGGCTCCGAGCCCCTGCTTTCCCTCACCCAGGTCTCCACCAGCACCAGCACGGATGACCCCCCAGAAGTGCCCACAGAGTCCCCGACCGAACACCAGGGGGCAATGTCGGATGTGGCCGCCGAACCTCAGAACTCTGTCACCAGCTAGTCTCGACCAGAGCGGGATTCTGGCTTTACTCATTGCCGCCTCCCGGCCTTACCGCCCCCCCCACCCCCGCACCTCAGGCCTCACAACACCCCGCCCCTACCCTCCACAATGGACCACACTAATTTGTTGAACCCTCACATTCTGCATGGCATAGCAACAATATCAAACGGGGAAAAAAAAAATAGTGATCGTAGCATATTCTTAAGCACTGTTGTCAGGGAAGCTGTATACTGTACATGATAAAAATATATTCCTCTCTATGAGCTACTCTGTAAGGAAACGATATGCTGGCATTTGTGGAGGACAGACGAGACGCCTTTACTTTGGGTTCTAATGGGATGGGGGGGGGGGGCATGCACCC
This sequence comes from Mormyrus lacerda, assembly GCA_015163995.2. Lineage (NCBI taxonomy): Eukaryota > Metazoa > Chordata > Actinopteri > Osteoglossiformes > Mormyridae > Mormyrus > Mormyrus lacerda. The sequence continues at coordinate 1,019,676 of JAABNX020000053.1, read as the reverse complement.
GAATCTGGTAGTATGTTTAAGATCATTTGTGTCATGTGGTCTGTTTCAAAATCCACAGTATGAATAAGCTCTATATAAAAAAAAATGCTTGTTTAAATTTAAACAAAAAACAAACTGCGTATCGCTTTGTCATGTATGTAAACAGGAAAGCAAGACGTACGTTTCAGGCTTACAGTCGTACTTTAGTCCAGGTTGTGTGCCTAAAAGAAAAGAACCAGGAAAAGGACAAAAACAGATGAGTGAAGCTTAGCCTTGCTGTCCAGAAGTGACCCGCTTCAGGAGTCCCAGACAAAGCCATAACTCTGCTAATCTGGCTGGCGTGTCCATGCGGGGATGGTCGGGGGTTTGTACCTGCGCCGAGAGGAAGAGGGGTACCGCTGTTGCCTCAGCTTATAGGCAGCCAGGATCTTCTCGCAATGCTCCGGCGCTCGCCCCGCCTTTCCCCTTGTGTGCGCTGAATCCCAGCTTGACCTGTATCTTGAGGGTCGCGGGGGCGTGGCTGGGGAGACCCCGACCACCGAAATAGC
>JAABNX020000053.1:993164-1004430 GCA_015163995.2 Mormyrus lacerda | reverse complement strand
TAGATGTCCAGTCTGTCCCTCAGTCTTCACGTCTTATATTGCCCAGGATAGATGTCCAGTCTGTCCCTCAGTCTTCATGTCTTATATTGCCCAGGACAGATGTCCAGTCTGTCCCCCAGTCTTTATGTCTTATATTGCCCAGGATAGATGTCCAGTCTGTCCCTCAGTCTTCATGTCTTATATTGCCCAGGATAGATGGCTCCAGGTGACCCTGAGTGGGATAAGTATAGAAAAAATGGATGTAAATAATAATGAAATATAATGGCAACTGGCTACAACTACATCCTTCCATTTCCTATACCGCTTATATACAGGGTCACTGCGCAACCAAGATACAATAATTTAATAAGCAACAACAACGAAACAAAAATAATAGTAATTTAGTGTCCTAAAATTTTCTTTTCAAATGAACGTCCAAAATCCAAGCATGCGGATTAAGTTTGATCCTCAGTGACTTGTAAATCCGACAGTCATTAACTCATTGACAAAACGGGGTTAATTTGCCTGCAATGCCTTTGTTTATGCATCAAGGCAAGAGTTCTAATTGTTCACCATCCGCAAGATTAACGTTGTCTTTAAGTTTATTACAACGCCAGACAACGAACGGATTAACCCCAAATAGGCAATTATGAAAACAGTTGCGCTGCTTCCGAACTTGCTATGTAACTGTGGCAATGGGAGCTAGATTTCAGCATGTTGCTGATGATATACGATGTAATGCTTCATTTATTAAATGCTGCCAAATGATGTAACATGTTCCCAGCAACGGCTGGACGGCAAAGATTTCATTCGATCGGGCCCAACAGTCAAAACTCAGTAGAACTTGCACTTTACAACAATCATTGAAGAGCTACACCTGTCTGACGGCAGTTATTATTTTATTCCCAGCGGGCCGTGCATGTTTGAGCTTCAATTTTCTGGAATGAAATGAGAGCATCAAATCTGAGAGCATCTCCATTTAGTCCCGAGGCATAAACTCCCAAATAAGCTGTAAATTCACAGAACCGGAATTTTGATTATTTAATTACTCGTATGTCCGGCATGGCAGTGATAACTCTGCAGTGCCCAAAGGAACAACAAAGCCACAGGGGGCAGCCCTGGCAAGAGCTTTTTAAATGGCCGTGAAGCCTTAAAAGACATCGAGGTATATATATACGAAACATGTCACATGTGGCGTGGAGATGAGAGGAGACACATGGCAAGCAGCGGGCGAGAACGGCAGGAAAATGATGAAAGGTACAAGAGGTAGATACAAGAGAGGAGGTGAAGGGAAAGTGAGAGACGTGGAGATAGAGAGGGAGAGAGGGAATGAGAGATACAGGGATAGAGGGAGAGGAGAGAGGCAGACGGGGAGGACAGGAGTCATGGAGATGAAGAATGAGAGGAGAGAGAATGAAAGATACAGAGACGGAGAGGAGAGAGAAATGTATTGAGAGGTGAAAGGAGAAAGAAAGAAAAAGACATTAGAAGGGAGAGACTGGCAGAGAGAGAGAGAGAGAGAGAGAGAGAGAGAGAGAGAGAAACAGAGAGGAGGGGTAGAGGGAGAGAGAAAATCAAACACTTTCTGAATTGAGCCCAAATATCCAGGGTTAATTTTCTGAGAAGGCTGCAGCACCCAGATAAGACCATCCCTGCAAATGAGTTTTGCCTGCCTGGATTACAGCTAAATTTATGCAGTTCCCCTTATCCTTTCAGTAGCTCCTCTGAAGTGGCATAATTAACTCGCACACATAAAATGTGCACATTTTCTGCTTGGTGGTAACCATTCCTTATTTCCCCGCTTTGATTTTTTGACCCTGTTCAAAAAGGTACTTCTTTATTTGCTTTCGACCAAGTCTGAAGATTTGAAAGTGCCAAGAAACAAAGAAGTCCCTAAAACGCACGATTCTAGCTGCTTACAGCTGGACCAAAAAAAAAAGACACATAAATAATTCGATTTTTATGTGCCAGGAATTGATTTATTGACTTACAGCCCGACCCTCACTTCCCACCTCCCATCCTGAAGATTCAACAACCATAGCAGAGGAGCGTTTCATGGTTGTGGATAATTTTCCCAACAGTACCTGGCACAAACGCTTACACCGAGGAAGGTGGCGCTAACGTTTCCTGTGCGCTTCTGTCTCGTTTAAACCGTACACACTCGCAGAAGCCGGCTGGACTGGACAAGGCAAGACAAGGAACTCTGATGAAAAGTGTGTAACACGGAAGGTTAAAATGCTACAGCTCGGAAGAAACTATCTTCAAAGCAAGAGCGACTCGCATGCAAATGCGCTAAGCTCCTCTTCAGGACACGAGGATGTGTTACACTATTACTGTGGTTACCCTCTCCCCCTTCCCAGTCTGCCCTGGGCCCCTCCGCTTATCTGGTTCTTTTCCAAAAGGTCTCGGAAGGGGTGCCGCCAGCATCACCACCTCCCTGCCGTTAACGTCCAGACCTGAAACCCGCTCTCACGTGAACTCTGTTTAGTTTTAGGGCACAACAATTCGATTATCTTTTAGCCCAGCTGAAAACCAGCGACACTGAAGCTGCGCTTCCACAGTCGATCTGATTCACATCAAAGTGCAGTTTTGCCTTTTGAGGATTCCACTGTATGCTGGCACCTCGAGTCGTGTGAAAACACTGTTTCATTTTGTCTTTTTAATTGGCTTTAAATGTTTTGAAACAATGCCAGATGCTCTGCTGGGGAAAATGTTATTCCGACATTGTTACGTAACTCACGGCTTTGCCGGATTAAAACATTTAATTTCATAATTTAGCTTTAGCTGAGTGGGAAGATGAAGATGTCAACATAAGCTACAACAAAATACATAGGTATTAGCTCTCAAAATTAAAAACAGCATGCAACTAAGGACTAGCTGAGTGGACCTTAAATCTATAAAATCTAAATATGCCAAAATATTTATTTTTAAATCATATAGTTTTGCTTTGCATAATTACTCCAAGACAGTCCACAGTGCCACTGAAGGAAAATGAACGTCTGGCAGTATCTAAATTCACCTAGTAAATGTCAAGAGAAAGTTTCTTTTATAGCCCTTCGAGAAACAAACCTGAAATGTTCATTTAATGTGCAATAATAACCGTATGATTTAGACGGAGAAAAATACCTAAAAGAGAAGCTGAAAGAGCCGTAATTATAACGTTGAGTCGTACGCTTGCCCGCAGAGCGTAACCTGCCACGCTGAAATACTCTGTCTGCAACCCCGGTTCTACAGAGAAGCACTTTTAAAAGCCACCAATTTCAGTCCCGCTAAAATTAGCAGACGTTATTAGGCAATTAATAGTGCATTAAAGCCTTTACAGCGGAACACTCGCAATCTCGGCTTAAGGCAGAAATGCATTTGGAGACGGGCTCCGACGCTCGCGCACCAGCAGCTACGCAGCAGGCATCTGCACGCAATCTTTAGCTGAAAACCACGTGCGTCACGCAGTTTGCGGCCGACACTAAGCGCATAATGCTCCGATCGCTGGCAATTGAATAAACTGGGCATGACCGGCATATATGCATTCACTAAAGAGTACGTATACATGTGAAAATGACATGGAAAATACTGCGTAATTGGATTATTGTTGGCTTGCCTCAGTACATTGTTGCATTTTGATTGATTACTACGCAGGCAAGATAAACGTGAATTGCGAAAAGGTGTGAGTTTTAAATCACTGGATGCTTGACTTTGTAATTTTGTTAAATAAGCCCTGGTACCCAGCAGGTGTACACCCTGAATACGATGCCAGTCTGTCACAGAGCACACACAAACACTACGGGCAATAGCCTATAGAAACAGTATTTAGCTGAATGGCATGGCTTGGGACTGCGGGAGGAAAACCACACAACACAGCTAGAGCATATAAACCCAGTGAACATACAGGTGGGATCAGACCCCCAGTCCTGTAGCTCTGAGGCATGAGTGCAGCACCAGGAACAGCAATACAGTGCAAAGCATGAAAAGGTGATTTTCATGGATTTGACAACCTGTTGCATCATCAGAAGTGACTTGTATGGTGCAAAGGATTAACAACTTTGAAAATTGAAAATATATTGATGTATAAAATGTTCAACAATGTTCAATTGATTGATGTGCGTTCGTTTCTTCATAAGCAGTATTCCAGTCCTTTCACTGGTTTCATTTAACAGTTGTTAAATTTGCATATCAACAACCCATCCATCATCAAACCCAGTGTTTCCCAATCCGGTCCTCAGGGACCAGCAGACTGGGAGCTGGGAGGGAGCAAAAATGTGGTCTGGCTGTGGTCCCTGAGGACCAAGGGCGTAAATTACGGGGGGGGGATGGGGGGTTGTAGCCCCCCCAATAAATCAAAACCAGCTAATACAACCCCCCCAATAATCATGTTTCCCCCGCAATGGGTGGACACCTCCACCCCCCCCAATGTTCCAGCCAAAGTTACGCCCTTGCCGAGGACCGGGATGGTAAATAAGGATCTAGCCCCTTATCCTAGTCAGAAGCAATAAGATACAAGATACTTTCCACTCTTGTGTTCAGTTATCTCTCACAGCCGTTCAGTACATTTATAAAAACATTGCTAGTGTATGTTCCTAGTTGTAATGACAGCTGTTACACAGTCTCCAAAGCATGGCCGTCGCTAAGGCTATAGCCCAGAGTATTTTAACGCTCGATGTCAATCTTCCTTCAAAAACAATAAGTCAAGGCCCAGGTAAACTTGACTTTGCCCCGGATTTTTCTAATAGCTAGAAACTCTCCTGCTCCAAAGCTAATATTTTACAACTGGTTGTCGAGCAGATTTACACCTGTAATATTTTGTGAATTGCCTTACAAATGCCATTTTGCATCTTCTGGCTTTTTTCCCATTTTTGTTTCTTCCCTACTTTTCCATATCATGTGTACTTTAGTACCCATAAAACGCGACGCGTGGTGTTGCACTACACGGTCTTTTAAAGTACCTTGGGAAAACTGTGTTGTTATACATGTAGGTGCAATATAAATAAAATCTATATCGATAAGTCCAAACGCATTGTAAGGTATTCAGAATATGCCAAGATGATTTAAAGTCCAGTGGGACCCCTGTATTTGCGGTTTCAGTAACCGCAATTGCAGTTATCTGTGGTATACCATGGTCTGAAAACTATTTGGAGAATTTCAGAAATAAACGGTTCCCAAGTTTCCAACCTCACACCAAGCGAGTCCAGGCTGGAACAAGACGAAAACCTTCAGCCCAGTCACCTCCTGCATGCATGACTACATGACTCATCTCCCTCCGTCTCCACCTGATCTACGTGCCTCCTCCGAACTCTCATCCACCGCGCCTCTAGCGTTCTTCCTGATTGCATTCGTTGCTGCGTTATCGAAATGCATTGCTCTGTTATCTCATGATACATGCTTTTTTTCCATTGCTCTCTCGGATCTTGAGAATTCGACTGAAGCATCAGAATCCCATTCATTCGAGAGACAGAGTACAGTAGTGTACAATACTGTATAATGTTGGCTGTGTCTCACTGTGTAAAATCTATCAATTAACCTTTGCCATATCTATGTACTTGAAAATCACTTTATACATGGGGTCCATGGATGACTCACTCTTTTCCATGGTTTCGGCTATTTGAGGTAGGTCTTGGAACATATTACTCGCGGGTGTGATGGACAGAACTGTACTGTTTAAAATCTCATTGCATTTAATTCATGCCTGTGCAGACCTGAGCGGCAGTGTTTGGAAGTGGGAGATGTACTGAGATAATCATCGGCAGGGTTCTGGGTATAAACCCCAGGTTGTACAACATTTCCTTGCTCATTCAGGTGCTTAGCCTGTAGGGGCGCGAAGCTCCACTGTTGAGCCCAGAACAAAAATAGAAATAAAAAAAAAAGTGAATGTTTTTTCTTCCAGAAATTCCTATTTGTGTCCGCTGCTTCTGCTAGCATTAAATTTCAGTGGCTTGGAGTTACGAGTAGCGCTTGAAGTTTTTCCAGACACACCGGATCCATTCTATAGTTGTGCTCTGATAGTGTCCTGGAGGTACATTTGATGAAGTAATTTGATCACGCGCTTTAGAGCTTGGGTAGAAAGAGGAGCCCTAGGATTTGTACAATCACGAGCATCAGTGATGTCCTTGTGAGCGAGCTCAACATTAAGAAAAGGCTGTCTAAAAATATGCCAGGTATGCAGCAGGAAAAAAATGTGTCAACCATTGGTAAATCTCCGGGTTTTCAGTGGCCCTGACTGGCCGGGTGACAGTAATGCTGACAGGAAGTTACAAGGAGTCATTATGAAATGCAGGGGAGGAAGATGAACACTGAATATTAAATCTCCCCCAAAAGCCCACTTATCTAACGAGTAGCTGGTTAAGTCCTTATTGCTAAAAGGTTGCTGTGGGACCAGCTGGTATGAATATCCAGTAAATATGTATAAATGTGTACTCAGAACATATAACACTTGACTTTTACACTACAGAGTATAAAATGACAAAACTCCAATTTTAAATTTAAACCCAGCTTTCACAGATGGCTTGCAGACGTATGCAGGTTTACTCTGTTACTTGGTTACCTAGCAAACATGGAACATTCAACTAACATTTATGGTTCTTCTATGGTTAGTTTTACCAAAACCTTCTCATAACATTTAGAGAACATTTACTCCAGGCTAGTAGCCTTCAGAACAATCCTGATAAATTTTGGGAACTGAAAACTAACATTAACGTTCATATAATTTTTAGAGAACCTAACTGGGAACATTGTCATAAGGTTTTCCAAAGGGTTCTTTTATGGAGATGGTTAGGGGAACATCAATACAACCAAACAGGAACGTTTTCCAAAGTTTGACCAACAGTTCTCGCATTACAAATGTTAGGAGAATGTTCCATAAACGCAAATCATAGGACAAATATAGAGACATTCAGGGAACATTCCTGTGACCAAAAAATAATGTTCCCAGAATATTCTGAGAACCAAAAATTGTTAGCTATGTACCACTAGGACAGAAATCATGAGTGTAGAGATGGTTTTATTAGTGCAAAGGCCTTCATACTGCACAGAGGAAGATATAAGATCACTGGGGGTTTTCAGACCCCTCGTGGGGACACCCCATTGACTACATTAACTGTCCTCCTTCAAAATGATCAGTGAGAACAATTTGGCAGACAAAAGAAAAGTGATGTCCCCAATGGCTGAAAGATTCCAGGGCAGAATCTGCTGTTTAACCTTTGAAGAATGGCCCTTTGATGGATGGCTTTACTGTGGTACCCTGTAACTAAATGTGTGAAATCGAATGCTTTTTGGTACATATCATTGATTCTGATGGAACATTTCATCTTGCTGGAGAACATGTGAAGAACGTGCACAAGGCAGTATTTTCTTAGACTCATTGTGATTCCTGTGACTTGAGCCTCCAGATCCACCACAGCCCAATACGGGAGGTGTTCCTCAATATGCAGTCTTGTACTTCTGTTGTCTTGTATGTAGCACCTTGGTCCTGGAGAAACGTTGTCTCGTTTCACTGTACACTGTACCACATGTATATTAAAATTACATTAAAAGCCACTTGACTTGACTTATGTCCAAAAATTCATTCTTAGAAAGCAAATTTGCAAGACTGATCCTGCCAAGACCTCAAGTGCAATCTTTGTGTTCTTGGTATTGAGAAACACCCAGGGTAAGCACTCAGAAAAATGGATGGATGCTTTTGGGGGTCTTTGCTACATTAGCTGTATGCATTAGCTACTATCCCATCTTTTATCCCTGAGGAATTGTTCATGCACTGATCCATTTGCCATTTACCCTTTTAGGTCTCTCAAAGGTATGGATCTATCGGGTGACGATTTCGAGATTTTGAGTGACCTTATTGAACGCTTGTCCCTCAGAGTAACATCCTCTCTGGTTTCCATCTCGTAACACAAATGTCCATGCAGTAATCAACCAAAGGAAAACCCACATGGAGGAAAAGTCCCTTTGATTATAAATGAGGACGACGTGATCTGAATAAGGCTTAAGGATTCGGATCTGTCATATATCCCAAAGTTCGACTTTCCTGTTAAGTCAGAAATAGCCGGTGTCTAATTGAAATGGCCTCCACCATGGCGCATCCACAGGGAACCGTGATTCGTCGCAGTGTTTCCTGCGATACCCCTCTTATCCCTGCCCGAGTTCTTAGGCTAAAGTGGAATGGTAGAAGTTTTTTTTTTTATCTCTCTCTTAATTCTCTGCTCTTGGCCACTTAAGTTAATTGCCCGTGACAAATGACATTTTTTTTTTTTTACTTAAAGCTTCTGTTTTATCTTGAATTAGCGATCCCACCTTCAGATATAGCGCGGCCATTTCATTTCCTCACGCCTGACCTGCTCCCCGCCGACTGAACGTCAAGAACATGTCTTGCTTTTCATCATTAGTATTTTATTTTCCGATCAAAGCTTTTAATGATTAATCTGAGATAAATCCCGACTGTTTGTGTGCCGTTCGTCTTCAAATGCTTGCTTTAGATTTGCAAGAATGTAGCCAAGAAGACAAAGCGGACGAAAGGATTTGTTTCAATAGCCTGGAGAAAGACACACTGTGGAGATTCTGTGTGCACAGATTCTTACAGAACAGCGGGTGCGATCCATTTGAATGCAACACATTATATAGCATCAATTATTCCCAATAACATGCTGTGTTTTTTTTTCTTTAACGTTTTTACTGTCTGGAATCAAAGGGTAGTCACAGCTGTATAAGACATAAGTGGCTACTTCAAGCTCCGAACAGTTGCAAAAATTACAGTGAAAATTGATTGGTTGCTATGTAAAAGTAGGTAAAAGGTTCACAGAGTTGTTCAGAAGTTTAACTGCTGTGCTTTTCTTGCGCCGGAGGAAGTAAGACGGTTTTTAGAACTACATAAAAAATAGATGGATTCAAAGACTATTATCTTAGAACAGGAATTTGTGAGATTAGGCCCAAATGGGGGATAAAAAAATCTGATATGAATCCCATTTTTCCCAAGCACAAGATGATATTCCTATTCCAGAATATGATCTTCGACAATGATATAAAATTCATAAATGATAATAGATAATGCATGCGTATGCATCCATTTATAATCAGCAATATAAACTGGGGAAGATGCAAACCAATATGAATTATAAAATTATAAAGTGAAAACATTTAAAAATAAAAAAATTTCTGTTGTTTGTCAACTTTGTAAATGAGGGTTAGGTAATAAACGCGTGTCTGAAGGCAGAATAAAGCTGGATTGACCAACAGTAAGGACTGGTGTGAGATAATATCAGTTTATGCTAAGAGTTGGATCACATCATAAACTGTGAGATGCAAGGGGGGTGTCTATGTTTCCGGGGTGGGGTCACGGAAAAGCCCCTTAAATGCATGTAATCAGTTTTTAGGTTTCAGTCTTGTTTTTGTTTTGTAAATATTCGCTTTGCGAGACACTGAGGTCCTGTAGTATGCCTTTCCAGTGTCTTCCTTTTGGTTACAGCTGTCTTGTATATATGCTCAGCTTACAGTACGTACCTGCTTGCATCTTAAGGAAACAAACACAGCTCCCGTTTCATCCGCCTGTTCCTGTATCTGTGGCTGGATCCGGCCAAAGTTCCAAGGAATGACTTTTTCCAGATTAACCTACGTTCATCAACACGAGTTACCTGAAGTTTGGAAGTCGCATAAAAGCAGAGATGTTGCCAGGAACAATACCTTCCCCATCCTTTAGCTCTCAGCCAGGTAAACGCATCTCTTTTACTTAGAGGACACTTAAGCTCCAAATCCGTTGGGCTCAGACAAAGTGGAGCACCAGCCTCTCGAATCACGCCATGGTGCCAAAACGTACAAAGCAAGCTCCGTCCTACAAAGTCAGTCTGAAGAAACTCCTGTTCCCTGAAATGTGGGGACTAGGAGCCATGTTATATTGCGTCATAATGGCGATAACCCAAAGTACACAAGGAAGAACTTTTTTTCCAGGATTCTAGGCAAAGGAAAAAAATCCCTGTTAGACCAGCCATCATTTGTCTTATCTTGTTCAGCCGCACTTCAGACCATCATCGATCTGAGATCCTCCTTAAGCTGGTTCTTGAACGATCCGGCTGGTCTGACTGCACCAATGTGGCAGAACTGCTACAGTTAATTAACATGGCTGGAGAGTAAGCTTGCCCTTAAAGCATCCAGGACAGAGGAGTCTATTCCTCCAGACCTTTTCCACGCCTGATCATAGCTAGCCTCAGTATTTCACTTCTGCGTTAATACCTTCAGCCCCCCCCTCCTTTTTATAGCAGTATTAATGTGACTTGAGAATAATTTATACAAAATTTGTATTGGCAGTTGCATGAAGACGCAGTAGGTAACACAGTGGCCTCACACCTTCTGGCTTAGGGGGTTCAGTCTGGCTACCCTCCCTTTTGCATGGGCTTTTCTTCCAGGCTCTCTGCTCTTGAAGTCCAAAAACATGCCGCTTGGTGAACTGGTGTGACTATGACTGTGCGTGTGAGTGTGTGCCTTGCCATGAACTGGGAATCCAGCCTGGCACCCAGTGGCCTCCGGGAGTGACTCTATCTCATTGGTTCATTGTGAGCCTATCGTCTTTGAAAATGGACGCTCCATTGGATAACCCACGTTCCACATAACTGCGCACCATGTGACCTTCACAGCCAATCATAAATCTTAAGCACCCATCTCTGTCTCCTTACGGCAAAATACTAGACTCAAAACACCAGAGAACATACAATTTACCATGCAATAGACGCTCAATATTGTCCTTCAGACATAAATTATGAAATGATGATTTTAATCTTCATTGTATCAAGTCAAATGACGATCTAAGCACCATTTGTAAAGTGTACAGTATGGCAAACAGAGTGATATCATCTGGAATATACATTAAGAACCTAAAAATGGCCTCCAGTACAGGAGCAGTATGGCAGAGGGTTAGCGGTGAGCAATCACTGCCGAAAGGAGCCATCAGCTGTACATGCCATGCCACAGATAATTTTTTTTAAAGCAATATGGCAAATAATGTAGGTTTTGCTTTCCAGCTGCTTTCAGGCAAAAAAAATAGTAATAAATAGGAAGCACTTCTGTCCATGAACAAAGGAAAACCTTCAATAGAGGGCCGGCACTTTCAGGCAGGGCCCTGGGCAGCCTCTCGTCTGGCCCTGGAATCTGGCCAATAAGGATGCGGCGAGCTCTGTCCTTCTGTCAGATTCACAAATGTCATTGGTTTCCTCCTGCTAAGGACGAACAGCAAAAAAACACACACACACACACACACACACACACACACACACACACACACACACAGACACGCACGCATATGTAGGGTAAACAT
>JAABNX020000053.1:970986-989283 GCA_015163995.2 Mormyrus lacerda | reverse complement strand
ATGGATGGATGGATGGATGGATGGATGGAATAAGTTTATTTGTCACAAAATATCCCGAACTGCTGACAGCATTTAGTATTCAAAAAATAATAATATATAAAAATATATATTGGAAACCAGTGTAAAATTAATTAATTACCATAATTAGTCATCAATATTATTTAATAGTGTTTTCAGGTTTTTGGTCTGCCTGGTTAAAGCAGCACTTCAAGTAGCTGTTTCAAACCGTGAGGGCTGACACCTTTGACCCTGAAGAATGCCCACGATAAAACCATCAGAATACAAAATTCAAATTGGCCCTAAATTAAGGAACACTTCGTAGGGTCCAATCAACACAAAGAGTCTGTAGCCCCACAAATTAGCCACCGGCAATTATAGTTTAAAAGCTTTAATTGCGTCGCGTCGCGTTTAAGCGTGTCGAAACAAAGGGGCCTAATTGGACGTGGGGGCCCGTTGGCGGATCCTGGCCCCCGTTGTCGTGGTGGCGTGGCGGAATTCCCCTCCCGACTCCTCCGCCACCTACGAAACTCTCCCACCAGCTACGGAATACGGCAACAGCTTGTAGGTAATTGATCAGACAAGTGAACTGTAAAATATTCATTTTCTACTTCAACAGCCAGATAAATCTCCGGGGATGAGGATGGGAAATATTGCTTATGCACAGCGAGGCTGGACCGGTAATAGTGTGGTAGCAGATAAGCGGAGGTCTGAATCAGTGTTTACGGCTAATCTGAGGCAGGTTCGGCCAGTGGTGCGGCAGCCCATCCGCGGGCGTCAACACCAGGCTCGCGGCCCGCTCGCCTCGATCGGTGACTGGGGGGGGGCCCAACGCCTCCGTGGTGACTGCAAATGAACTGGCTTCGATTAACCGGGCTACCAATTAACCCGCTGCTCGAGATGTCGACAGTGAACCGAAATGCTCAGTCAGAGCTGCCACTCGTCACTGAACCCCCTCCCCCGAGGGGAATTTAGCGGGACCCGCTGAGGGTGCCACATGTTTGTGTGTTTGCTTCCCATGAACTGACGAGCAGTGAGCGTCCCGTGTATGCGCCGTGCTTGGTCCCCCCTCCCTCCATGCTTGAGAGCACCCCCTCGCCACTCCTGCCTCGCACTGTCGCTGCCTTTATCCAGAATGTTCCGCGGACAGATACTTCCCTCGAGTCGGGGGGAACTCAGTTGCTGGAACGGCAACACCAGCTCTGCGCTGTATGGCCCAAATTATGTGGTTCTGTTCCCCTGAAACCCAAAGATCCTTCAAAACCACTCACACGCAGACTCACAGACTTGTTCACACCTCGACCATAACCGAGCGACTCCTGTTCCTGCCCAGTCTGTTTTCTTCACACATTCCTGGTTCGCCAGACCTCCTCTCATGCCAAACCAGATCCACGCATGCTGTGTTACGCTATATTTATCTCGATTGACAGAAAAGAGGATGCTGGTGTCTCAGTGTCTTAATGGTCGACAAAAACGTGGGTAAATCCCTCAGACGATGGAAAGGATAATGGATAACAGACTCACAATACAGAACTAGTGTGTTTGTAATTAAGCAGTTAAAAATCAAAGCAATATGTAGGACGATTAATATTTAATAGCTCGGATTTTTATAGCTCAGTTAATTGAATAGCTTATCTATATTTTGCAGTTGCTTCATAACTGTAAAATGTTACATATTACAGATAGCTGCACTTGAAGACCCCACTGCAGCATAAACATAATTAACTGAAGGAAAATAAAAATTAGATATTGCTCACTGCTCTTATTCAAAGCGTCAATTGAAAGAAACTGCAATAACAGAAGGCGTCGAGAAAAGCAAGAGATTGCGAAATCCCCTCAAACTGATTTTAATGTGGTATTATCGATTTTTAAATGAAATTCTTTTTCTGATGCACATGAATCGTGGCCTAGGAAAGAGCTGATTAAACCTGGGATTACTGAAAGTTGATTTGTAAGAGGACGTTCGGGATGTAAATCTGATTGCGTTACATGTGAAGTTAACACTTGTGGGTTAATCCTCAGATCTGCCCACGTCGCGCGAGGGCCCAGGCCAGGCTGCCCACAGTTATTTCCTTTTTAGATGCATCCTCATTGAGGTGGCTGGACTGTGTTCCCGTTTCTGGCGACTCCATCTGGTTTCCTGCGCCGTGCCGTGCCACGCCGCAGATAGGAGTGAAGTTGCAGGGGGGCTCTCTGATTGGCCGCCGTGATGCTGGAGTCGTCGAGCGAGGATGCAGAGAGCGGGCGTGATCATTAGCTCAAAAACCTCCATCCAGTCATCCTCCATGCATCTTGTCGATAGTTCTAACGCTGAACCCCGCAATGTCGACAGAGATCGTGTTTATCCAAAGCACGTAGGTTTGGTTTCAACATACATAGCGACCAAATCACCCCTGACTCCCCCAATCCCACAGACACACATGCCATGCCCACAGTATTGGTAGAAACGTGTCCCCACCATCCATACCTAAATCTACAGCCTAGGTTAAGGCCCAGTAGGGTCTTACAGATCTGTGATAGATGACCTCCCTACTGTACTTTTCACCATACTTAAGACCCTTAAACAATATGCTTAATTAACTTGGGATTCTATTGCCACAATTATTTAAACAACCATTTTTTTCTCCCTGGGGAAGTTTCATTTGAGCCACATTAATAGACTAATGGGTAATAATAACTATCATTTATTTTATTTATATTTGGTCTCTCACCTTATTTTCTCCCTATTTTTACACATATTGTAAACTTCTATATATACTGCTTACTGTATATAACCTGTTTAAGAGCTATATGAGTCTTATGTATTTTTTTGTAGCAGTCCAATAAAAATAGGCAGTTTTTTCATATTGCCAGCTCACAGCCGAGTGCCCCATTCAATCAAATGCTTACGCTCAAAATCAAAGTCACACCAAGCAAAATAAGCATTCTGCCATTTTCTATCATTTTAAGATTGCCTTCCATTCTATCTGTCCATGGCGTTAGTGTGAAGGACAGGGGTGGGGGGTTGGTTGCCCTGGGAGACAAAACTGTCAGCCAATCAATACAATCAATTTGAAATCAACAGATCAATTTGCATTTAAGATAAGCTCCAGCCAAAAAAAAAAGACAAAACAACAACAAGTTTTTTTTCTGTTTCATTTAACAGTTCAATAATGAATTGCAGCCACATGCTTAGAATTAATGGGATTTGTAGCCATTTTTAAAAATCTCTAAATTACTACTGTTGCTCTTTCCTGGATCTATGCATCAATCAGTTTGCTTAGTAATACAATATACAAAATAATTTTTTTTTTCACTGTTATAACTAATTCACCCAACACATGTATAGTTTTACATTTTAAATCACATCACATTAGAACAGCCCCCGCCTGCGCCCGTTGTACCCGGGATGGTCTCCGGTCCCCCCCGCAACCCTAGTTGGGATTAAGCGGTTTCAAAAAATTGATGGATGGATGGTTTCAAACAGCTGTTGGTCTGGCAAACTTATCACAGGCCATGTTGAGGTCTGGGACATCCCTGTCTGGGATTCTGTCAGCAGGACTTTTGTCATTCACATATGAATATTGTCCTGTAGATGTGGCACAGTGTGAGACAGTCTGCCACCCCATCCTGAGTGTCCTTTATCCTCATGTATTTCCTAGAACGTGCTCCAGGTTCATTGCGACACTGTAGTGGATGGCTGTTGAAGAAGAATCTGGATTCCATCCAGATTCGTAAATCGTGCGCAAACCTGAATAAATTAGAATGGAAGATTAAAAAGGTAACAAAGACATTCTTGGCCCATCTGCTCCAGTAGGAAATTTCATCACTGGCAGCAGCAAAAAGGCAACGCGGCAACGTCTGCTGACCTTTGATGGTCATAACACATAATTACTGCGTGGGAGTTTAAAATCACTCATTATGGGTCAAAACCGAACCGCTGTTGTCCTTCATTTTATTCAGTTAGCTGACATGGTTATTCAGAGTGACCCGCACTGGCCAACGTGCAGATGTTTCAGGGGACGCCGACCGCCAACGATGTGCTGAGGAACCGGGCATCGATGCGCCACAGTACTCGCTAAAGCTTCCAACCTGATCTTGCCGACGTTCCATCTTGTACCACAGAGCGCAGCCCCGATTCCTGGAGGAATCCGGCCCGATATCTCAGACTGGACAGGATCCTTGGGTGCTACGTTGCGAAGCCTCGAGGTGAAATTATTACGCATCATACCAGAGGTGCAGAAGCTTCTATTACAGCAAAGAATTAATCAAAATGCACCAAACATACATTTAATGTGTTTAACATTTAATGTTGAATTTACTTTAGACATATATTAAGATACATTTTTTTCCCCCACTGTCATAACATTCTTTTTTAACGACCAATGGGGAACATCACAGACAAAGGATTGATTGATCAGTGATGGGCCGGCGTGTCTGCAAGGTACAGATCCCGGGTCGGTCCAGTCTAGCCATCAGTTTGCGGGCAGGAGGCAGTGAAGTCCGCAGTACTTAATGCCATATTGATCAGGCAATAAACAGCAGGTGTTAATGAAGTCACCTTAGAAGTGTTTTCACTGCTGCTGTAGGCTACCTGAGGGAGACTGGCTATTGGCAGAGGGGGAGGGGGCGGGGCAAAGCAGGCCGGCCACATGTCAAAGTTCAGCACCATGGAGAGAGGCCTAGCTCAGTGCCTTACATACAAAAACCTCCCCGGTGCTTGTGAGACCAAACACTGCTGACTTTAGTTTATTTTAGGATCAGTGTTTTCCCTCTGGGGTACGGGTGAGGTCTTTGGATAAAGGTTGCCCCGCTCTGTCGCTCTGGTAGCTGGATAATGTGGTGAAAGAACAGCTTTGCAGTGAAATCACATCATCGTTTGGGGTCTGCGTGTGCAGGGCCAACAGACAGCTGTTCCTCATGCACGTGGCACAATAATATCCATCAGCCTTCACTGCCAGCCTCTGCAGTTTTGGGTCTGAGGTACAGGGTGCAGTCGGACGTGCTGCTCAGATGGACCCACGTTAAAAAGGGGTGTAAATGTCACAAAATGAGTGGAGACCTCAACCTCTTAGTGTTCAATCCAAAGTTACGCTCTTGCAAATGTATAAAAATCAATACAGATCGAAAAAAAGGGGAAAAGTCACATGACCCATTACTATGGAGGCCTGGATCATTCCACACCTCTGGGAATCCACTCTGTCATGGTGAAGAAAAGTAACTCCCCCCTCCCCAAATTGTTTTGTTGGCCCCCCCCCCCCCGCTCTCTGGAACTTCGTAGCAGTGATTTGCATATGGACGGGACCTCAGGTCCCTGTCTGGGCTGCCATGTTTGGCGCTGACACAGCCGTCAGGGATGAAAGGCAGCCCGGCCTCTTACAGCCTTGTATTATGTGTGGAGGGTTGTAGGACTTAATCTACAAGAGCGCATGAATAAAACAGTTTAGTAAAACGCTGTGCCGCCACGTGCTCTGCATGGATAAGTATGACCTCTTCCATTTCCACCTCCTCGCTACATTTAAGGTTTCTCCGCCGGTAATATCATTTTGAGCTAATGCTGAATTCTTATTTTAAGCAAATGTCCATTCAGATGGGGGGAAAAACAAGAGAGGCTTTTTCTGTAAAGAATGACACACACAGACTTCTGCTCTACGCAAACCATGCGGTCGTGTTGCAAGGGGTACAAAAAAACACTTCAGGGGTATTTTCACGAAAAAGTTTCGTGATTGTTCTAGACAATGTGTTCCCACCGTTAAAATGTCAGGATAAACTGAAACTTTGCAGGCTGTTTCTTCAAGAATAAATCATATATCACTAAGGAATGTAATTCAGATGTTTCTCAGCTTTTTCACATGCATTCTGGTTGTCATCATGATACTGGAAGAACATTTCTCAGCATCAGTGTGTGCTACACCGAATGAATAAATCTACACCTAATTTTAATTCACCTTATTTACAATGGCATGTAAGGCTTGGGTGACAGATTATATGCTGAGAACATCAAGATGAATAGTACAATTGTGTGATTAGGTGTTTCTTTCTGAGGAGCGGATCGCGAACGAAATGTCAAACATACAGTGGAACCGGCATCGTTTTTAGATGGAGGAGGACTTCATACATGAACGGCAGACCAGGAGAGATGGAGAAATTCAAAGAGGGGGGGGTTGCATGGAACACTATAAATGACCGAAACGGCTTTTCAGAATTACAAGCAAACTTGGAGCAAAAGCCTTTTATTGCACAGCACACAGAAAAGTGACTGTGACCTAAATTAAAATGACTCGATAAAGCAGCCGTCTGTGCATGGGACAAGCCAATATGCGTCACAGGGTCTCATCTGCAGCCCCGCTGGAAATTACCTGTCCGCATTATTCATCGGTAGGTGCCGACGGGGGGGCAGGGGGGAGAAAAAGTGACTTAACCGTCGCTAAGAAAAATGGCCTTTGGCAAATGTGAGGATCGGCGTTCCGTCCCGCTTCGCGGCTGGTTCACATCCCCGGATCCCCTTGCATCAAAGCCTTAAGACCCGCCCCCGTTTTGGTACGGTGTCGTCCAACCCGCACCGGCGTAGCTGCAGTGAGTGTTTCATGGCAGGTAATGCGTGGCGATGTCGCAAATTAACCTGGAATTAAAAACTCTGGGTTAAGATAGTGATGTGGTTGCATCTCTGTCCCAGGGAAGCGACAGGCGTTGCATTTTCCATGGTGCTGGAATGTAATTAACCTCCTTGGTGGGAGAATTCTATTACGAGGGGCCGGCTGGGGCCGCCCGGTGCGGAGCTGTCACAGGCCGTCGAGCGCAAAGCCGCCCTCGTCCGCATTTTAAACCAAACTTCCAATTTCCTCCCTTTATCTCTCTTCATCTTCAGTGAAGCTGGAAATTGATCAAAGTGCAGTAGCGTGCGTGTCTGTGTGGGGGGGTGGGAGGAGGCAAGGTGAGACGCATTAGCGGGAGTTTTACGAGATGTTTGTTAGATTTAAATTGCCTGTGGATCTGGGATGGGGGGGGGAGTGGGGTTTTAGTTTTTTTGCTCTTGATGGAAACGCGCAACTTAATGCTGTAGATTGACATTCAGCTAACAGTGTTTTTTCCCCATTTTTTTCCTGCCGTTGCCTCCGTTATGTAAATGTCATAGGGGCCTCCCCAGGTAAGCGACGGCGATGGTGGGGGGCTCGCATACCGCGTGCCCATCAACAGAAGGGCGATTACCTGATAGCCTCTGGACTAGGAAAGGCAGGGGAGGCATTAATGGCGTATTGCCTCCTCCCAGTCAGCAGGGAGATTGCCGGCTGGGGGAGGCAGGCAGCAGGAATAGCTTATATCTAGTGGGAATGTATCTCCCTCCCGTCTACTGCGGCGTCGAACCCGAGGCTGCAGATGGCCGCGCTGTGGCCAACCCTAAGGCGCCGTGGGAACAGACAAAACAAAAAGGAACAACAAAAGGAACCAAAACTTTTCGTTTGTTTTCAGTTTTTTTGTCTTTGACTATTTCAGGAATCAAATGTTAAAATGGGAGAAGCTCCACAAAGACAGCAGTCCCTGGGAATCGCGGTGCGTGTGTGTGTGTGTATGTGTGTGTGTGTGTGTGTGTGTGTGTGTGTGTGTGTATGTGTGTGTGTGTGTGTATGTGTGTGTGTGTGTGTGTGTGTGTGTGTGCGAGTCAGCAATGGCCTGACCTCCGGTCCAGTGGGGTTCCCTTGCTCATGCTCAGTGCTCCCTAGGATTGACCCCAGTTCTCTGCAGCCCGGTAATGGATTGTTGGGCTTGGAAAATGGAAAGATGGATACAGGCATGTCAACTCTCTGTGCGATGTGCCCCCCCGTACTGGTGTGTGTGCCCTGTCTTCTGTACTTCTAGGTTGCACACCTCCTCTGGTGGATGTGGGCTCTGTTGCAGGGCTGGGCAAACATATGTGACATTATCTTACCCTCCAGTGCCAGAAACACACTGGCGTCAGGGCATATTCTGCCAGTGATTGGTTTCTACGTTTCATTATGCTAAACAGCGGGGATGGCAACACATGGCTCTTCCGGCAAGGACGACCGGGAGTCACGGCTTAAACAAACGCGTGTCCTCGGCCCCTGCGCTATCCTGCATTTCACTGCACGCACCAAGTTGCACTGCCGCACATAACGCCGGAGCAGGCCTGCAGATCGTGCTGTATACTAGCCATGCACATTAGCACCTGGTGGGCCTAAATTGTGCCGGGAGGAGGCTCTTATGTAGCCGTGCTTGTTCGCTCACTTTCCGATGCATCTCAAATGAGACAAGCCGAGCAAGCGAAGAAAAGGCGTCACGGCACGCGTGCAGCGCGGCCACTGCGAGCGAGTGAGGCCGAGCTGGCAGACGGATGAAGGGAAGAACAGAACGAGAGTTGGACGTGGAGAGAGATGGTGGAAGGGATGGAACAACAAAGCGGAGGGATAAACACGGGGGGGGTAACAGGGGGAAGGCAGAGTCCAAGAACGAGGCAAGAGAGAGACGGAATGGAAAGGAATGGAAATTCGAGAAAGATGAGATTTGGACCAATGGAGGAAGGGATGCAGTGAAAGCAGAGGAGAGGGAGGAAGTGCTGATGGCACCAAAGACTAAATGAAAGAGGGAGAGGCGAAGAGAAGATGGGACAGAAAAAATGAGCGGATATATAGATGAAGAGGAGGAGACATGAAAGCCAGATGGACGGCTGAGCAACAGGAAGTGGCGAGCGAGAGTGGTGTCGAGTGCTGCTTCCTGACGAGCTGAGCTAATCGCTCTCGTTTTAGAGGCAGCTGTCAGGTGGCTGAAGAATGGCTCATCACTGGGGTCATGTGACCTTCCTACGAGGTGTCCATCTCTCTCTGACCGGAGCCGGAAATAAACGCTGATGATTACAATGCTCTCACGGCGCCAGGCTGGCGCCACGAAACAAGAATCGCTCACCACATGCCCAGGAAGGTGGCACATTCGCATATATGTCCTGCCCGCCGTTGATGTGCCGCATTTCCGGTTTGTGCTGGGATGCAACTGAAAAGGTCATAATTTGCAAGAGATCCGTTGATCTGCCGGATTTATGCATTGCCTACCTTGTCCTTGGCGACACGCCCATGCTGATTTTGAGGAGAAATCGGGCTCTGATATGCAATCAACCGGGGTTTGACACCTGCGAAGGGAGAGCCAGTGCTGATTGCTTATTTGTGCAGTGGGAATATCGCGGGATGCACACGCCACAGCCATAACCCCCCCAGAACTCGGCCATCCAATCAAAACACCACAACTGTCCAAACACTCCCTTCCTTTCTGGCTGTTGGCAGAACCAACACAAATTGAACCCAATTCGCAAAATAAAAATCAGTTAAACTCTACTTTATAAAAGAAAAGTTCCCTGGGAAGCACTGGAGTGTTTTATCGTTGCCAATAAAAGGAAATTTAAGAGTCAACATTGGCATTTCTTCAGCCAATTTTAATGCCGTGCTACTTCTCCTTTGTCGGGATACTTTGGGGCCCCTCCCATATTCATTTGTCCACTTCTCTATTCACCCTCAAGTTACCCAAGTACTTCCATATCCACTGAGCTCAGTATCTTTTGTTGGTGAGGATCCATGATTCTGAACTGCCGGTGGTTAAAAATGGATTAAATCTTTCCTAATCCTTTGGCCTGAGGGGGACCTCATTTTTTAACAGGAGGTCTCCTGTCGGCTGGATGTCCCACCTCCTGAAGGTAAGTTTTTGATTGGCACTTGTCTGGAGGCGGGACCACTAGGATATCAGGCCGCTAAATGCCGGGGAAGGCGGCCAATGTCAAAGCCTCCCCAGGCCACGGGAAGGCTGATAACGGCCGTACCCGGCAGAGCCGTTGGTAAACAAGCTAGGTCCCTCATCAAATCTGTCCCTGCGGGGGCCCTGGCGCTTCCTGACTGGAGTAATCCTGCTGTTGTCCCACGGAAAATCTCATATCCCCGCTCTTTTCACCCGGCCACGATAAAACCCGTTGAGCTGTTTCACTCTGAACGCTGAAGTGCTTCAGAGGAAGGTCCCTCGATGACAGATGAGGCAAATGACTGATAGCCAAAGTCCCTTATCCTTTGTGTGCACTCCATGTCCAGAGGAAAGGACCTTAGCAACACAGGGACAGCGAGAAACGCTACTGGCGTGGGGCAACATCACTGAAAACACCGCCGTCCATGTCTAGCCTAAGACTTACCTTCAGATAGCAAAAATAAAACGTTAACGAGTAAATCGCGACCTGTGGGAAGATGATGGCACCATTTCGTTACATTCATCAAGTATAATTACACACGATGCCTAATCGCTCATCCTGTCGCTCACGTTTTTTTTTTTTGGCCTTAATCGCAAGCCGGTCTCTCTTCCACTCATCCAAGAGGTAATGTCTACTTAATACGCTGACCAAAACTGGAATGTTCAAGAATCATTTGGCGCTCACCACAGGAAGACAAAACGGGCAGGGGCTATAAAGTCAATATCAAAGGCTTGCTTGTGTTGCCCCATTACCCTCATTGTGCTGAGAATTATGGGGCACTTAGGGAGGGAAAAGTCATCCTGGGCTAGAGGAAATGACCCCCATTTAACCATGAGCAGATGTGAGATAATCTAACCCTAACTCCACGGTTAAATGACATTTGTACGCACCAACTCAACAAGAAAAAGAATGTTTGAAGGGTCTGTTTAATCCCGCCAGTCTTGAATGGACATCCTGCAACAAACCTACTCTCTGGCCGGAATTGTCTCTCGGAATGCAAGCATTGTGTTTTACGGAATATTCCGGGGTGGTACCACCTCCTGTCTACTGGCTTCTTGATTAAAAATGTATTCAAACATTTCCTTTTAATATTTTCCCCCCTCCTCCATGCACCAGTGCACATGAGATTAAGTGCAAGGTGAATTTTCCCACAAATCCCTGCGTGTAGGACCCAGATAAACACAGTCCATTGAGTTTGCCATTGCAATTACTTTATAGAGTTTTATATTTGAAAGTTTATTGTGTTCTGGGGTTTCCGAAAAGTACTTATTATGTTTCTCTGGGGTGCGTATAATGTTAAATTATGGAACATAACTGCACAATAAGTTTAAAATATGCTTTTAGACATATTTATTTGCTGAACCCACAACTGTAAGACATACAATTAAAACCGTCAAGACTGAATCTGCATGGGAATCATTTTCTCATGTAATTCAATAAACAGCTTCTGTTAGAATAAAGGTGCAGGACGGTGTCTGGAAATCATTAATCATCACCATCATCACTGCCCCCCCCCCCCCCCACTTCAAAGATGTCCCTCACGTATTCCGGAAAATTCCGGTAAACCTATGTGAACATATTGCTCATAACAACAGGCCTCACTGCCAAGAATACAACAAGAAAACCCAGGATGTCTCAGTCTGGACTCACGTTTCAGTTATTTTTCTGGATCATTCCAATAAATGGCATCATGGACAACCAACTGTGTTCCTGTCGCAGTATAATTGAAAAACTCACTCTTTTGTGAAGAATAAATCAGTTTTTCCACCAAACAGAAGGGAAAGAAACACGTGTTCATAGGAAAGTAAAAAAAATTCTATTAATTAGTTCTGTAAAAAAGGATACTTTCAAGTATTCCATTATTTTAACTATAAAAAAAAACGTTAACAAAGTATAAACAAACATTTGCTTGCCAAATACATTTCTTTACAGATATTTTCCAGCCGGGCAGATAAAGTACAGCATTAAAAAGAGGAATCTTATTGTAGGGAAATACTATCATTGATTTGCATCATGCAACCCTGTCTCTATGCTGTATCGTCAGGTGTGAGGAACAACATTTTCTGTGAATTAGAATAGATAGTTTTGGCACCACTGAAGGAACTTCTGGATAATTCCGGTACGGTGCATTGCATGTTGGTCACAGCTCACAGGAGGTGACATTTCAAGTTCTGTCTCAGGGAAGGTGACTTAACATACCCAAGTCGGTTAATGTGTGATTTGTGTTCTGAACACTGCTGCAACAGGAGCCTGTAGTCACTTATAGGTTGGAGAGCTTAACACACTATTAAGAAGTGCTCAGGTTAAACCACAAAGTGAAAACACCATTAAATGCATGAATTCTTCATATATCTTTTTTTTTTTTTATGTAGGCTACAGAACATCAACTAAATGCTGAAATCACTGATTGGCTGGTTCAGATTAGACAGGAGAGCAGCTCCCATTGGTTGATACTGAGCACCAAGACCCCAGTTCAGAGCTGACAAGTGCCTGTGTAAAGTAATTTAGATTAACATAAATCTGAACAGTAGCCTGCTGGCTAGTAAACAGATTGCATGTCGACACTTTTTCTTACTGATCTAACCGAGTTGGCTAATAGTGAAAATTCTTCAGACGATTAATGAAATTATCTTGAATACCTATAAAAACATACATTCATATTTAAAATTTTAATTTTAAATTGTTTTTTAATTGTAAGTGGTCTGTGGTTAAATGCAACTTGCTAGTACAGTGATGCTGGTGCAGTATGTGGTGGTTGGTGAAGTGTTTTATTTCTCTTGAGGCAGCTTGATCAGTAACTGGGAGCCACAGTGTAATGTCAACACTCCATCTATTCGTGCTGCCGTTGTCGTCAGCTGCCGTCACCGCGGTAACGGCGAAAAAAACCCGCGCGGTAAGGGCGGTGCCTCGAGATGACAGTGTGCACAAATCGCTTGTGGGATTACTCTATAACAATGACGTTCACAGTGTCATGTGGAGAGGTCGTTTTTCAATGGCGCCCCCCACTCACGCTGTCGTTTCTTCAGGACTTCTCCACAAGGACACCCAATAAAGACTATTTTTCAAACAAACACAATTCCCCGCCATTGCTCAGTGGGGAGACACTGGACCTTTGAAAATGTTTGTCCCTGACAGGATGAGGTTATGTTGATCTTTAGCCGCGGCTTAAGTATGGAACAGTACAGTGCGGTTCTAAGTTATTTTTTGAAGTGGGGGTGCATTGGAGGTGCATTAATCCATGCAGAGTGGCCAACCTCATCTTTAGCCAATAAGATGTTTGGAATCGGTCTGACCAGAAGCCAATCAGCTTTCAGTGCCCTTGTGGTCCTGCCCCTGTATACATCCCAAGACCAGCAGCTGGATTAGCAACCAGTGTGCGTGACGTTTAGCTCAGCCTGGCCCTGCCTTCACTGCCTTGTTTGCCTTCCCTGTGAGGGGCACGCAGGCTGTCCCGCCTCGCATGACAGGTCCTGACGGGCTCAGTGGTCGGGCCTCCATCCCGCCGTTGATGGCGGAGCTTTAGAATGCTAACCGCTTTCTAAAGATTTATAAGCTTAACAACACGGGTGATTGGCAGGCGATTGTAAAAGCATGGACTCCTTGCTCCCAGCAGATAATTAATGGGGTTTTGTGAAGCCTTTTCCTCAGATCCGGGTGGGGGGATGGCCGTCAATGCCTGGAATATTTTACTAAAACCAGCCAGGTGATAAAGTCAGAGATTAACTTTTTCTAATGATATTAATTGAGCATACAAAGTCCATAAGCCCAGAGGCCCATGACTGTACTTATTGTCCTGCATTTTTCTTTTTAAAGAACAGAACATTACAGTGCCAAGCTAAAACAGGTGAAATTATGTTTATAATGAATCTAAGACGGAAAAATGGAAACGGTTGTGAGAAATCCAATACAGTTCCTGGAAAAGAAGACAATACATCCATAAGTTAATTCTTAATGGTGATTTTTATTGCTATTAAGAAAACGTGAGAACCCTCCAAGCACTTGTGGAGCTGCCCGCAATAAAGCCTGAACGAAACTATATTTGCCGTATGATCACGATATGTTATGTTTAAACGCTATGCCTGATCCCCCGATTCGAAATCGTTTCAGTGGCTGACCGTAAATCTGGCTTCCCTCAGCGGCTGGAGCCCAGCGGAACATGCTGGAATGATGAGTGACATCATTTGTTTAGATGTACTAATTAGAGTACCTTCTGTCTTTGGCGGCCACATAGACGGTTACCTAATGACACATACTGCGCCGAAAATCCGGAAAACCAATTATGACTATTCCAGTTCCAAAAGCAGCTCTATAGAAATGTCGGGTAACCATGCAGTAGCTGAACCTTATCGTGGTGAAGGTGTTCTTGATTATTCTCAATTCAGACATCCAGATTCCATACCACTTTTTTTTAAGGGGAAGGTCATAATATGCCTAGAATGTTCCCCAGACAAGACAGAGCACTGGACCCCTTGGATGGATGGGAGCCACTGTGTAATGTCACGCCAGGATCATGGGAGTATTACTTACACAAAAATGTTCTGAGGGCAGAACGAAAAATGATTAGTTCAGAGAGATAACCAATCAGCTTGTAGAGGAGGTGGGTCAACAACTACAAAAAACAGGAATCTTATTGGTTGGTCTGCCTCCTCTTGTTGCTTGAACCCACCTCCCTCTACAATCAGATTGGTTATCTTTCTGAACCAATCACTTTTCATTCTGACCTCTGAACATTTTTGTGTAAGTAAAACTCCCATGAGCAGATGCCGGTCCGTCACTGGGCACACACTAACACACACAGTCACACACTCTGGCCCGTTGTGAGAGTCCTCTTTACCCAGTCACACGTTTATGGGACACATCTGGTGGAAACTCACATTACTAGTGAGAGATACAAATTCCAAAGAGAGAACCATAGGAACTCGAACCCTGCAAGCTCCCGTGATCCAGGAGAGAGGTGGACCTAAGCCAGCCGCCACTCAGCAGGACGACGCCTGTGAGGAACTTAAACCATCATGGGGTTTTACTTCAGGATATTAATACACATTCCACCATAAGTGGCGGTTTAAGCCGGCCGTCCCCAGTGACGTGTGGGGCTCAAAGAGCTCATGTCCTCCCCCTGCCAGCCCCCTCCTCCCTTCTCCTCCTCCTCCTTCCTCTGCGCAGTGAATGCAGGTGATTAATGCTTAATGCCCGCCCAGCTTGATCTGCACATAACCCTTAATTTCCTCTTCAAGACAGAAACGAAGAGAAGAGTTGCCATTTCAAGAAGGGAAATTGCTCTTGGGTGGGCGGATGGCCGGGACAAGATTTTAGTTTTTTTGCTTCCTCTCCAACTGGGGTCTATTCAGCTCCCTGCACGTAGGGAAATGTGGCAGGGGGGTGGTTTGCGTTTGACTGGCAAGCTGGTGAGGCGGCCCCCACTTCTGGCCCGGACGACTCTGGGAGCTGCTCAATTACGACATCGTAATGATGTCTCCAGGCTGAGGAAGATCTTGTCACTCTTCATCAACAGCCCAGGAACCAACCACGTTCCTGGTTAGAGGAGGTCGTGTTTCTGCAATACGTGTTTCCGGGGGCGTGAGTGAGGCACCATCGTGCCTGACGCCTGAATGCATCTTTGTCCAGTGACTTCAGTGGCTACAAGGAAGTAGCTGTCATTCCTGATTGACGCGTGGGTGCCAGCACCGTGAAGAGGGAGCCGGCCTTCACTGTGGCCCTGAGTGAAAGGTGGCCCAGTGGCCTGGTGGCCCGGTATGCTGCAAACTCCGGCAGAGGGAGAGATCCAGAGGACCAAGAGCACTTCTGAACAAACCTTTTCTCTGTATAGAATTGCAGCAGAAGTCCTATTGGTGCAGCTATATCGGTGCACCAATGCATGACATTAGCATTGTGTATATCACTCAGAGAGCAAAATGTGCAGTTTTCTTCACTCAGTGTGATTTTCCATCCCATTTTCCCACCTGGCATGGAAATCATTCCTTAGAATTGCAGTGGAGCCCGCAGTGAAGCCTGCAGTGAAACCCGCAGTGAAGTCCCCTGTCACATAGCCTCACGCTGTCTGTGCAGGGTCAGAGGGTCCGGAGCCTATCGAGAGCTAAAGGAGCTGTCATTCCTGATTGCAGGTGCCAGTCCATCGTAGAACATGCACATTATTCACACCTACAGGCAATTTGGTAACTTCAGTCTGACTTGGTATATTTTTGGACTGTGGGGGGACACCAGAGCACCCAGAGGAAGCCCCCCCACAACACGTGGGGACATGCGAACTCCACACACATAGAGCTGAAACAATGTGAGCTTAAAGCCTTTAAGGATGCTGGGGGCATTGTAGGGCCTGGGGGGGATGTTTCCCAGCTCATCCAAGCCCAGGGAGACGATACCTCTCTGTACAGACGACGGTCTAATGGGCCAAGCAAGGAGCTCTTAACCGACCCCAATGCATTTAGAAGAAGACATACTCAGCATTGGAAAGGTTGTCTGTTATTTTGTTTGCCCCCCTCCCTCCCAAACATACACACACACACACACACACACACAGAAAGGGCGGTGTCATTACTGCACAGTGCAAAGCAGCGTGTTTCATGCATAGTGAGGCTCCCCTGCCCTGGTGTCTGGTGCTGAGAGCTCTGCCTAAACTCCACACCCCACCAACCCCATCCATCTCCTCTGCCGCCTGCCTCCATGATCAGCTCCTCCATCTGGCCTCGCTGCATCTGGTCTGTGTGGGGAAGGATGGGCAGTTGGCCCAGAGAGGCCCACTGGATGGATCGGCACACTGGATGGATTAGCACACTGGAGGCACTCCCTGCAGTGTCTTCCCGACTGCGTCTGTCTGCAGACTCCTCCATCCTCCTCTGATCTCCACTCCTCTGTGCCTCCCCTGGAAAAAAAATGCACTTTCCTCCTTTTTCATTTTCTTTCCTTTTCTCTCCCTAAATACGAACGCGAATCGCTCTCCCGTTTCCCTAAAACGCACAGGACAAATAAACTAACCATCATTGTTTCTTTTCAATGCAGACTCTCTATCATACATCGATTTCCTCACTGCACTGGCAGTATGTTTATATAGGGAAAATGCATTCGCAGATACAGGGATCGGCTTGTATCCGTCGGCGATGAAACAACGATTTCCAGCCTCGGAGAAGCAAAACCGTAGATGGGATTTTAGCAACAGCTCAGCCTCCTAATAATAAAATCTATCGTTACAATTTAATAGAGTGACACAAACACAGAAGCTTTCTTTCGCTCCCCCCAAGCACTTATCAAGCGCAAGGTCCGTGATCAGACTGGGATCTATCCCAGGAAGGACTGGGCGCAAGATATGGGACATCCTGGGTGGGATGCCAATCTATTACAGGACACACGTTAACACACACAGTCACACACCCACGGCTCATAGTCGTGCCATTTTACCCAGGTGACTGTATTTGGACTGTGGCAGGAAACTGGCATATCCAGAGAAAACCTAAATGATGCAGATTCCACACAGAGAGAGCCAAGGCTGGAAATTAAAGCTCTGACTCTGGAGGGGAATGACCCCAGTAGGGGGGTCATTTGCCGAGCGGGTTAAAAATACAGATGGTCAGTAACTGGACCCCCCCGGTCACCCACGTCTCCTGTATGTGGTTGACCTTTTACAACCTGGGGAGAAGCTGGGTGCCTTTATGCTGCTCAGCACTCATGAAATGTCCTGTTCATCCTCCTCTTTTTTTGTGGATCTTTATGAATGTGGATTTTCTCAGTCCCATTATCCTATTGTGGTTCTGGTTGCTCGCGAACTTGAATCAGTCATGGAGAGGAGCGGCGAGGTCTTCTCTCACCACAGTTAGATCTTTAAGCCTTCAGGGACAGGAGGAGAAATGAACAGAAGACATTTGGTGTTTCTCAATATGCGTACTTGGCCATATCTGTGTTCTCGTGTACCTGGTTTGCATCATCTTCCATTGCCGAAGACCAGTTCCAGTTCCAGTACTCAGAACAGAAGTACAGAGGACGGTAAAAATCCTCTGCTGTTCTTGCTCCATCCCACATCTCAAGGACACATTGGCTGCATCCTCACCAATGACAACAATCCCATGATTCATTGTTCCCCGGGTTCATTCTTGGAAAGCAAGACTGGTCCTGGCAAGACCACAAGTATGATCTTTGTGTTCTTGTTACTGAGAAACACATATTCAGCCCTCTCATCTGAACATGGCATTCTGAAACCTGAGCAGACCCTAGAGCACTTCAAAAAAATACAGGACATTTAACACTGGAATGGTTGAGGCTCCTGCCATTATGAAATGCTCGATAAATTACAATTACCTTGTCAAACAGAAGTCGGAACCTGCCAAAAATAATTAGAGCAGATTGTTTCTAGGGTGGCCTTTGACCCCCCCCCCCTACACTGACCAGCCAACCAGAGTGACAGTCCTGTCAGATCATTGGTGGGAATTTACCGCACATTTTCATCAGATTGTGTTTCAGGGAATCCCAAGTACTGCAGTCTCATCTTATCTGCACACATGTGACCCAGTCTCTATCTGTGTGTGCGGAGGAACTCAAACTGCAGTCCTCGTAAACAGCCCCGCCCAGTCTCTATC
>JAABNX020000053.1:959196-970886 GCA_015163995.2 Mormyrus lacerda | reverse complement strand
TGTGTGTGCGGAGGAACTCAAACTGCAGTCCTCATAAACAGCCCCGCCCAGTCTCTATCTGTGTGTGCGGAGGAACTCAAACTGCAGTCCTCATAAACAGCCCCGCCCAGTCTCTATCTGTGTGTGCGGAGGAACTGCAGTCCTCATAAACAGCCCCGCCCAGTCTCTCGCTCCCCTCGGTGTCATTCACTAAGAAATCTTCAGTCTTCAGAGAGCAAATCTTTTTCATGCTCCGCACAGCAGCCTTTGTATTGGACAAACCGTGATAGACAAAATACGCAATAAATATTTATGGCTATTCTCTTCACAAAACCAAACGAATCATTCAATAACGAAGGAATGAACAGTGAAATAAATAATGAAAATATAATGCAATAACCTGTACCTGTCTTTTGGTGCTGCTACCACCTGCGTCCAGCAGGGGGTGCTGCCCCTCTGGCTTTCAGCTCCAGGCTCCTCAGTGACATCTGCAGGAGGAGCAAACACACAAGGTGTGTTATTTACACAGCAGACAGCTTTATCCAAATTCTACCCATTTCAATAGTCAAATGTTTACCAGGGAAATTCTGATTAAGTGTCTGATATGAAGGTACAACAGTATTTCCTCATGGGATGTTCAGCCAGAAATGTACTACAAATATGTTTATTTCTTCACCTGCATATCCAACTGCTGCTCCTGAATTAGCAGGGAATATTCAATTTAATCATCATTAAGTGCTTGTGCCATGTGTTCATATAGCATGCTGCTCATTATATCTAGAGATAATTCTTTTACCCACAATCCTGTTCCACGTATTGGAACATCACCTATGTGTTTCCTAGTTTGTTCACTCTATCTTCTGTTTTGCTTTAAAGGGCAGGCTGCAGAGGGAAAGCTTCTGACGCTTCTTGCTCGCTAGTTTTTCATTCCTGTGCTTATGTTCCTGCAATGGGCCCTGTCACCTGGCGTCCCCTGAACTCCCTCCGGTGACATGTGACCCACAGGGTCTCCTCTCTTGCCTCCAGGAGGCCAAACTGCAAACATCTATTGGATCGAACATCTGTTGTCTGTTTGCCTAGCAAGTCGGGCCTAATGAAACGCAAATCTGCCAATCAGGAATTACAAATGGACTGCCGACGTCTCCTCCCCTCGGCTAGAGAGCCAGCCGGCTCCTCGCCGACAGAAACACCTGCTCCCTCTTTCCATCGCAGGCTGTTTGCTGCTCTAACAGATGCTTTTATCCAAAGCGACTTTAAAATGTTTTTTCTCTCCCTTTAACAGGACTGCATGTTCAGTACCGTCACTTCCTTCGTGAGGCTGAATTCCGAGTTTCAATCCATCACACTTTGGGGTCTAGTACCTTCGCGTCAGTGTCAGTGGGTCACTGTGCCATCCCCAAATTAATAATCATGAGCTGAGACACACACACACACACACACATATATGTGCGGGTGTAACATTCCCAAACGCTATCATGACTCTACACTGTCACCTAGAGACGAGGTCGCTATCATTGTAAGCCCGACAGCAGCCCGCTGCCTGGTTCTGCTACACCAGTTCCGCTCAGAGCCCCGGGACACCCCATACAACCCCCCCCCCCCCCCCATTTCCTCTTCCTTCGCAGATGAACGGATCCGCTCAGCCTCTGTCCGTTTCTCATCTGACCTTGACGCGCACGTCTGGGTCTTTTTCCTGATGCAGGAAGGCAGAGAAAATATTTCGAAGCAAAAAAAAAACCGTCACGGCTCTTCATCACGCGTGACTGGACCAGCAGAAGAGGGAAGCCGACGGAAGAGGCTCCGCAACACGTCAACCGTACTTTAGTTCGTTAATTATGTCGTTAATTACGATGCCGCCTATCTGGAGAGTGCAGGCGGTCGCTCAGCTAGGCGGGATGGTACTGATCCGGAGCGTGGGGTGTGAGGCGAGGTACCGGCCCAGAGGGGTCTAGTTTGTGAAGAACCACCACCAAGAAACCCAGAAGTAAACACAAGTAAACATGGCCTTTCATCAGTTTTACATGATCTGCTTGATTTGGGTCACTACTACTGTTATTATTATCACCATTAGTATTGTTACTTATTTTTTGGTATTAATTTATTTTGTTGTTGTTGCTGCTGCTATTGTTTGGCTGGTACTTTTATTAAAAGCACCTTAAACAGCTCACAGTTCATAATGATACATTTTACGCATTCATGATCGTACATCGTTTATAATCAAAACGTGTAGCTAAATACCACTAATGTCTCCTGATGCGTGGTAATTTGTATGTGAAAGAAACGCAGAATTTTTATGGCTTTTGATTTCAGCATCACTAACATAATTCACGCGGTGTAATTCGATTACTGTTTACAGCCCCCAAATCCGTAACCCCTAATAAAGCATTTTTTAAAAATACAGATCGGGGCAAATTCTGCAAGGGGTTTCAGCAGTGACCTTTCCAACCGCTTCCGTGGGCAGCTGAAAAAACGGTTATTAGATAGGATTACAACACTATTAGGAATAATAGATACAGATGATTTTCAGTTGATATCCATTTTTGCTTTATTCTCTTCCATTTCTCATCATGAAATGTTCACTGGCCCAAGACCAGCTGACCAGATAATATTTACAAAAATTAATCTAATCCAGGGTCAGTTTCGGGGCTGCTTGTGTCCCACATTACATTTTTCCTCCATTCCCATTTTGAAAGAACTGACATCAACATCAAAGTAATTGATGTGGATATGATACCTATGCAGGCAGTTTCGAAGGACAGACGGGGCTGCGTCGGCAAGCCCTGAATAAAAGTTGTCGGATACTGAGCTTTTATTACAGAATAGAAAAAATAAATCCTTAGGAGAGCTCAAAAATGTGCGCAGATGACAGGAGGAGCTCGTAAACAGGCCGGTGCAGGAGTTAAGGCTCTGTGCAGGCGCCCAGGCTGAGTTAAGGCTCTGTGCAGGTGCCCAGGCTGAGTTAGGGCTCTGTGAAGGTGCACAGGCTGAGTTAAGGCTCTGTGCAGGCGCACAGGCTGAGTTAGGGCTCAGTGAAGGTGCACAGGCTGAGTTAGGGCTCTGTGAAGGTGCACAGGCTGAGTTAAGGCTCTGTGCATGTGCTCAGACTGAGTTAGGGCTCTGTGCAGGTGCACAGGCTGAGTTAGGGCTCTGTACTGGGCCCAGGCTGAGACAGCGAGACGACTGGCTTTCCCAGCACATTGTGGCTAAGCACGACTGAGCACACCGGTGACTGGCAGCCCCTCACACCCCCAACCTGGTTCATTCCTCTAAAGAAAAGGTGTGAAGCAGCCAGTCTGCGACAGGCCGCTGTCCGCGGTGCTGGATCCCGCAACCGTCTATAGTGCTGAATGGACAGCAGCCTTATTCTTTGTCACGGTGAACATCAGCAGCGTCCAGGTGCTGAAGACTCCTTATTTACTCTAATATCCCACTTTGTAGGAGTAAGATTACATTGGGAAATACAGCAGCAGCTTTTTAAGCAGGAATCTGAGTGACGTAACCCCGTCACTGAATGACTTAATAGAGTCTGAGTCGACAGAGCGACTCTAAACTGAATTTAATCAGCGGTCGTACATAATCCCCCAAAAAAGGTAATTAGAGGCAGGGTGTAAAAACAGAAGAATGGGGGTTTCCCCAGGAGCAACGTCGCTAATCGGTTTTGTACGTGCTGGAGATGCTCGGACGCATAATTAAATATTTTGGTTATGATTAGCTATTGACTTATATACAAGAGCACATTTACGGTGCAAATCATGTCATACATTATGTGTGATAGAGGCGTCTACATCGCAAACTCGATGTAAGATTAATATTTCAGAGCCACTTATGTTTATCCATAGTAGAATACATTCAAGTTTAATCACTGGCATATCATAATCTATCACATGTCTCCGATCATGTACGTGAGATACTTTGGGGTGGGGGTGGGGGGGCTGGGTGATGGAATATTCATATCTTTGTTTTTCATATTGTGTCTGAGGATCTGCAGTTTTGTTCAAGTCAAGTACAGTGAACGTGTGATATACATGTAATGACCTAGAGACCCCAGAGTCAGCATATTAGTATCCCGAAACGACACGCATGGGAAAGCAACAAGGGTGGAAGATTGGTGGGAGCATTTCGGAGCATTTCAGAGCATAGCGCTGCTAAAACACGGAGACTGTGCGTACGGCCAGGTTCAAAGAGGCCGATATTGTGCTACAAGGTGCATTCATGAGTGTCAAATCCTGCCAATGTCAATAGCGCGTGTTCAGGAAATGTCCTTTCCCCAGACAAAATCTCGACCGTAGGTTGGGAATGGAGGATGTGACGCCCTGCCCTCGCCACCCTGAGGCCGAACGCAGGCCAGACGGGCAGCATAAGGGTCTCCGGAGCTGCTCAGGCCTAAACCAGCGGCTGCTGTGAACCAGCAGAGGCACAAGTAGCAGACCCGGCTGTAGTCGACTTGTAAAATATTAAAATAAAGATAGTGTTCGCAGGAAGGTGATAACCTGCGAGTATCTGAAAAAGGTCCAGCTTTTAGCGCACTTCCAATTTTAAAAGAACATGCAGACATGCACACGTACAAAGATTTCTCTTTGTGCTAATGGTGGACAGTCTCTCCAAATGCTGTCGTAGATGAATAAATGAATATTAAAGAATACAAAAAAAAAAGCCATGAGAGACTAGCTACATTCTGCCTGCAGGGAATCAGCGGGAACAGCTTCTCTATTCCCTGGCAGAATGTCATTTTCATTCTCCTCCATCAGACAGGACAACAATGATTTGTGAAGGGGTTGAGAGGAGGAGGAGGAGGAGGTGAAGGAGGAGGAGAGACAGGCTGGAGTCCCTCTGGAGAGACCACTCTGCTGTAGATGCCTCTCCTGGGCCGGGAGCTGGGAGCCTAATTCCGCCAGATAAGCGGAGAAGGTTCCTTTTCATTGCATTTTGCTCCTGAAAAGTGATATCTGAGAGACCTCTCCCTCCCCCTGTGCATTTGGGGGTGGGGTAATATACGGCACCACAACCCGTGACGGTTACCGTGGCATCGTCTTTCCAGTCATCTAAAGTCCCTGCACATGTGTCGAAGCCCCAGAATGCTACTGCACCTATTTGCATAAAAACCATAGTCCCCCAATTATGTCCTCAAACATTAAAGCATATCTTCTGTTTTAGCTGCCTGTACCGACCCCTGCCAAATCTGACCGCAACTTTTCCCTGGCCTTCTGATAAGCTTCCCTCCCTCAGATCTGCACTTACAGTATACCCCCCTGCCCCCCCACACTACGTGGTTTGCTGAGAAACGAAAGAGAATGTTGTGGGAATATGTTATATCAATTCAGATTGATTCCATAAAGATGTTGGGTCTTATTCATTAAGAACCACTCCTACATGTAAATTTAAGGTAACTTCACCTAGATGTGAATTTAAGGGAATATTCAAATACCATCATGTCCTTTGCTAACCCCCCCCCCCCCCATGATTCTTTCATACAGTACCAACAAACAGAGAGCATTGAACCTATCCCAGAGAACACCAAGTAGAGCATCAAACCAGCAGTGCAAAGGTTGTGAGTTTGAATCTCAGCCAGCCATCATAAACTGTAACATAACTGTGGGTTTAGCAGCTGCACCCTGCAGACGTGATGTGATCATTTTACCTGTTGAGCCACGGCACCGGCATTCAGACCGGACTGAACAGCCGTAGAGTCAGTGCTGAGAGTCCACACAGTGTACACAGGAGATACCTAATCCTCTATGAACACAGGAGAGCCTTCGATAAGCCTGATGAGTCCTCAGACCTGCTGTGCCGATATCACATCCTGAGTTCCAGGGACGTCTCTGACAGACGTAAGGAAACTACGTACCAAAACATGGATAAAGATGGATATTACAGAAGATGTCATCATATTCTCCACGGTACACCATGTGGATACTGCTGCTGGCTCTGTACACCTTTCAAGGATCTTAAAACTTTGTTCTGAATTCTCCCCCCTCCCAACATGTAAATCCACTCAGGTATGTTCATCTCATTTCTGTTATCCCCATCATGTCTTAAAGCTCCATTTGTGTTAATTAAGCAGTGGGATGGTCACTTATGACTGTGGACTTTTCAGAGAGGTGAAGAGCCGCCGTCACCATTGGAGACGCTGCTTAAAATAACGATGACTAACGCGCCTTAACGGGGACCTATCTGAGCCGTTTAGAATGTGCTAAGTTTCCTCAGCGTCTGGAACATGACCTTTTCAGGTGTCCAGCGCTACGCGCGGTCCTGCCGTGACACAGGAACACTATGTGAAATTGGTAAATACCGAATGATCTGTCCACCTGCCGTGGTCTCTTATTCAGCACAGGGTCACGGTGAACCTAAAACTCACCCCAGGAAGCACAGGGTGGGAGAAGAACCTGAACCAGGAAGGCAGTTTACAGTTTGTAAGAGACTAAATTGTAATATCCTGATGTTTTATGATATCAAGTAGCCATAAAAAAACAGGATAATTTAATGGTTATTATTGTGATGGAGTTTGATCAAACTAAGGCTCCAGGTATTTGTTTGAAGGTAAGGCTCACATGTTCCGGAACTTCCATTTAGAACTTCCGTCCAGCAGGGAAAGCTAGTTTCAAACCTCAGTGTAAGGAGGTCCCTCTGACAGAAGCTCAATCTCCCATAATGCTTTGCACATTTCCTTGTAGCATTTGATGTTTTATGCTTTTAGAAACACCTACAAAAAGCTCTTTTTTCTATCTGGTTACATCTGTGAGGAAGAGACATAGTGGTGGTGATTTCCTTTCAAGGGAAGAACACAGCAATAATGTGTGATGAAATCTGGGGGGAGGGGGTGGATTAAATCAGCATTTTTCAGTAATTATTGTTTGCAGTATCGCTCAAACTTTCTTTAACATCTCATCTGCCCTTATGCTGATTTCCTCTGAGAATAATATGAAATTCAAGATGCAAAACGTGCTTTTGTGAAAGCTGAATGTCAATAGAACAGACATTAGATAAGGGGGGGGGGACTTGCGGGTTTATCATTTTCCAATTGTCATGTGCATCAGTCTCACAAAGTAATCTGAATTGAATTTTCACATCATTTTGAATGACCCAGGAGAGATGTCCCCCCCCCTTTGTTCAACCACTCTGCCCGGCATTGTCAAACAGGGGGGTGTACAAGCTAGAGTGAAATTCAAGGAGGTGGGGGGGGGTTCCTCTGAGTGAAGACAAAGTGGTTTAATCACCTATTTTTCAGAGCCCAGGAGTTATCTGAATCTGATACATGTGTCCTTTTTGCTGCAACATCCAATTTATTAGCTGTAGGATGAAATCTGTGGGGTTTCCCAACACCACAATGACCGTGTGGGCAGTCTGGCCAAGAGTACGAACTGAGCCCCTCCCTACTGCTTCCTTACAGAAGGATGCTGGGTGAAGTGGGCGGAATCTCTGCAAACGCCGGTGTCTGAACCCAAGGTGCCAAAAACCACCCAGAGAACAAACA
Source organism: Mormyrus lacerda (assembly GCA_015163995.2). NCBI lineage: Eukaryota > Metazoa > Chordata > Actinopteri > Osteoglossiformes > Mormyridae > Mormyrus > Mormyrus lacerda. The sequence goes on along the minus strand of JAABNX020000053.1, from coordinate 963,436 downwards.
TCTGCAGAACAGCCAGACTCATGCTTTTCTTAACGCGAATCTGCCTGCTCCTCTGCATATTTAAGCTGTGAAACATTTAAGTTGCCTGCGGAGAAAGGCACTTGATAACTAGAGGATGGAAGGAAGGCAATAGGTTTTTATTTGGTTGTATTATTGACCCCCGGTGAGGACATATGGTCATAGTGCGTGGTCTGGGGGGGGGGAAGTCAAAGCATGTTTCATGTACAGAGGTTGGACAATGAAAATGAAACACCTGGTTTGAGGCAACAGCAGTTAATTAGTATGGTGTAGGGCCTCCTTTTATGGCAGATACAAGCGCTTCATAGTGGCAGAGGGATTCGGGATTCGGCCAGGTCACTATGTGATGCTGGTTGAGGAAAATGCTTCCTGACTCGCTCCTCCAAAAGACTCCAGAGTGGCTCAATAATATCCAGATCTGGTGACTGTGCAGGTCATGGGAGATGTTTAGCGTCATGCTCATCAAACCACTCTGTCACCAGTCCTGCTATGTGTATTATCCTCCTGACACGTGGCACTACCTTCAGGATACAATGTGGGGAAAACTGAGTGAACGCGATCCTCTTGAATGGTTCGGTACTCCTTGGAAGTACAACTATCAGGGTCTAGGGAATGCGATGATATTGCAGCCCAAACCATAACTGATCCACTCTGGGTCCAAACAGTCCAGGAGGTAAACCTCTTTGGGGCTTCTCCACACCATAACTGTCACGACGTGGGAAGGAGAGTGAAGTTGGACTCAGAGAACAAAACATGTTTCACACTGTCCACAACCCAAGATTTGTGCTGCTGGCACCATCGAAGCTGATGTTTGGCATTAGTGACCAAAGGTTTGGCTACAGCAGCCTGACCATGAATCCTGACCCTGTGGAGCTTCCAACGAACAGTTTCTGTGCGAACGGGAGAGTCAAGGTGCGCATTTAAGTCTGCAGGAAATTGGGCAGCTGTGGTTTTATTTTTTTTGGGACACGATCCAGGTTAGTACCCAAACATCCTTTTCAGACAGCATTCTCCCGCGTCCACAGTTACTCCAGTTGGATGTGTTCCATTCTTCCTGGTGGTAAGTCGACATTGGATACCAAGGCTCTCGATGCACCACAAAGGCATGCTGTCCTCGTCACAGATGCACCAGCGAGACGCGCAACAATGATTTATCCTCATCTGAAGTCTGACATCTGAAGTCTCCCATTACGTTGCGTGTATTGCAATATTTTAAGTACAGCTGTGCTATTTCCGTGCTAATTCAACCTTCGCAATCTGCTCCTATATAATGTGTGATCAGTGAAGATTTGCCACTGCGTAGAAACTGTGCCAGTGTTTCAGTTTCATTGTCCTACCGCTGTACATCTCAGGCTAGTGATAATCAGGCAGTGGTGACTTTTAAAGCTGCGTGTCGCTTTAAGAGCGCCATGAGGCCGGTATGCTCGGAAAGCAGAACGCCAGCATGCGGGGGAGTCACACGGCTTTGCCATGCTTGTCTGTGCCGTAGTCACACCGCTATTTCGATTTCATCCACCTGACAGCTGAAAAAAACATGGCCGTCGCCGTTCACAAGCTGGGGGGCAAAAACACAAGGCTGGACATCAGGGCTGCGTTCACAGACCAGAGGAACACAGTCGCTAGCTGTCAGCCAGGAGCTGCGGATATAGACCAGTAACAGGGCAGAGGACAGATTCGCCTGCTTGAGGACCCTTAACGGGCTGCAGACTGGGGCCGTTTGCGTAAATCGTCCTGGGCATAATTGTGTGAAGCTGTTTATCCTGTGTCTCGCTTATTGTACTCTGCCGCCCTGCTTCAATTTCCCGGCCAGTCGATGAGAGGCACAGAGAAATTCGACACGAGGCGCACAGAGTGCCATCTCCAAGCAGACATCTTCGCAACCAGAGGACAGAGCGGCACGGGACCCCCCTGAAGCTGTAATACCCGAAGTAGCCGTACACCCCCAAAAGAGCGAAAGAGAGACTCCTAATTTGAAATGTAATCTAATCTAGTGACTCCAGCATTGAGGTGGTCACACTTTTAAAGTTTGTTTGCTGTATTTTTTGTTGTTTAATTTTCAGTTTGGTCTGGCACCTTCCTCACCATCTTGAATGCAATCCCCTCCCCCCCCCCCTATTTTTTTTGTCTAAACACCAAGCCAGTTGAACTGAAAATGTCATAGCCAGACAAATTATTTCATAACGTGTGGAAACTGAAATACAAAAACATAAGCTTTATCATATGTGGTGAGCATAATTAATCAATGCTGCTTAATGATGTACATCACAGTCATAGGCTCCCCCTCCCCCAGGTCTCCAGTGTTAGGAAGGGCGATTGACATTAACACATTTTTATTCAGCTGCGTTGTTTTTTTATTTTATTTATTCACTTAGAAGGGATTGCGTCCACAGTGACTATCCAGAAACTTCCAACTACCACAATGCTACTCCTTATTTAGCTACATTTTTTTTAAACTTACGGAATATAATAACATTTAAATAGTATCAGAATATGAGTTTAAGATGACAGGAAGAATCCCCTGAATGTCATTACTGTCCCCCACGTCTGATCTGTAAAACAACTGTTTTTAAAATGTAGCATGAGTGTCCTTTGAAATCGTGAATGAAAGCAGACAAACTGAACTTTTTTTTTCCTCTGCCTGTAAACATAATAAACTGTAATATTGTGCAGTAGAAAGATTTGTTCTGCGTTTCAATCTCTTCCAGTGCGCCGCTGGGATTGTGGAGATTTGCATTTCGAGAAATAATCACTGAATGAACTTCAATTAAGGCAACAATGGCTCACAGCTAGGAAAGGCAAGCGAAAGAATGGGCCCATCCATTGTACTTTGTTAACTTGCAGACAAATTAATCGAGTATCACCTCCTGCGTTATGAAGTCTTCATTTGCGGTGCGTTTTTAGCAAGAATTTTGGTTGGCTTTGCGGGTAACAGCCACACGTCACACCTCCAAGAATGGAAATTTGAATCCCACCCCTGATCTGTGTGCAGATGCAGGTTCTCTCCATACAGTGTTGGGGAGTAACTAGTTACATGCAATGCTGTTATGTAATGGAATTACAAAATAGATGTAATTGTAATCTGTTAAAATTACTGTGAAGAAATATGCAATTACATTATGCTACCAATCGAAATGTTGGTGATTGCAAAGGGGTTACATCTGAATATATTCTTTTTTGTAAAACGCTTATATGTAGAATATAGCCTTCAATTTGTTGCTTTGCATCTTTTCACCTTGCAGACAGTGTGGGTTGGCAAAAGTAACCTTCCCAAAACTGTCCCCATAGCATGTGGGTTACCTGATACAGTCTGAGTTGCCTATTGTGTGTATGGGGTGGATTGGTGCCGCTTTGCATGCTGGGAGGGCCTCTATGTTCACTGCAACCCTGTACTGAACGATTAGGTAGAAAATGGATGTATGAAGTGACTTAATTCCTGCTGGAGGACTGGTTTTCATGATGTTTAAATTGCATATTGTTTTGGCATAATTTACAATAAGTACAATTAAAACTCCCAATGATTACTATAATTAATCTAATCAATTTGAAGTTCATCTTTCAATCAATTGCATTCATTCATTTGCTATATGTCTTATTTAATAAAAATGACTATTTACATGTGACCGGTTTGGTCATTACAGCATCGATCCGCTGATTGATTTTGCTCAGTGTCTGAAACAGGCCACCAGCGGCGGACACACGATCTGCTCCGCAGCGCAGTGCCACAAAGAACCACCATCCACTGATTCTTTTTTGATTTGGACGAGGCCACGGAGGCACCAGATAGGTGACATTTGCCGGCTGAGCCGGGAAGCCGATCTTAATCCCGGGATGTGCCCTCACGCCAGAACGACATCTCGCCAGCACGCTGGCACACGCACCGTGGTTGTGTGCTGGCGTCTTGGGCCTGCAAGGCTCCTTTGGCATGTAATAGAATGATGCACGTTATTTAATTCCAGTGACTGCTTGCTTTTTTTTTGCAGTAGGTTCTGGCAGGATACTTGGAGGGTTTCTGTAGATGCTGTTACCCATGTTGTAATTGGTTAACTGCTTAGCAACCAACAAACTGAATGCAATCTATGCTGTCGTCCGTCCATTTTCCATAACAGCCGATCCACAATAAGGATGAGGTGAGTCTGGAGCCGATCCCAGGAAGCACAGGCCATGAGGCAGGAGACACCAGGATAGGATTCCAGCCCATCGCAGCACACGCATGGTTACAGAC
>JAABNX020000053.1:929446-939464 GCA_015163995.2 Mormyrus lacerda | reverse complement strand
CCCCCCCCCCCCCCCCCCCCCCCCCCCCCCCCCCCCCCCCCCCCCCCCCCCCCCCCCCCCCCTCACTGACATGCCAGAATGAAAAATTGATCATTCAGAGATAAAAAAAGCTAATCAAGGTTTACAAAGGTGTCTGAAGGACGTTTACAGCAACAACAATGAAAGAATCGCTTCTGTATCTGCCAGGAGGCCTGGTCTTTTAACAGAGTGCTGTATGTTAATAGCCACTCTCACGGCGAAATCCCCAAAGCACTTTCCCCGGATCAGAATGCAGATGCAGCTGGGGGTTGCGGCTGATCCGGGGGCAGCCGGCCGTGTGGGTGACAGTCCCTGACCGCCACTGACAGGCCGGCGCTGACGGATGGGCATCATTTAACGGGACGCGCCAGTAGGCGGCTCGTGTTCCGTGGGCTGTCACACTCTAAACGAATTGGGGGGGGTAATTAATCTGGGCCACGCCGCGCGCTGCGGTCAACCAAAATGGGGTAGCAGGGGGTGCGGCTTAGCAGTGACTCCCCAGAGTTATGAAACTCTGACTCATTGGAGCAAGTCGGGGGAAATCCATGCAGGTGTTTCACTCTGGGAATAGAAAGTGCTAGAACCTTTTGTATGTGTGTTTCGCAGGGCTGCACAAGACTTGACCAAGCCCCTAGAAAGTTCTACATAATGCCCACAACCCTTTCTCCAAACCAAGGCTAGCACTGTCCACACCCCCCCCGAAATTCCACCCCTTATGGACACCCCTGGTGTTACATGGAGGGTTTGCTTCATATCAGTCACTTTGTTAGAGGGGAGATGCTTACCATTCCAGTCAAAACATCTCAATTTGTAGGAGCATCATATATGAAGGAAAATTCCATGGTGTCGTTCGCGTTTGACGACAACATCTCATAAAATGTGAGATTCACTGCGGAAGTAGTCGAGAGGAAGGCAGCCACCTCCGAAACCCCCCCCCCAAGTAATCTAAAACACAAGGACCTTCCGAAAGCAGCTGCGAACTCTGGGGCTCATACCAAAAGAGGCATGCAGGGGGGTGCGTGAAGTATCATCTCCCAGTAACTGGCGGTTACTAGTATAAAGGGGGGGGAGGGATGCGAAAATATTTCAAACCACAAAAACAATCCTGCGTGCGTTTCCAATCTTACATAACTGTGTTGATTGGCTGTCATCGTTAGCGATTAATGGACACCCACCTCAGAGAAGCGCCTGGGTAACGATGTCCGTCGGCGCCGCCATCGACGGAGCCAAGCTCTGGAGTCTCCATAAATTGTTCAGGCAGGCGGCTGCCATAACCAGAGGCAGGGGGGCGGGGGGGCAGGGGTCCTCTGGGGACTTTCATGTTTCTGAATAAGCAGAGAGCGATGTCAGCAGTACGGCTCCCAATGAGAGCCGGGGTACACAGGCAATTAATGCAAGTACTGTCTTAGACAAGGAGGCTAATGAGTTTTAATATACATGCAGGTGAGGGGGAACCGCGGAACCGGAGCCCTTAATGAACCCATGACAGCCTAATTAGCGACAATTTACAATCCGCGGATCCTAATCAGTGCTGCTGAAATGTTGCCACAAATCTTTGTATGAATCAGTCGTTTTAAATGCTTCAATCTGTTGCCTCATCCTTGATTGATAATTGCCTTTTCTCTGAAATGTACAAGTAAAACACCAAGCCAGGCCCCCGCACACTGCCCAAGCTGTTGCGTAATCTTTTAAACAAAAATAAGTAATAATATCCAGTGTTTTTTGTTTTATATTTATGGTTCCTTTTAATGTATGTGTAATTTCATTTCAATTATGTTTTATCCTTGGTTGGACAGTATGGCAACATTCATACTCGGACAATTAATTAAACACAAAGTGTTTTTGAAAAATACCGCAATTGTTTAGAGGGTCACTGTAAACAGACTCAACTTGTTTGATATTTCTGTAAAACTCACTGTGATTCTTGAATCATTTGTGCATAATTCCCAAGCTGGAGTGTATGGAAGAAGGTAAATAAAAAGGGTATCAAAAATAAGATTGTTGCACTGAAAAGGCAAAAGAATGAGCAGCTATGGCAATGTCACCTGTACATTGAAATATAATTGTATTATACTTTTACATATTTTTTCTTACCAGGATCTTTGAGAACCAACAATAAAGAGCTATAAAAATAAGAGATCATACATTTCACAGTACATTTAAATATATACGCACATGAAGATACGCATACAACTGTGCAATAAGACATCACCATCATCTGGTTCAGCACAAAAGTCATTTCTCCATGAGTCCACTTCAAGTGACGCCGTCTCTAGCCGTTCGCAGAGTGTATGAAGGAATTTTCACACTCCATAATCATCACAGTCACCAATTAAAATGACTCAGAGCCAATAATTAGACACGGATTTGGGCATTTCATTAGCCGCACATCTCCGGAGGATCTTCTGACAGACACGCCTTTCAGGAAGTTTGCCGAGATGTGGTAGGTGTTGTATGGTTGTCCGCTGTCTAGGCTGTGAATCTCTGTGACAGCACGGTTGCCTGGAATGGAGAGGAGATTTTTAAAAAGGTACGGTATGGATATTTACAGAGAACTTTAACACTGCTGGATCTCCAGGCCAAAGCGAGATCTTGGCACTGCGACCAAAGCCTGGATGTGACAGTATTGTTTCACAATCTGCTCAAACAATGAATAATTTGGATACGAAAGAATGCAATTTTTAGATTGTAAATCTGACCATTCATTCCTACCCCCCATTGTACACAAACGTCATGCTTTGTGAATCTTTCTCAAACCCCATTCCCCAAGTGAAATTGCATATGAGTATTAAAAATGACCATGAAAATCAGATCCATCTATATTTGCTTGAGAATGATCTGGAACTTCAATTAAATTCTGGGTGTGCCGATTTTATTTTGAGCAGAGTGCAATTCCAGTCCTTACATGAGGCAATAAAATGCTTCTGTACCTGAGTCCGGAATGCTTAAATTAGGTTTTTTACTTTAACTGATTGTATAATAGCCTTATATTTCTCAACTCCACAAAGAGAGGTGTCCTGATATCTAAACTCCAGGCAGTTTAGTGTAAGAAAGTGAAGACAGCTTTGATTTTGATGAGTGTTCATGAGTAAATCGTTGTATACAGTTTTAGATTTTAATTGAATACATGGATATCACACAGTATACAAATTCATACCAGAAGAAACGTCCATCCATCCATCCATCCATCCATCCATCCATCCATCAATCCAACCATTCCTGAACTCCTTTACAGGGTTGATGTAGTAAGTGATCCTAACTATATTTAATGATTCATTATTCCATTCTGGTGCCATCCATCCATCCATCCACCCATCCATCCATTCTCCAAATGCTAACCCTGGTCAGGGTCATGAAGCGCTCCCCCAGTTTACAAAAATCATAATTTATTCTGGTTTTATACAAAAGAAAAGGTTAACATGCAAAAACACAGTTTTATTGTATCGAAGTTCTTACGAGTTTAAATTTTACTGGCTACACAATAATGACACTTAGTCACCTTCTAATAATCGCGATTGTTTTGAAGTCTGAAGAGATTTATTTGGCAACAGTAGCCAGCGGAGAATAATGACTGAAGTGTCTGGCTTTGAATCTGGATATTTTGCTTGAAAATGTTTTCTTATGCTGATTTTGTTTGTACTCTCACTCTATTATTAATGAAGTGATCATTGTCTCTTGCACACTGCAGAGCTGTAAGGTTTATGCGCCCGAAGCGGCCAGAGCTGCAGGACAAAAATCACTGTACATAGTCCCTGTGGTTTTCAGATATTACATAAATGAAGTGCATTGAGGACACTTAAACTCCCCCGTGTTAAGAGGCCAGGACTGCAGACACAGACTTGGTTGCTACGGCATTGATTACCGTGGATACTCTACATATTCATTGTCTCATGCGAGGATACTGGTGGTCCATCCAGGGAAGGAAGCCCGTCTGTGGACTTTAGAAAAGCAGAATAGGTCAGACTGCCAATGTAGCAGGTAGCTTCAGGAGGTAGGCAAGGTCCTGACATGAGGAGGTGAGTCATTGCTGCAGGAGTCTCTGCTCAATGAACCTCACTTTAACCAGAGGGTACGTCTCTCACTAAATGTCTTTCGTGGGTTAAGTGTTTTAGTATCTTAAGCTTAAATCTTGTGGCACTTTACTTTTTATATACTTCTATAATTTTTAGTACTTATTTAGTTAAATTATGTTACTTTAATTCTGTTATCCTTCTACCTTGTTAATTACACAATCTGGCGTAGCATTTCATTTCAAGATTATCAGTTATCAAGATTCAGTAGTTCATTTCACTATTGCATGTGCCGCATACAGTAAAATGAATCTAATTGGTGTTCAGAGGAATGATTCAAGAAGTTGTGTATGAGCGGTGGTCACTGGAGTGGCTGGAAGTGGTACGGCGGCTTAATGTTACATCCCAAACTGAACATCGTCCAGGGAATAGGAATGGGGACAGGAATGCTGCTCTGAATGGGCAGTTGAATGTATGGATGGATGGATGGAAAAGTCTACGAGCAGGATCCAGGACTTGCAGAAAGGCAGAGAGGCCGGATGTGTTTTTTTGTTGGCTGCACTGTTTTGAAAGAGGAAGAGATAAAAACAGGACAGACGTCGAGTTTCCGCCGTTCAACCCAACGTGCCGTGAAGGACGTCGTGAGTGGAATCCGGCAGACCACAGGGAATGATGTCAGTATTCTAATGTAATTACAAACCCATCTGTCTCCTTTCGTATGACAAGCACAAAATGTCCAATTATGGTTTAATTTAAACTCTAATTAGTTCAGCCAAATTTCACAGGCACAAGTGTGAGCGTGGTAATAGAGAACAGATATACTGATGAGCAGGAAACCTGAGAGATTTCTCCTAAAATTTACTATGATTTTAAGCCATGGGCTGAAATTGATAATTGCCGAATGTGGAGTTATATTGAATTCAATTAGGAGTTGAATAAAATTACCTTTATATGGAAGACACACTCTGTTATTCAATTCTTAAAGGAAATTATTATATTCTTCCACTTTCTCCCTTGAGTTTCTATTGATTTTCTTTGGGTTAAGTAAGGTTAAGAGATGAATGGGGTGACCTTCGGCAAAAAAGGAGCATGTGACCTTTGAGTCACTTGTGGGTTAAGTGGCATTGAATCATGTGACCTGAAAATCTAATTGTGACTGTGAATGTCTGCCACTTTGTTTCGGGTCTTCACCGTCCTATAAGTCACAGTTAATTGTCCCTGCAGAGCAGAGTAATGTCAATAGCAAATGGCCACATATTTGTAAGGAACCCACCACTGATGTCTCAGAGCCGTCAGACCAAGAAACAGAACCTCGCCTATGGAAAAATGATATTTCCTATCCCCAAAACCAACCTGGCTTCTATGATGTATATGATTTGTCACCCGGCTCGATCTGGAATAAATTGACAGATGAATCAATCACCGGTCCTCTTCTTCTGGGCCTCAGCCGCGCGGGTCTGAGCCGATGTGCCACATCGACCCCCCCGCACCGACAGCTGAACGCTTCCTGTCACCCCCCCATTTGCTTACAACATGGTTTCTCCACTCTTTTTTTTTAAATAGAAAAAACTGTCCTTGAGTCTTCCAGAGCTCACACTACCAGACTTAAGAACAGTTTTCACCCGAATGAAGAAAAACCAGGCTGAACTAGACACTGAAGGTCCTATACCCCCCCCCCCCCCCAACGGACCACACCACCAAATACTACCTACCTACTTGCGTTATGCATATACTTATTTGCTATTCCATATTTTGTATATATCGTTAAATATTAAGTCTTGTTTACGTTGCTCCCCAAATTCCCTGGCAGGGTCTGGGCATCAAGGGACCAGTACATACGTAAAACTGGACGACTGGCCCGAGGCGATGTTTTCTCAGGGGCCCAGTACATCTAGGTACTTCCCTGTTTCTATCCATTTCAGAGACCAGTTTAGCCAGTGTTCCAGATGTTACCTCTCCATGACATCCAGGCTTTGGTCTCGGCGCCTCCCACCCCGTCCAGTTATTCCACTCACCCTGTTTATACCTTCGGATGCTAATTAGAACACACAGCTACATCAATATTGTCCCTGCAGACGCCAGGGAGGCTCCTTAATAGATAACAGTCGCTGATTTCCGTCTTTCTCTTTCGGCAGATTACAGATGATGTGTTTCAACGCGGGGGGAAAGTGCGAATTTATTCAGGAGACGACCAGGCTCGGCTTGGCGTTTGGGCCGTGATTAGCCCGTAATCAGCCAAGAACAAACTGATTATTAGCTCCCGGCCACTTGACGGCCTTCTGGGGCTCAGCGCTCTCTCTCCTGATTAGCCAGCCCCTGAACACTCCTCATATTTCCACACGCCGGTGCTGTTCCTGTTGGACCGCTCCTACTCCGCGCGGAGGCGCGATCCCCCTACCCTCACCTCCTCTTAATCATCGTCGCGACACCTCCCCTGATTACACTCCCCAATCTGATTATTCCAGGACAGCTGGGGCAGACTTAAGAAAGCAAATACTTGCGAGGGAAGATCATTCAGATCTTAAACGGCCTCGCAGCCATCTTTGCCCAGGCAGAACTCATCTTGTGCTCAAAATATCCCCGATATGAGTCTACATATGAGCTCGGACTTAAAAGCCTGTGGATTTATGAGATCGCCGCACCTGATTTTGAGCAATTCGGCCATAAAATTTAGATATGAGTCGCGATGATTGGGATTCCTTTTTAGATAATTACTGTTTGCCAGATTATGTAGTGGCAGACCGCCTTTTCATTTCGACCCTGTTGTGTGGCAACGCAAATTGACAGCACTGCAGGAAATACAGGCCATAACGACAGCACACCACGAACACAAAAAGTAAAATCCATTACTGTCACACTCCTTTATTTCAAGAACGTCCTTATTTTACAGTACAGATTTAACACACATCCTTTTAATAAAGAAAAACTGCAGGAAATTCATCAGAAAACATCGGACAACACAAAATATGTTTGATGGTTGCGCTGGCGGGCCTAAAATTCCGTGTGGCAGCTCTGGGGTTACATGGCTCACCTGCACAGGTGGAAGAAGAGGCAACACACACACACACACACACACACACACCTCACCAGTGGCTCCTCAAGGCCCCGGGCAGCAGCTGCTGACTGAATTGCCCCCAGCATCGGCTTCTCCTCTGGACCTGCCCTGTTACTGCCCCCAGTCACCAGCCCCACTACGAGAGCTGCAGTTACAGTAGTGATTAATTAGGCGCTTGATATGCAGAGAGGTGAGTATGAGGCTAAAATGCGGGAAGGGGGTCAGTAAACATGCTGGCCGGAGCTTATGGCTTGGTGGGTCTCCGGTCCGAACGTCTGCTGTTTGCGTCTAGAATCATGGCGACGCGATGCATGAGGAAGAGCTTGGTCCATATGATCGATGAGCCCATCGGTCACATCCACTGGGGTTCTGACGAGTTTTGGCTCAGAGCAGGGGTGCCAGAGAGATATTTGTGGGGGGAACCAAACAGTGACCAAAAGGCCTTAAGCTTATCCAGTCACGCTTGATGAGACAACAGGCGTCGATTTGGGCGAATTGTTTAATACACAAAACATTTTGATTGACGCTGGTGCAGCATACACACACTGCTGCTTTGTCGCCTGGTATTGAGTTGTTAATCACAGACAAACAGTCAGTTGGACAACAGCGTAAGCAACAGATAGCCTCTCTTCTCTACAGTGTGTTGCAAGTTTTAAATTTACTGAGCCCCAGTGTACTGTAATGTTACATATTATACCAGAACACATTAACAGATTTATTGCTTTATTCTAACAGACATAATTTCACGTTAGGTCAAGCTTAGATTAAGTTGTTATCGTCATTGCAGTAACATAAATTACCCTGTCAGAGATTTGGAAAAATCGTGTTGACAATTGCATCCAGCAAATGTTTCTTATAGATTGAGCTTATGTAGAATTCTCATCTACTTACATTGCTTGCTATTTGAAAGAACACTGTGACGGATCTGTTTTTTTTCTGGGTCGCTTTTGCCTTGAATCACATCCAGCACAATTAAAGGCAGCTCATTTCCCAATTTGTTCGATACGCAAACAAGGCAGAATACAGAGAGAATACGCAAATACAGATGTTTTTGAATAAAATGTTTTAGAGAGTGACTTTGGTGTCTGAATTATTTATTCTTTGTTAAATCGGGTCATCGTGGAAGTGAAAAGCTTTTAAGTCATGTATAGGCTGATAGGGTGACATGCATGCATGTCACCCTGTCTACCTATAAATGAGATAAAGGGAGACAGTGGGAGCGCGCGTGCAGGTACGAGAAAGCACGCATGTGCGCATGTCTACAGGCATGGGGACGCGCATGTGGGGACTTTTGTGATGGTCGACACAGTTTGATGAGGTATCCATTCCCATTTAAAAATGAAACTTATCTGAGTTTTCTTTTTTTTCCCTGAAAAGTGGAGGGGGAGGAGGGTCCATTGATAACTTGGAGGGAGGAGTCCCCCCTCCCCCCACCCATCTACACCACAGCCTCACATGTCCAGCGTTAAACTCCTTAGCGCTCATCCTGCCTTCTGCAGTCCAAACCACACCGTGAGGTATTACAGCAAGAAGAGGGGTCACAAATTTGCATGTGTTTCCTAAAATTTAAACCCACAACCTTTGCACTACTGGCAATGCTCTCTACTTATTGTGCTATCGAAACTACAATTAGACCATTGATTGGTCAGTCAGTTGGCCGGTTCGTTGGTTAAATTTGTCTCTTCGAACAGGCCATAGTGCGACAGACTGGCTTCACCCAGAGGTCTGTCGTGCTGTTGACCTGCACTAGCCTTTTACATGGGGAACAAGAACGTGATGTACCTGAGATAGGACTGAACCTCAGGAGGATAAATGATAGCAAATAATGAAGCAAGCGGCTCAGCCAATGGGGCTTAGCCGCAGAGAACCAGCTCTGGCCTCAATTCATAAGACATAACTAATATTTGAAATAGCAAATCAAATATAATGGAATATCGCTTACTTTTATGGTGAGAATAACAATAAATCAAATCCTCTTTAACCTTGGGGATGTATCTCTACTGACCTCATTTTCACATCTGCAAATTTCAAATATTGCAATTTTATTACTGTGGACACCATATTTTTTTTATACCTGCAGTAATTTAGTGTATATAAATGATGAATTAATGAATGAAGGAACACTCACGTAAGGCGAATGTCATAATGTTGAGCCTCTCGATGTGTTTCTCTCACACCGAATACTATGAAAAAGGCCAGAGAACCACCTAAAACGCAGAACATTCCAGACACCTTATTAGCATATTAAAATAAATCTGAATGCATTCTCATCGGTTAAGGAACCAACAGGACAAATTTAATACTCAGATGTCTCGCTTCAAATGTCTACAAGAAGTATGCTGCCACATTTTTAATTACGTTGTGGGATCAAGTAAATTAAATCTTTGTTGTGTAAAGGTTAAACTTTATTCCCTTTTCCCCATATGGCTGAGGGAACTTATTCTGAACCCAGAGCAATATTTGATTAAAAAGTAGATTGATCTGTAGGCGAATTAAACTGATGAGTGAGGATCAGAATAACTTTCCATTCTTCATTTCATAAACTCTGTTAATAATCCCTCTGTTTCCGCCTTATATGAATTCTTAAACCATACGCATTACAATCTTTTTACGCGTAAATAATGCTAAAATTACTTCTTATCCAGAGCGCAGACTAGCAGGCTCCGGAGGCGAGGTAATTTCAAGAAGGATATGGGGGAGGTGGCCAGGGATGCAACCACTGGGGAATCGTGGTGCATAACACAGCCATCAGCCAACTGTGTCAGATGGGGGAGGGGGCGGAATTACGGAGCGCAAGGAAGGACAGACAGAGATTTAAGTGGGAATAAAATAAAAACGGCAACGCTTTACATTCAGTGCAGCTTCATAATGCATTCATGATGCATTCATAGAATATTCAGTGCACCTTCATAATGCATTCATGATGCATTCATAG
>JAABNX020000053.1:916909-929346 GCA_015163995.2 Mormyrus lacerda | reverse complement strand
AACATTCAGTGCACCTTCATAATGCATTCATGATGCATTCATAGAACATTCAGTGCACCTTCATAATGCATTCATGATGCATTCATAGAACATTCAGTGCACCTTCATAATGCATTCATGAGCAGCATGTAACTACAGACACTCCCCAGGTTACAATGGTCCATGTTAAAGATATTTTGACTTTACGATGAATAAATGTCTTTCACATTTATACAGTACATCATTCAATAAATGGCATGAGATATTCAACAGTTTATTATAAAATAGGCTTTGTGTTAATTATTTTGCCCAACTGTAGGCTAATGTGAGTGTAGGTTAGGCTAGGCTGTGATGCTTGTTAAGTGAGGTGTACAGTATTAAAATGCATGTATCAGAATGGAACTCCATCTTAAGCTGGGAAGAGGCTTTACACCTTAACATCCTAACATGCCTTAACACCTTTGTTTATTATGTATTCTGTATTTTATACAATTATAATGTTTGTTGTTTACATATACTAAAGTTGTTAAGGTGTGTTACGGAATACTTAAATGCTGCTTATGAATGATTTATGAAAGTGCACTGAATGTTCTATGAATGCATTATAAAGGCATTATGAAGGCCCAGTTAATGTAAAGCACTATCGGAACGTCTAAATGAACAGAATTCTGCAGTTCAAATACGGTGTTTATTAGCAGATGAAGGCAATATGCACAAACACGCGAGAGCGGAAATCCCATTTGCAGTCAATCTTCAGTGGATTTGCCTATATTTCTCATAATTATAAGCAGCAGCAGAGCTAGTCTGATGTTGAAGACTGGCAGGGTATTGCCTTTAATAACTGTGTGGTGAAGGCTGTGTAATTATATTGTTCTATTTAAACAATGAGGATAATATTTGCTTCATTCTTAGTTGCCGCATTCTGGCTGCGGACGGTGCAGCGTGTGCTAATTATGCAGGCAAATGGGCTTCCAGCTCCAGGGGCTGGACCGGAGCCAGCCAATAAACCCGGAAGGCGTTTCCATCTCCGGCGAGGCTTAAATGAACTCATATTAGTCCTGCCAAGCAGGGGGTGGGAGTGCAGCCTGGACAACCAGCCCCTCCCCCTAAAACATTCCTCTGATAGGGGGGGGAGGCATGTGGGCATCGGGACACGGAGGGTTTGCATGGCGGACAACCTTGACCCCTCCCACCCTATCTTGGTACTGCTGAAACCTGTAGGAAATGCCGATATGGCAGGACCCCAGTACTCCCAGTCCAAAAGAGTACTGCATACGTGTTGTGAGCAGAAGCATCTCAGACATGAGTATCTGAACTCTCATGGGGGGTGAGATTCCAGTATAAATGTCTGTTCTGTTCAGAAGTGATTTTCCCATGTCGGTAATGGAGTTAAATGATAGTGATAATGACACTTTATTGATCTCTCTGGGGGAAATTCTCCCTTCACCTACTCCATGTTTCCCTCTATGACGCAGCTCGAAGGGCTGGGGGTTAAGGGTCCAGCTCAAGGAGGCCCACTGACATGAGCGTTCTGCTGACATCAGGCTCGACCCCGGCAGCCTTCGGATCGCAGGCAGAAAGGCAGCCACAGGTTTTCCCCCAAATGCTCTGTGATCAGTCGGCAAATGTGCAAGAAACAGCCAAAGGCATCCGGCACTGCCCTCCCCTCCCCCCCCAATGTAATCCTGAGGTGTCTCTGGGCACATCCAGCTCGCCTTCACGCCCCAGCCTTTCGGATCGCGCTCCGTCGCGGCGCTAAGTGATTATTATCCCGGAGTAAAGCGCACGGCACACAGCTGCTAGCGTTCGCAATGAGCCCCCCGTCCGTTCGCTTTATTTCTTCACTGGCTGGATTTTCAGAAATAATTAGTATCAGTGTCTGTGGGTAATTGCGTTATCTACATAAACCTTGCGCAGCAGTTCTGCTGGCACCCGGGCCCGGTCCCTGCACCTTGGCCCCGGCAGCCCCGCACCTCCACGCCCTGATTAATGCACTCGGGTGGCGAGCTGTCAGAAACGACACAGTGAATCAGGGGGCTCTCCCTCAGCACCCAAATGACACACAACAGCTAGAGAATTAAAAGTGGGGGGGGGGTGGTATTGGGGCATGATGGGGGTGGGGGGCAGTCTAGCTTGTAAGCATCCGCAGACTGACATTTGGCTGGATTAAGCCTCCTTCCGTGCCCCGCCCTACACAGAAACCCAGCTTTCTCCAGCACTGCAACCGATTCCCCAGTCGCCTGCTGCACCCCCCTACTCCAACCCCCCGCCCCCCAGCCGCAGCTGATGCCTTCTTAGTACCATGTTTGTTCAAGTCCTCCACACTGCGGCCCGGCAAACATTTATCCAGGCCCAAAGCCTGCTGCGACTTTGCCTGTGGAGAATTACGGCTTTTGTCGGGTGGGGGAGGGAGGGGGTCACGTTTGAGGGCAGGGGGGGTTAAGCAGAGGCCTGTTGATGCTCGGCGCTGTGGCATTAGCATACGGGCTGGCACACAACTCATGTAGAGGAGAGTGAACATGCACAAGCCCTGCGTGTGGACAGTGGAGAGAGGGCAGCCCTCAGCTTTTAAAGAGCAGCTCCAGGACAGATGTGGACAGCAGGTTAACATGAGCACCTTTTATTATTAATCTGTTTGTGTGTCTGTGTCTGTCTGTGGATTACGTTTATATTACATTATGGAGATCTGATGTCCCCCACAATGTAATAAAAATCTGCTAATTTAACTTTGTAGGGTCCATTTTCCAGGTCCCCACAAAGACCTGTGAAGGCAATCAAAAAACAAAAAATTCTTGCATTTCATTTGGTTACTTGTGGTTAAGGTTAGGGCTGGGTTGAGGTTAAAGTCGTTTTGCTGGGATTAGAGTTTTGCCCACAGAAATGAATGGAGAGTCCCCACAAAGATATAATTACAAACCTGCGTGTGTGTGTGATGAGATTTATCAGCAGGCTGCAGGAGCGTGGCTTTCAGCCCCCCCGTACCGCTACACTCGGGGGCCCCGCTCTTCCCGTTAGCGGGGCGCAGATGCGAACATGATAGGGGCCTTTTAATCAAGGCCTGTGATGTCACTTCCTAAATTTAAAGGACGCCCCACGTCAGCCGCAGCGCCCCGCTTATCGGGGCCCTTATTAGCGTTTACCGCAGCCTCAACAGCCCCGAAAAGCATCGGCACTAGAAGAGATAAGCCCCCCCAGCTGTGCTTTTAAACCTCGTTAATATCGAAGCCGAAATATCCATACATTCATTTTGCCACAGTGGAAAAAAATGAAATTGAAAGATCGAAGCTCAGATTGTTGTAATCTATTAATTTCAATTAAAAAATGCCACATCCATTGCCCGTGAGATTTTCATTTCAGTGCCTCAGCTGAGAGGGGGGCTAATTTGGTCCGATCTGTTTTGATGGATATTTTCCAATTAAAACAGGAAGAAAAGAGAAATCACAAACTTGTTCATAATTGTGGTTTAATCTACTCCAAACGCGGTGAAAATATCATATTTCAGGGGCAGCGTTGGGCACGCTACGGCATGTCAGGCCGCAGGTCTCGCAGCGCCTTATCCACTGAACCAGGTCTCCAGCTAACAGTCGCAGTTCATCAAAAACGTCACTAAATAAACAGCGAATGTCCTCGGCGATCTGTCAGCATGGGCAGCCCGGATACCGTTGCGTGTGAATTAGCGCACGGAGGCGGGAGGTGTGTCTCCAGAATGTTGTCGTAGATACAGGTTCTCTGGAAGCTTATTTGCTGGTCATAATGAAACAGATATAATGGATTGTCAGCCACCTGGTCTCTGTAATGAGGAGAGTGAGTCATTTCGGGGGGAACTGGAGTGCCCTTTTCCTCGGCCGTAGGGGGATGGGGGCTCACCTTAAGCTCCCCACGTGGGCTTCACGTCCTAAACAGGAATGTCGGTCATCCCGGGTGCATCACTGACACGCTCATTCTATTGCCACGTGTTTGTGATTTGAGCCAGAGAATAACAGACGGGATCAGCACGGGCATCTGCGTTGCGCTGCTGGGACTGTATGTCTAAGCTCCGGTACTCCGAGACCCACAAGTACTGCCGTTCCACTGCAGAACCCAAAGGTGGGGTGAAATAGAGCCTTAGTGGGCAGCAGTAACCTCATGCCCCCCAGGGTTTGGTGTTTGTGTCCGGATCGCACACCCTTCCAGTGTCTGTGTGCTCTTCCTCAATCACTCTGCTTTCCTGCCATAGTGCATTACACAAGTTAGGGAGAACCGGCATCTCTAAACGGGCCTCAGTGTGTGTTCTGTGGCAGTCCAGCCATCCAGGGTGTTCCTTGTGCCGATGACTCTTGGGATCTGCCCCTGAACTGGAGGGAAGATGGACCTATGAGCTAACAGTTAAACAGGTTCCTGTAGCATTTCCTTTGGATAGGAAAAAAAAATACATCTGGCATCTTCTCATGGGTGATACCTTCCTGCAGGACATTCGGAAGAAGCTGTTGCTTGCAAACACAAATCGCTTGATTAGGAGGAAAACCACGACTTTCACAGCTGCAGGTTTAGTGCCCCGTAGCCCAACATTTTTTGTTTTTTTTCATATCGGACTGAAGCCTCAGTTAGGCTCATATGAAAGAACACAAGTACGAGCCCCAGTCTGCATTATTTTAATTGCATCGCATTGTTTATGAAGCATGAGCCGAAGGTATCAATCACCTAAGTAGCTGGAGAGCTGTTTTGAGTGTTTTGTCTTGTATTTTTCATGCGCAGATAATATAGATGTTTCCCATCGTTCTCACAGTACACAGATGAAGCAGATGTGATTGCGCATTGGTTAATGTTTGGGCCCTTTAAGGGACCAGTTGGCTGGCTGTAACGCACAGTCACGGTTGGGGTTAAGATACAGGTCCCCATCACCCAGCACCCCGAGTCCGTCTGCACTCTCTACCCACAAGCCGCTGAATCAATATTCATTTCCAAGGAACCAGTCGCATTAAATTAAATGTACACAGATCATTAAATGTACATAGACCCCATCCACAGATTGACTGACTCCTCACCCATGTCCGCCTTTTCTGGAGAAGAATATAATTCATCTTATTTAGAAGGTGCTGCAAGTTCATCTACATGTCATGGACTTATCACTGTTAAAGATAAACCAGCAAAGCTCATTCCTCCCAAAAAAAAAAAAAAATTAATTTCAGATGATTATCAGAAATGATTTTTTAGACTTACGCCCCTTTTAATCCGTCTTATTTTTGCTAAAATATTTGTTCAAGTCGGCATCAGCCTGAAAGTTAATACAAGCCACATTGTTACGTAGCATATAACTTATGAAATTTAATTTCTCATTAGGAGAATGAAGGCGGATGGATGGATAATTTTGATTAATAGCGTGATATCAGCAATATATCACCAAAGTACGTGACGGCGAGCGCCAGGTTTCACTCTGGCTTTTGCCGTTTTGCGTTGTTCGAGAGCATCTGCTCGACTAACGCTGACATCGCCGCAGTCTCTAACCCACCACCTCCACCTCAACGTCCGCCAGAGATCTGTCACGGCCCTCAGCTCATCATGGAGACGCGTGCAGCGCGTCCACCCGTCTGCAGCGCGCCTTGACCGACACGTAATTAAACCGGTGACAAGCGGAGAGAGCGGTGAGTTGCAGACTGAGAGCGAGGCGGTGGGGGGGGGGCAGAAAGTGCGGCAGAGATAAGCAGAGAACATCTGAGAGAATAGGGAGGCGTTCAGAGAGAGACGGTAGACAGAGAGGCACTCCGACTATTTGAGAGGCTCATGTAAGGACCTGCCAAAACACGGGAGCGGGGATGAGAGTGATCAGACAAAAGACCCGGTATGGGTATTAGATCAGACTCAGAAATACAGGAAATAACTATCTTTACTTCATACCACAGGTAACCCTAAATGAAAGGCAATTTACATATCACTGAGCTCAAACGCTCTGCGGGGGGAGGGGGGGGTTGGGTGGTTTATTGTGACCTAGAGAGAAGCACTTTAGATTTTTGAGGGATCAGGACTGTGAACCTGTGCGTACAGAGAGGCAGCCAATAGGGAAGGTGCTCTTAAGTGGTGGGGTTTCAGATGCAGCAAATCCAGAGAAGAGGGTGGGACCTCGAATCTGAAGAGAGGCAGCCAATAGGAAAGATGTTCTTAGGGGGTGGGGTCTCAGATGTGGCAAATCCAGAGAAGAGGGTGGCGCCTTGAGTCTGAAGAGAGGCAGCCAATAAGGAAGATGTTCTTAGGGGGTGGGGTCTCAGATGCGGCAAATCCAGAGAAGAGGGTGGCGCCTTGAGTCTGAATAGAGGCAGCCAATAAGGAAGGTGGTCTTAGGGGGTGGGGTCTCAGATGCGGCAAATCCAGAGAAGAGGGTGGCACCGTGAGTCTGAAGAGAGGCAGCCAATAAGGAAGGTGCTTTAGGGGGTGGGGTCTCAGATGCGGCAAATCCAGAGAAGAAGGTGACGCCTTGAGTCTGAAATTCACACAGTCCCTTACTGAATCGAAGCCCAATTTATGGACACTTCCTTCAGAAGTTGTTGCCATTGCTTTCATTTATATCTGTCTGTCCATCCATCCAACCATCACATAGGACAGAAGGAGGACACAGGACACCCACAAGAATGGGAAACAGACCCTCAATTTTAGGAGTCTGAGTTCGTAAATCTCACTTCTGAACCTCCTAACTGTATCCCGAAGCTTAACAAATAGGAAACTTCTGCAAAATCACAAGAATAAGCAAATATTAATGAAACAAACCAGCCACTCAAATAATGTTTAATAACCCCCGGAAGAGAACTGACAGCCTACAACCACAAACCTGCAGCACAGAGAGCTGTGTAATTGCAACTGCTAAACACATTCAAGCAAAACAAATCTACCTGGACAGGACAATGCTGATTTTGCCTCATCCGATTTAAACTAACGTCCAGCTTGCATAACTGGTGCACAGTTAGCACCGTACAATTAAAATAATCGTATTAGAGGAAACGAATGATGCTGTGATCACAGCAGCTGGAATTTAACTGCTTTCCTTAACAAGCTCTGCATTTCAGGCAAAGTAGACCTTGTAGTATCTAAATCTTTAAGCATTACAAGCAACACGTGTGCCCTGATGCTCTTATTAAATCCTTGCGGATCCTGGAATATGAGGAAAGGAGGTCGGTCTGTCTTTCTTGCTAATTTGGATATTTAACATCCAAGCTAATTTGATACTGAAGGTAATACTTTTGGTATCCCAGCTAATACCTTTGGTCTACCGAGTTTCCTGAGTCACATGATTTAATGTGGTTGCGATGAAGGGTCTTTATACTCCTGAGCTTATCCAATGGCATGCCTGGAAATTATGGCCCCACCTGATACCATGTTACCTTGGGCCTCCCATGGTCAATTTTATGTACAACTTTACATATATAAGGGCCCCCCGTCAAGTGCTGGACCCCCTGAATTTGCCTTGGTACCCATGTCCTTCCAACACCTCTGTCGCTAAATGGTAGAAGTCATTAAAAGTCTTAGTTAATTTTCCAGGAAGCTAAAGCCTCACACCTGCAATTCCATCCACCTTGGTGTCTAACCACGCCGCGCTGCATTGTTTAACAAAGACCCACATCCATCCTCCCCCTAAACGGACATTCGCGCATCGTCCATATGCCGAGCGTGCACCATATCTGTGTTACAAAGCTGCGGTATTCTAACGAGGGCAGGTCGTGTAAGGAGGCGACGTGAATGTGGGACTCAGAGCGAGGCAGGTGACACCCTTTGAGCTACTCTTCCCATAACATGACGTTTCGTTGAAACTGCACAAGCTACCAAAACGTACACGACAGTCTTTTGACGCAGCATTATTTTTGGAACCGAACAGACACACACATCATTACATGGAGATCAGACTGCTTGGTGCCCACAGAAACTTCTCCTCAGCTTCTAACTCAATCCCCAGCTATGACGCCATCTACATTTTCCTTTTCATTTAATATGTGCACAGCATCTTAATGATTGGTATGAGATTACAACACTATGGTAAGGTCATTTTTGCTACCATACAGAAGATACTATAGGCCAAAATACATACAAAATACAAAATTCAGGTAGCCTTATAAAGACCAAACATCCAAAACTAAACACGCACAAAAGAAATTATGTTTAAGAAATGCTGTTTATTAATTTTAACTTTCCAACAATGTTGCCCCTTTCCGCTGTGCTAGAGGTTGTTTAAATTTAATAGCACTGGTTCGCTGCAACTCGTATTAATTTCCTGAGTATGTAAATTTCTCAAAATACAAAAGTGGTGCAGCGGGTAAAACAGCAGAGATTTAATGAACCTCCGTAATTACAACAACCTGGAGATGTGACTGTGATTACACTCACAGGCACCCGGCTCCTCCCTAAATGAACCGACTTTAAAAAAATAATAAGACATAAATCAAAAGCAGATAAAATATTTCCATTATGGGTCTGAGTCTCTCCCCTCTGGGCACAAACAGGTAGAAAAACATAAATTTTTTATTGGTGGGGAAAAATGAATTGATAATTGATACCATTAGACCCCCCCACCAAAGAAAATGGAAAATATTAATAATGCTCCCAGTTTTCCTTTGTATTGGATTTTAATGCTGACAATGTGCTGTAACCAACCCCCCCACGCCCCCCAAAAAAAAAATCTATAAATAAATATGAAAGGGGGATGCTTGTTACATTTTGTTTTCTAACAACCGTGATAATGTAACCGACCTGGATAATAAAAGAACAGTTTCTGGCTATAGGGATTTTTAAGCTCAGTTTGAGCTTCTGACAAACATCTAAGGCTGTAGCACAGGGGAGGGCAGCCCTGATCCTGAGTGCCGGAATCCAGGTTTTCTATCCTTCCTGATGAGTTACTATGTCTGAGATCAGGTGTGGTTCATCAGAGAGCAGATAAGATGGAAAACCTGGTGGATACCGGCACTCCAGGATCAGGGTTGCTGGTCCTGGCTGTAGTAAAACAATTCTAAAATAAAACTGTCAATAATTTTGATGGCAGACAAAAAGTACCAAACGCCACTTCTGCGGTGGTTTAAAACACCATGTTCTCACTGCTTGGTTAGTACATTGCGTACAACTGGCCTTTAGTTCTTAGAAAACGTACAAGATGTTCATCAAATTTCAACTGAATTCTGTTTTATCAGGACCTCAAACTGAATTTCATGAAAACGAAATGAGAAAGAAAAAAAAGGATTGGTTATGATAATTAAGAACGCAAGGCAGCGCCCTCTCTTGGTCTGCAAGGGAATTATGTGCCATATTTTCACTAATGTCCCCATCGGTCACCCAGAGGCCGCGTGGTCCTGCCCTTCGTCATCGCAGCTTAAAATAGGCCTAGTGTCGAAAAAACAAATTCACATTGACCTCATGCTAGCCATTTATGTACACGCTACATGCATCAAAAAGAAAACCCCAACGTAAGCTCACAAACAGTTCCTATCAGTTTCAGATAAATGAAATATCTAGCTGAAATATCTAGAAAAATGACATCCTCAATAAGCGACCACGACAGTATGGTGATAACTTGACACTCACTGAAGGCAGCTGGCCAATTTCATACGTCACACCGTAATCTCATTTCACTTCTAGGGTAATTATACCAAATCAATCTTTGTCAGAATTACAGGCAATGACCACATCTTTCCTAGCATAGATCCAGGCAGGCAAGGAATTAGTAAGGACTTTGCGATAGACCATCAAGGGCCGTTAGCTCTTTAGCTATGAAAAATCCAGAGCTGTAGCAGTGTTGGGTGATCCCCAGAAGCACTGCTTCATTTCTTGAATATTTCTAGGAACAGAATTTGACACTAATGACAGCAGGCGTTGGTTTCGTGTCCCGGAGCTCGCTGCCTTGGTAATGTTTCAGGAAGGGGCCCCCTGAAGTAAACAGTGCGTCGACGTGTCACGTACCTCAACGCGAACATCCCCGCTAACTTGGGAGATGCTGATTAGAGGAGACAGAGCTGTGAAGACGGCTTCGTTACTGTACGGTGTCATAATCTGTCCAGGGGAAGTTGCTCATGGCTTTCCAGTGACAGGTGGACTAAATTCGCAGGACAACCTGCATAGCACCGAGGGAAATGGACTTGTGCTGAAGAACTGCTGTGATAGCATCATTTGAACAAGCATCTCTGATGTTGTGGGGTGATATTCATATAGATCAGAGTTTCCCAACTTGTTCCTCAGGGGCCTGGAGACACATCTCAGCTCTCAGGAAGGAACTGGGAGGGAGCAAAATTGTGGACTGTCAGGCAGGGAGATGGGAGGGAGCAAGAACATGGACTGTCTTGGGGTCTCTGAGGCCAGGATTGGGAAACGCTGATAAAGACAACAGCGACCCAGTAGTAGTGCTGAATCCACCGTCCGCGAACTCTTCCATAACTGCTTGCACAATATCCGGCCCCTGCAAGCCTGAAGCCTATTCCAGAAAGGACACAAACCAGGAAACACACTAGACGGGATGCAAATTCATCTCAGTACTCACACTATATGGGCAATTCATCCATTGATTTAATAGATGCTTTTATCCAAAGTGACGTACATTTTCGTGAAATGAGGGTTAGATGATTCCTGGTGCGACAGGAGATTAGGGGCCTTCCTCCAAAAATTACAAAATTACATAGCAGACACTGGGATTAGAACTGGCAACCTCCTGATCGCAGCCACAGCACCCCAAACCACTGAAGCAGCTCACGTAACCTCATAGACTCACACTGTTGGAGGAAACTTCCAAACTACAAATATATAAAGAAACTTTTCACATACTTTCCTTTGACTTTCCCTGATTTCCCTGATACATTCCATGAGGTTTCCCTCCTGTGCACCAGGCAGTCCTTCATCAGCAAACAAATTTTCCCTCCAGACATATTAATACCATATGATCCAATAGGAAAAACAATTCTTTCCATTTTTCATGTTCCGTTTGCGTTTTAATACATCAGGGGGCTTGCTTATATTCCCTGAATAGGCACATGCCGCTTAATTCAATTTAGCTTATATATAAAGTGAATTAATATTCTACAAATGCCCCATTTAATTTTATTTCATATTAAATGTGAAGTGATTTATAGCAAATTATGTCTGAGATGTGACAGCTCGTCTCCTGGGATCCGCACCGGAAACCTTCCAGGTCACCGTTCACGTCGACGCTGCCCTTAAACAACCTGCCGAATTAAAAGCTTCCGGAATAAATAACTCACCAGCCACAGTTTTTAAAAATGATTTATTATGTGCTGGAGTTATCAAGCCTATGATTGTGCAGAATGTCACAGATCATACTTTCTTAGAGAAGTAAACACATGTCAGCTCGATTCGGTAATGAAGTATAGGACTGGATCCAGGATTTAATTACTCTCCTGTTAAGCAAATTTAAACAGCATTCAAACGGTTAGTTCTTAATTGGCCTCAACATCAATGCTTATCATGTACCAAGATGTTATTTCTGGTGTCACTATGGATAAAATAGCAGTAAAAAAGAGAAATCTCAACTTTTTTTTACCACTGTGTGATTCTGGTTGGCTGTTCGTCACATTTAATTGGTTGAAGTTCTCCTGTTCTCCACCAATGAGAACTCTACCACAGAAGCCCTTGTAAGTGATACTCGTCACTCTGGAGCTGAAGGAACCTCAGCTGAACTATCTTTAGAATAACACTGATGTTAGTTACATTATGCAGCCTCCGAACCTGCAGGATGATGCGTTCAGTTCCCCCCCGTTGTATGTTTCATGATGTCTTTGAGCTTCCGGTGCTGTCTTCCAGAAAGTCCGACGAAGTGACGTTTCGAAAATTCCCTGTGATTGTGTGCGTAAAAGTGGCCTCTGCTTGGTCTGGCATCCCATCCCAGGGGGGTTTACTCACAGCAGTGATCAAGCAGGGGTTTCTAATGGGGGGGGTGTCTAACCATTGTTAAATTGATTGATTGGTTATCTATTATAATAAGGGGCACTTGATACAGTTTGCCGGCCGGGGGTGGGGGGCGGGGGGCGGCTTTGGGAGAGTCCCCTCGGTAAATTTCGCAGTGGACCCCCTGTCGTGATGGGCCCTCCCCTCCTCTGCTACTGGCCCCGCTTCAGCATCGGCACCTGCTGGGAAAGACTCACTGGGCCCTCGACTAGATCGGCAGTGTCTGAAGATGGGTGGCCAAATGAAAGCTAACGAGCTAACGAGCTAACCTGTGTTTCACTACATACAACCGCAGCACTACCAGGACGAAAGAAAAGAAAAACAAAAACAGAAAGAAATGAAGAATCATGCTGATGTAAATTCTAACATCACACACTTTGCCCACTGCTGTGAGGACTTTGGTTTATTTACAGCCTTGAAATGTTCCACCCGAGATGAGAGAATGTAGGTTGACCTACATTGGAATCCGGCTGTCGCACTCCGCCCTGATGAGCAACGTTCTTAGGAGACGCTGAAATTGAAGGGGGCCTTAAAGAGGCACGGACTGACGGTGGGGG
>JAABNX020000053.1:892811-903386 GCA_015163995.2 Mormyrus lacerda | reverse complement strand
CTTATGGCATTGTCTGAACTAGATTTTTGTCATGTAATAATAATAATAATAATAATAATAATAATAATAATAATAATGTTGCCTTAGTGGGTAGCTTTGTTGCCTCACACCTCCAGGACCGACGGTTCGAATATTTCACTCATACTTAACCTTTCCAGGATAAATTCCGATTTTACACATAATTGTAATTTACCACGTAAAAATGGCTTATTCAGTTCTCACTGGTTTGCGTAATGGGTGCAGATGGTCACTGCATGCATGGGGCACACAGCTGGCGCTAACAGGTCGGCACCCCCACACTGTGACGCTTGATAATGTCCAGTGCGGGGTAATGCATTTGCAGGCGCTGATATTAAAGCAATTCCCCCAAGTGCTTTGAAAGCGAGGCATTTAGGGGCCAATTTCGAGGAGACCTCTTTAATGAAGATGGCAGTAAATGTCCCTCGTGGGCAGACAGATCAACTCAGAAGCCTGGAGGGGGTTCCAGTTTATTAACTGATAAGTCACCAGTGAATGGAAGATGCCCCACCTCTCCTAGAGGACTAATCACTTTAAAGCTAACTGCTGATTCCTAACTGCTTGTGTCTAAGAAGCTTTTCATCAGTAAATGTTGTGTGTGAAACACTGAGCATTATGGGAGGAGCATCTTCAGGTTCATGGCTGATTTGCTCATTATAGAATGAGCTTTTCCACCAATCAGCGTCACACCTGCTGTCATGTGACGTCCAGTGATTCATTGAGACTGGCAAAGCCATTCTCAGCTTTCAGTGTCTGTCAAACCTTTTCCGCTCACAAGTTTGGAAAAACAGCCAAAGCGAATACAAGGCAATATGAGAACAAATGTTGGTCTCCAATAACACACACTCAGCCCATTCGGCTGAAAAAACTCTCAGCGTTTTATTTATGTGTACATTTCCACTTTCACCTTCCCCCAAGAAAGAAAATGTATTCATACAGATGAATAGTACTCGGAATATATTGTGACAACTTTACTGCTTTTGTACATTTGAGTTCCATGGAGTTCACATCTAGTTACATGAACCGATCGTTTTCCCCGTGTAACTGAGAACGAGCGGAGATGGTCTTATGGGGATGGGGGCGGTGGGAATGTTTCTGGGGTTGGATTGAATCAGACAGGTATACTCAGCGTATACAGGCATATACAGAAGCAGCTCAGTTAAGATAAACTATATACAATACAAACCATTCATACAAATTAAGCTCTAGGATATAGAATTTATCACATGTATGACAGTTGGCGAGGGTGAGCAAACCTTTTCTCCGCTGGCCTGATGTGGAAATTAGCCTTCATCCGGCACATCAAGATAGAACAAAAAATATTCAAGGGCCTGAGATTATCGTTCCCGGATGGGTAAAACAGGCATAGGCTGTCTGTGGGAAGGACGTCCAGCTGCAGGAAGGAATATCTCATAGGTGACCAAGAATGTTCTTTTGCGAACGCGCGGGGCATTACTTATCAGAGTGGTCTTAGTACTGGAGTTCTGGGGAACGCAAGGTGGAGGCAGTAGAGGAGAGAATGACTGGAGACTGGGGGGAGGCGGGGGGGGGGGGGTTTGGATGAGCCAGATTCTGAGTAAGACACCCCAGGACACCCCAGGCTGAAATGCGTCTGTGTACCTGCAAAATCAAGACCGAATATTTGTTCAAAGAAAAAAAAGAACGTACCATCTAGAATTAAATTGCAGTAGATGTATGGGCAGGGCCTCCAGTCGTAATCGCCAATGAAATGACTTTTTTTCAGGGTTACGTAAGATTTGACAGCAATTCCAGCTTTCAATGCTATTAGCGTCTATGTACACACAATAATCTTAAGGGACAACCCAGTTAGCGTACAGGAAAGAGCATAATAATATTAATAATCAGATCAAGACACTGGATAGGAACATTACTGCAACACTGCCTTGTACACCTTAACTGTTTTTCCCCAGAATTACTCAGTATTACACCTGAATGGAACTGTATTCGACAGAATAATTCATTTGACTCATATTTTGCATCACCATTCTGTTGTGGATATGTTCAGGACT
Source organism: Mormyrus lacerda (assembly GCA_015163995.2). Lineage (NCBI taxonomy): Eukaryota > Metazoa > Chordata > Actinopteri > Osteoglossiformes > Mormyridae > Mormyrus > Mormyrus lacerda. Next base: position 901,338 of record JAABNX020000053.1, on the reverse strand, counting down.
TAAGAAAAAGTGAAAATATATTGGGGGGGGGGGGGGATGCCCTTTAGCATAACTTTTTTGTTGTTGTTGTCCTGGCGGTCTGGTTCTCAGCCGGACGGGAAGTAAGGAGTGTCACTGTGGTAGTTATAATCTGGACATACTTTCTGCACTAGTTTGTAGTCAGTGCTGTAGAAGGAGATGTAGATGCAAATGACTTTGAAAGGTTTCGAGCAGAGCCATGAGACGTGGCTCTGCGTCTGGTCCTGGTAGCACGTCTTGGACGGGTCGAAGTTGCACAGGGTGTTCTTGGTAGACTTGTCTACCTTCTCATACTCGATGCGGCAGTTGAAGGACTTGGAGTCTTTGGCGTCGATGACGGACTGCTGGGCCGTCAGGTCGAACTCCACGATCTTGGTGGGCGGCACCAGGCTGACTGACACGTTTCCTTGCCCCGTGGAGTTGTGCCGGAAGTAGACGCTGAAGGTGCCGTTTCCATGGTCCACGATCTTGCCTGTGATCAGCAGGTTCAGCTTCACCGTTTTGATGTTGGAGTTGAAGTCTCCCCACCCAAACATCTTCTTGAACTTGCCCGTCTTGACGATGGGCCGCCTCTTGGCCCGGGGTCGTGAGTCCTGGGGTTCTGTGGAGTTTCGCAGCCAGTCCCACAGGTCCTGCTCGGAGTACGGCTCCGGCGTCTCGTACCGCAGGTCCAGCGCGGTGCTGTTTTCCTTCCCGTGCAGAGTCTGTGACAGTAGCCGGCTGATAGACAAGTCCTTGCTGCTTTCTGTCCATATGTGTTTTAAGGTCGACTTAGGGCTCCCTGATTTAAGCACTTCTGACTTGCCTGGACTGGAAGCATGGGCACTAGATACCTGACAAGACAAAAAAGAACAAAAAAAGACTGATTTATCAAGCTGTTGTGCGTGCGATCACCAACAGATCTCAGACAGTGAGGGCGGGCAGGTACATCTCCAGCTGCATCACAATCAACACGGGTAATGAGCTCAGCGTATGCAATAAATAACTAGTGATAGTCACATAGCATGGAAAAAAAAAAACTCAGAGAAACAATACAGGTTTAGACGTAAAAACAAACCACCAATTCTCGTTTACACCAAAATGTTTGTGCCTTTCTTTGTTTGCCCTGTCGTAGCCGGCCGACACCCTGTGATATGCATAATTCTGTCTCTGGAAGTGAGCGCAGGCCTGCTTGTTATAGGAAGTACTTGACTCTGTGATTGATGCAGCTACGAGTTCCGGGCGATTAACATGGATGTGCGAGCCAAGAGCCGGACGGCAAGCTAAAGGGGAAGGTGTCGCCTGGTCTCCACTGTAAAACACGCCGGCCGCTGTATCGGTGATGGTTTACATACGGGGGAAAAGCTGTCGGGTCACGGGGCAGGAGAAAGAGCGAAAGTAAAAAAGGGGGAAGACAGCATAAGAAAGAGTGTGTCAGCAGAGAGGTTAGGGAGAAGGGATTTTAAAGAGGCAGCGTTCGGGCACAGGGCCGCTATCGCAGCAATATAGACCGGCAGGAGAGGAAACTGGACGGAAATATGACAAAGTAGGACAGCAAGCAGCTAGAAAGAAGGAAAAGAGTCAAAGTTCGTCACCAGCCCTCATCCTCCCTCCATGATGCTGCCGAATTCCAGAGGCACAGGAACGGGGCCAGATGTCAAGTCAGCCGGCGAGGACGACCAAGGCAGCTGGGAGCCGTACACACCCCCCCGCCCAGGAGCCGCAGGGATGCGGTTGCTTACACAGGGATTGACTTGAGGAAGCACGGCGACAGGGCCCATCTGGGCCGGCAGACTCCGAACATGGATGCGGGGGTGTTCCATTACACCGGACACGGGCTACTATGGTGTCTTTATGGCACAAGGACCCATGGGGCTCAGGGACTGGAGGTCGGGGGTTATTACAGCTCTCAGCACGGGATGGGCTCCGTCGCAGCCCCCAGAAAAATAATTTTTCCAAAAACGGTTAGTAATTTGTCCTGCATTTTCCATGTACATTTCTGGAGGGGGGGGGGGGGTCCTTCGTGTGGTTGAACAATTTTTTTTTTTCTAAGTCAAAAGAGCAAAACTATAACAGCACGAGGGTCAGAGTGTGTTGTTCTTAGTCCCTCACACAGCAAACTGACTTTAAATTCCCAATTCAGCCGGTTACAGATGAGTAGAGGGGCTTTTCCCCCAAGCTGTCTGGAAACATCTGTGCCCTTCCGTGTTTCAAAGTAACAAATATACTTGTGTGTTCTTTTTCACATGCAGACGTCGTCACCTGCAGTTAAAGGGCCATGACCCCAGTGTGACTCGGGTTCTGCATGGGAGAAGAGCAGTTTTCATGTTTCACTGAATTATTTGTAAAATTTCACAATGTTGTCGTTTGTGTTGCGCAAAGATCATTTTTAACACAAAGGACTTGCGAGAAAGCAGTTCATGTCTCTTTGCCAGCTGTCAAAAAAAACAACAACAACAAAATGGATAATACAATCTCTTTCCTACTGGAAGACGCCCAGTGCATTCTGGGACTGCCACCAAAACGGGCGCAGGCAGCCTGCCGGCCGCACACTTCGCCGGCAGCCGAGGCGGGAATCTCCGTCGCCTCATTATCCGTGTGATTCACGGTGCCGTAGTGTCTTTCAGGCAGATCGAGGGCGGCGGTGGGACACATGCCGGGATCCGTCACGCTCCTGAACCTAGCCGTGCCAAATCGCGCGCCGAAGTGGTGTGCGGCTGGCCTTGTTTCATCCTGAGTACGTCGTTGAGCGATTTATGGCGGATGGAGGTCATGTGTAGAAGATCACCCTTCGTTAGCGTCTGGCGTTTTTTCCTCGGTTTTTCTGAAAGCACGACATGCTGCTCGTTTAGCTCCGTCATCGAGCAAATCGCAGAAAGCTTTGTGAATGGACGCAGCCGCCATTGGGACGCAGCTAAGACCTCCCTCTGATCCTCTTTGTCTTCCGGCTAATGTTTACTAAATCCCACTCCCGCCATATAATTAAAAACCTCCATGCTCCCGTTAAAACCAGGACACAGACTGCCTTGTGGTAAAGGCACAAAAGAACTTTAATTAATCAACTACATTGAAACGCTCTAACAGACAGAGCTAATGTTTACACACAGCTACAATATCACATTAAATATGGTCACAATACTATAATAAATGGTCTGCGTTTCCATCTGAACGAGAATTTAAGGTAGCTGTTTATGTTCTCCAAAGAAACAATTAGTTGACCTCAAAATCATTAAACTGTCATTTAGGGGAAGTATCAACTGTATGGTATATAAACATTGATTTAAAGAAGCATGAAACGATATTTCTTTAATAAAAGCAATTTATCTACATTCAACATTTAGTGCTCTGTACGTGATCAGCTAAATATTGTTATTTGCATAATAAGCTGTAGTGTTTTTTTTCTTTTTTGTTATTTTCTATATAAATAAAATAGCTGAACAGAAACACAGGTGCGAAGCTGTGCTCCGGAGCTCATTAAGATAAGAGGCAGTCGACATGGGCGACGCGTCTCGCGGAGAAGCGGGAATATCGCCACGGCATCCTCAGTGCGCCCTGACAATTCCAGGCGGAAGAGACGCGGAAGCATGAGAGACGGGCCACCCGCCTCGCCTCGAATGAGCGACTGAGAAGCAGCGCTGCCGGACTGTTCCGCCAGGACCGCATCTGGTGGCGTGGGGGGGGGGACGTCCCAGCTTCACTCGGACTTCCCGTTTGTTGCTTTTTTTCACGTGCGTCTTTTTATCCCGAGTTCCTTCACTTAACTGTGGTGACTTGCGGTTTTTAGTCATCTGTGCAGCTGTATATCTTCATTGGAAAGATTCAGGGTAAGTACCAAACTTAGAGCGTACTACCACAAGGCCCCCAGCCCCCCACCGGCTGCAGACAGCAGTCTTCACGACACACTGTCTTGTCCTTAACTGATACAGTACCTTGCCGCCTGCTACTGAAAATTCACAAATACGTTTGATCTTGTATATTAAGGGTTGGAACCTGGAGGAAGAGCTGGTTAGGAGGTAGAGAGCATTCCGGATGGGATCCCAGTCCATCGCAGGGCATAAACTTTCAGTGTTTATTTCTGAAAACTGAATTAAATATACCAGTAGCTGCAGTACTTGTAATAACGCGTTTGATTTATCCCGTTGTATTCCCGCTAGTGTAATATAACCGCAATCGCTGCATACATGTTTTGTGAATTTACTGGATTATGTTGCTGATGACACAGTGGCTGCTGCAGCCTCTGGAACAATTTAAACGAATTAGGAGACCATTAGCAGCTCATTAAAAATGACAGAGTGGGCTCAGGTAACCAGGCGAGTCCGTGTAACACGGAACAGAGGGGTTTGGTGCTGCTGTGTCACCATGCGTGTCTCTGCAGTGTTTAACATCCGAGTTTGATTTAAGAGGATTATGGGAAAACTGCAAGCCATAGGTAGCATAGCTATGAAATGCCAGGTGGGGGGGGGGGGAGGTAACCTTACTGTCATGTCTGCTGATTCCAGTAAAGCATGTTATTGGTTCCTGTAAAACATCCAGCTGTAGGAACATCAAATTCTTTATCAGCAAAGAAAGGTATAATTACTTTGCCGTTGTTCCAGTATTTTTTCCCACAAACTAAAGTACAGAACAGGGGATTTTGGAGGAATGCAAGAAAGAACCAGTTGTCCTTCACTCTTGGCGCTCCGGCTGAGTGCAAACAGACCTGGGAATCCGTGCGACAGCTGAACAGAGGCTCAGGAACAGAGGCTCAGGAACAGAGGCTCAGGAACGTCAACCGGGGAGTAGCTGAGTTAAGCTACCTGGAACCCATGAATATTCATGAGCAGTGGCACAAATCATAAATCCAAGATTACAAATGATAAAAATGGCATGGGGATAAGCACGAGTGGCCAGAAGAAAATTCATGGCTCCCATGTCAATTGTAGGGGTGGGGGGGCGAGGGCAATCAGGTGACCTCAGTGCCATCACTATACAAGGCACACCCAAAATGTCGTGGCATTATCGTACTGGCGGCTTGACACCTAGTGAAAACCCATTTGCTTGTTTGTCGATTTATTTAATTTAAATTTCCAGTGCACTAATCCCTGAAATTCAAGTCTAACTATGCTGTAAGGAAGCAGGCAAGCCAGCTTTTGTCTTCTGGTCCTGCTGTAATCAGTCACAGTTTGTGTACGAGAGACAAAGACGCTGAAATCTGTCACCACAGCATAACCCTTTCCCCTCTCTGCAGTCGGAGCTGGCCCCAAAAAATGATGTCATCAGAGTGCGACCTGCCACAACGCCTTGAAGTAGATAGCCAGAGAGTGGCTCTCAGACTGCGACTACAACATTAACTCACTCCCCCCCGTGGCTCTGCCGGGGGGGGGGGGGTAGGAGTGAGGGTGCGGGAGGGGCAGTTTGCCACAAAGGGAAAGGATGTGAGAGTTTACCACTGAAGGACTGAAGACGTCCATGAAAAAGACAAGGTCTTTACTTCATTAACTAAAAGACAGCACCCGCTGCAAAATAACAAATCTAGACTATAACATATTTATACATGTGTATTACTCACTTTTTAACTTGAAAATTCTCCCTTTCCCACCTTTTAAATATCATTCATTTCATTACCATTTCAGGGTAACAGTGCGACTGCAGGGCACAAACGTGCAAAGCTAAACCCATTTCTGTAAGCCGCAGATCCGGCTGGGAAAAACAACAGTAATGGTCAAACTCTCTTCCTTTCCTGCATGAAAATTTACAACCTCTACCCCATGTTCCCCTTGGGGAGCGAGAGGGGTTAATGAGCTGTGGTTGGTAAGCGGGTCCCCCTAGACCTTGCGGCTCACTAACCGCGTTAAGAAGGCGAGCCGCTGGCTGAAATGTTGATGGTTAATATCCCAGGGGAGGAATCTCCTATAGTACAGCTGAGACCATGTAACCTAATTGATTAAGTAGATGTTCTAGTGAACGAACAGGCAGAATTAAGAGTGCAGGTCTGTACACTAAAGGAGTTCCTGGATGTGCTGTCTTTTCGGGATGTATGCTGTGCTGATATGTAAAAGAACTGTTTTTAAAAAATGAAAAAAAAAAAAATCTGTCATGAGAGTGACAGGGTTGACAGGTGGATGGACGATTCCTTCACAGCCCAAACCGGTTCCATCTGCTGGCCGCAACGGCAAAGTGCAGCTCGAACTGGAGACTGAGCAATGGCGGTAAAACTCCGGAGGGAAAGTCCTCAGAGACCTGCACGTTATCAATCAGCCAGCTGACACGAGCAGCGCTGCTTAAAATGGAGAAAATTCTGTGCGTTTTTAGACGAACCCTTTGAGGTGATGATAGGGATTTGGTAGCCAGCCGTTGTTTGCGTGGCAGATTCCTGGGATGAGGACAGCGATGGTGCTTGCTGGTGTGTACACCTACAGCATCCTTCCTTTTAATGATGGAAGCAGTAAGTATCAGTCAGATGTTCTTTCTTACGATCCCTTATAACTTATTGGAGGTCATGGACTCCCCATACCCTTAATTTCCAGCCATTGCCAAACCATTGAACTGTTCTCTGTAGGCATTGAGATGAATGGATAAGAGGCTGAGTCTGTACTGGGGGAAGGATGCTGATGGCAAAATATTCATAACTTAAGCCAATAAATACCCTTTTTTTGAGGGGGGGGGGGGGTAAAGTTCCCAGTAAAATAGGCCTAAAGATGCTCCTGATGTTCTAAATACTGCATAAATATTTTATTGATATTGCAATATCATTACTAGCATTAAAAATGCTTTTTAAAGTGTATTGGAAATGTAGATAAACCATTATTATTGATGATAACGTCACAGGACACGCACAATGGCCTTTTCTAAAGCTGATTTATTAAAAATAAGACCATCTCCAGCGTCAGACAGCCCGTTAGCCATCCCGAAAACAATCACAGGCAAATCTCAACGCACCTCTCGCCGGAACAATTAATCTTGCTATTTTAAAATGCCCTCCCGCTTTTTTCCGGAGCTTATGGTCCCCCTCTGGCTTCCTTCACTTTCGGCTCGCAGGGAACTCGGTTCTCTACGCTTCGCGGCGTCCGGCTGCTTAAATCCCGCCTGCAGACTGCCGCCGTCTCACGGCTCGAGTTTTATATTAAAATTAAGCACCGACATGCCGGTTCCCACACGGGGATATCGGACCTGCAGACTTAGTTCATGAGTGCTGGCCCACAGCGTCTTTTACCGCTTCACTGGATGTTGATCAGGACAGATTTAAATCCGTACACACTGCTTTATTTATTTTTTCAGATCACTTAAAGAAAACCACTTAAGGAAAAGCGCATATTGTTTGTTTGCTCGCTTGTTTATTTTTCTTTCGGTTTTCCTTCCTTTCGATCCATCTTTTATTTTTAATTGACTGAGGACTGACTGCGTGCCGTATTGGAAGATGCTGACACACCGGAAATTCTCACTTTTTGGGGTAAAAATAAATATAAAAATAAACAGCCGCCACTGAGCATTCCTTCGCCTAAATGCTGATCTCGTCTATGCGTGTAACTCAGTCATATTTGTTGCTCACATCTTGAAACTAATATGTCCTGAGGCGCCATAAATCAAACGGAGCTTAATGCTGTCGGCCCGCAGATGCCGAATCACCCCAATTAAAACCTGGGGGAGGCGACTAACGCGGAGCGGCTCAGCCGGAAAAGGGCACCTGCTCTGCCGTCATCTGCGCCATCTCCCCCCAGTTTCTCAGCGCTGGCCCTGCCATTCCCGCAAAGCCTTTTTCTATCTATCTATCTATCTATCTATCTATCTATCTATCTATCTATCTATTTTTATTTGTTTACTTGTTTATCTATATCTGTTTTTATCAATTTATCTACCTATATCTGTTTTTGTTCATCTGTTTAATTCAATTATTAGTTTATTCATCTATTTTTGTCTGTTCATTTATTAGTTTGTTCATCTGTTTTTGTTTGTTTACTTGTTTATATTTTTGTCAATTTATCTACCTATATCTGTTTTTTGTTCATTTATCAGTTTTTTTGTTCTATTTATCCGTTGTTCTAGGCCTATCTGTTCATCTGTTTACTTATTTGTCTGCTTGTTTATTTATTTGACAGCCCGACCTCATTATTGTAAACAAGGCGAACAAACCTGCAGCACCTTCTCCGCGGTACCCATTACTCTCAGCCGTTTGTCGCACACGGAAGGATTAAACTAATCTTCAATGTCACGCCTAATGAGATTTTCATCTCGGATAATCAAGGAGGACCGCGGCGGAACACTTACTGCGGCCGCTTTGGTGTAGGACCATAGGTGAGGATATTTTAAGTGCCAACATAAACGTTCTTCAGAAATGAGTTCTATAAAAACGTGGTTATCGCATAACAACTTTAAACCAAGGACGCAATTAATGTGCGATGGTTGTTAAGTGATATTAATGGCAATATTTAAGAGTTCTGCATGTTTTACGCTTTAATGTGTTGAAAAGGCATAAAAGGGAAATGTGGTAAAGAATTATAATTCCCGTTTAATGATGCATTAGACTATATACAGTGAAATAAGCATATATATA
>JAABNX020000053.1:828286-847920 GCA_015163995.2 Mormyrus lacerda | reverse complement strand
TCCCCCTCCCCCCTAGCTGGTGTGAAGTCGAGCCTGACTGGGTGTCACAGAGCCCTCGCCGAGGTCTAAATTGGGGGGAAGTCAGCATGGGAGCGTTTGGTAGGGACACACTGAGACTGTCCTTTTGTCACCAAGTGTGGGGGAGGGGGGCATACATTCTATAAGGACCCACCCATTACTGCTGTCAGGACCAGGTCCAAAAAGGACCCCATCCCTCCCCCCGAGCCTCTTTTCCTATGTTGCCATGACAGTGGGTCAAGCACAAGTACCAGATCGGTGTTCAGGCCGGGTCCTTACCAAGGTGCAGCGACTCCAGGCCTCCCAGTCGGACGGCACGCAGTCCTCCGGGCACGGGAGGCGGCTCTCCCGCGCCCCCAGCGGCATCTCCTCCGGGTCACACAGATAGTCCTCCACAGGGTCCGCCGGCCCATCGATGGTGTTCAGCATGCACCTGTGCAGGATGGCCGCCAGGGAGAGAGTTAACACAGGGGCAAGTGGCCTCAGCTGAAAGCTGATTGGCTTCCTCCCCTGTCACTCAATGAGTTAAACCATATCATTGGCTAATGATAACGTTGGCCCCTCTATATGAATTGCATCTCTCCAGGGGGAACGCTCAGGGACATACCGGACTTTCCTGGTCTGCACGCCCTCGCCGCAGTTCTCCTTCAGGTCCACATTGCTGACCTTCCAGACGCTCCACGGCTCAGCCACCCAGACGTACTGGCTGCAGTCGCTGACGCACGGCACCACCTCGTATACCTGCCGAGGGCACGGGAGGAGGGGCTTAAGCTTCCGCACGGACACATGCTAAACCTTCCCGTGCGACCTCTGCCTCAAGGATTACGCCCCTAAATTAAAGTGGGGGTGGTGTAATCTGTCTCAGTGAAGCTACTCAGTGCAATCAGTTGGATTTATGATTAATTTACCCCCCCCTGGTGAGAGGGACACGTGCTGAGCGACTGCAATGAAAAACGACGGCAATAAAGTGACAAAGTTCCCCTCAGGAGGCAGCGGCGGCTGTCCTCAGTCTGCTGTCTTGCCACACCGGAGCCGCGGCAAACAGGATTCCCCGCGCGCTGCTTTACAGTGCCCACCCCCCCAGAATACAGCTGACTGTGAGATCAGCTAAACAGAAAAGCAGCAGCTCTCCTCATAAACCAGAAGGGGGCTGGTCTTCCTTACCTGGGCCTGAGGACAGGGTCATGGGCGCATCCAGCAGTATGACAGAGAAAGGAAATCACGGTCAAAACAAGGTACATCACCTTTGACTGGACATGCATTTCAATCGCAGTATCAGTGACTCACACGATAACCACACGTATGTGTTTAAACATTAGTATAGGAATTAATCAGCGGAAACACTTCAAAAACAACTATTACGTTCAAGAATTGAATATCACTATTAGCCATCTGATTTTAGGACAGATAGAAAGGGGAGATTCCTGGTTTGAAATATCGATGACAAATTCATCAGAAAATTAAGAAAGCAATTTTTCTCATTCGCCATTCATTTCATTCATTTTTCTACATTTTTCCTGCTTTTCAGGTGAATCTCTCTCCACTTCCCACTAACAGGTAAACCACAGCAAAGTTATCAGTCATTTTGGGGTCACCGCCAGGGTTTGCTAACGGTCTCAATACGCTTTGATAAGCGACGGTGGCCATTCACAGGATGGACTTCACATCCTTCACCTGGTTGACGTGGTCGAGTTTGGGGCAGGGCCGGCCGCCGTTGTACGGTTTCTCCCTGAGCCATTTGGACCGCACCTTGACCCCGCTGCCACATGACTTGCTGCAGCGGGACCAGCTGGACCAGGCGCTCAGCTTGCAGTCAGACGGGCAGGGGATGATGCAGGCCTCCTCGATGTGGCCTGCGGAGGAGATCAGAGGGAGGTTTCACACGTACTTCACACTGGCGTCACCCTGAGAAACGGCTTTCTGCACTCATCAGGTGCTCAGAGAAACCCTGAGGGCAGGCCGAACTGCTGACTGCTTTATACATCACTTCAGATTTCCTTCTCGGCTACATTCAGGTTTTTTGCTGCTTCACTGATCTCAAACCAGGCACCTGACAGTCTCGTCCAACTCACTGCCCCCTCATCGTACCCCAATGCGAGACAGATCATGCTCACTTTAAGCACATCGGCCAGAAACCAATTCACAGCCTTCTGTCTGCATCTGAAATGGTGGTTCGTGTATACAGTCACCTGGAAGAGTGCTGAATAGCGCAGATTCACAATGGCACAGTTTCAGCTATATTTAGATAAAATTCACAAACTAAAATCAAAGAATAAAAAAGTATAATTAGTCTAGGAATGTTTATCCTTCTGATCTGGACCATTTACTGCTTCATGTTATTCTAACGGTGCCCCTGAAGATGATCTGTACGCCTAATAAAGCCTGACTGTGAAATGTTTACGGCCCACCTGTTCCGAGGGAACGGGTAAAATGCTCGGTTAAGTCTGAGTGTCTGTGAGCCCTGCGGTGTTCTGCAGTCCTGCAGGATCCTTCAGGGAGCCGCCTTGCTGTTTTGTCTCACCATTATTTGAATAAATGCATATATTTTGCATAATTCTTCAGCTTCAATGTTCAACCAGTTTCCTCACGGAGGAGAAGTTTTTTCTGCCTTTCGGTATACGAGATGGAGCAAAGGGTGGAAGTCAGGTAAGGGTGATGTCAGGTAACAACTGGAACCCCTCTCATCTTATTGGGTAGCCCTATTCGCCACCACAATGGGCATTTTACAGCATAAACTGAAATTGAACACGATCCTTTTATAGTTGTTTCGTAGTTACTCCTTGGTACAGTGATGTATTATGGGTAAAACACAGCTATTTGCACACCCACCATGGCTGTTGCAGCGGGACGTCTCCACCAGCCTGCTGTTCTGGTCATAGCATGCCATGGCCTGATAGCGGTGGCCCTGGCCACATTCTTTGATGTCTCCCTGGACCTTCATTCCCAGGATCCCCTCCACACGGCCGCTCTCGGGCAGGATACAGTCAGACCAGTTCCCCACGGGCTGTGCGTTGTACTTGTCGCAGGGGCAGTACTGAGTCTCGCTTAGGGGGTACAACTGTGTGTTCCTGCACTGATCTTTCTTCTTGCTCTTCCCTAAGTGTGTAACCAAGAAAACAGAGGAGGGGAGCAAACACAGACTAGAAATCAAAATTGTGATTAATCTGCATGACAATTTTCCATTAATCACTTAATGTAAGAATATTATATCAGAAAAACTTTATGAGACCTTTCTCTTTTATAAGGGTACGCTCATTATGTGTCTGATATATGGTTCCTGATGTGTTTCACAGAATTCACGATAATTTCCTCTTCTAGACTGAGTTTCCTCTGGTTGCTTCAGTATATCTAGCTGGAGAATCTTGGTCTTGGTTCTAATTCGATAGGTGTTCACCATGGCTCACTACTTAGCCCCCTACACTGCTGACTTTTTAGTAAAGATGCAGGTTTGGATCCATCATGAGACCCGTTATCTTCACAACACGTAATCTCTAATCCATGCTAAAAACAACTATAAGGACTCACAATGGAAACCTCTTAACTACACGAGCCAATAAGATGATCTCAAGCAAACTGCCAGGAAACTTGTAATTAACAAATTAGATTTAACTCGCTTTTCTCCTAAATAGACAATTCCCACAAATATTGGGACATGATAGCAGCTGGTGTTCTTTGCTGGCATTTATTCTCATTAGTGAGAGTCAATGGCGGATTCTGTAAACAGACCGCACAGAGAGTTCATCCCTTGATGCCATATTACACTTATGTAGATTAAGGCAAGGCGTGAATGTACTGCAAGGTGCTGCAATTAAGAGTTCGAAAGTCTTTTTAGATCACAGTGTGACTCCATCCCTCTGTGAATGTAAACTGCAAGTCGTCCAGTGAAGTGCCTGTGCGTCCCATACCAACGAGGGCCCTCTTCCGGGTCCTGACGCCGCCACAGTCGGCGGAGCAGGGCGAGAACTTGGACCAGCTGGTGAGTTGGCAGTCGTCCTGGCATGGGACCTGGCAGGGCTGGGTGATGGGTGGCATGGGACTGGAGAACCTCAGGCACTCCCCGATGTCCACCTGCCCACCATCCTGCTTCCTACAAGAGACAGCTGTGGGGGGGACAAAGGCAAAGGCGGGAGGCACTTTCAGTTATTTTGGCCAGTCAATGGGTAGAAATATGACAAGAAAATCACCAGAATCAGTACAGAAATAAACTCCCTGATTACAATATGATGACTCCTACTGAACATCACAGGTGATCTTAGCTGACTTAACCTTGCTGCTCGTACGACATTTAAATTGCATGGTAAAATTAATTTCCTATTGTTGTTTATCTTTTGAAAATCAGCCCTTTGGACACCTTTGTTGAGAATACAGCTGATTAGTCGACCTTCGTAGGCTTCAGATAGGAAGGATTTAATTTTCATCATCATCCTTTGCCTAATGCTTGTGGCAGCCTGTTTTATCCTGAATCGTGGGCAAAACATTTCCTGTCTTAGCTGGGAAACTGGCTGATATCACATGATCCAATAAGAGAAAGTCACTTTTATTCAACGGGAGTGCCTGACAAAGGGTTGCTGTTGACTTTAACTTCTACTGAAACTCGCCAGAAGATGTATCATACAGGGTTAAAATTGCCATAAGTAGAATAGGAATGTGTAAATCTGTGGATCGGTAATTGGTGTCGGGTAAGTGACATCACTTGCTGGAACAGGTGATTTACTGCCAGCGTAGGCGTAATTCGTTTTGAGAATCAACCAAATGGGCATGGAGAAATGTCAGTGAGCGGCGAATAAAAGCTCTGGATCCGATTGCCCCCTGGCTGAGTGTGTATGAAGGGTGTACTGTTACCGGTGATGTCACTTGAGTTCAGAGCACTAGCTCGTAATGACCGCTGTTACTCTTTCTCAAGAAGCTCAGAGCTCGTTGAGGCTCTCTACTCCTAAAAACCCACCTCGTAATTTGCCCATGACTCTGCCTCCCTAGCTGCTCCCCTCATCAAGGCACATTAGCCCGGGTCCATAGCAAGTGACACACCAGAACCGGGGCACCTTAGACACATCACTTCAGTTCCTCTAATGGCCTCGCTGTGACCTGCGAGACACCTCATCACCAACCACTGTCAGCTCTGCTAGCCTGGGGCTCACCGCCATTTCATGATTACCCTTTGTGGTCACTGGCCCATCTTTAGGGTGAATAGTAAATGCTGGTTAAGAACAGAAGGATAATTAATATTTTATGTGGGACTGAGGGATGCTGGGTAGCAGGGGCATTGCTACAGATTTTGAAGCCCACGAGAGCATTACCATATTGGACCCCCAACCCAGACCAATTCATTTATGTTGCAATTTTTTAGGCCCCGGTCACTGAGGAGCCCCAGAATCATCCTAAGTCCCGCCATCTCTATGGTGCCCCTGCTGGATAGTGTGTATGGCATTCGTCTTTCTTTCAAGTATATTTAAGTATAAGCTGATTTCAGGCGATTACTTTATTTACTATGATTTGTAAATAAAACTGTAAATGCAAAAATTTGCATCGCAGCCCCCCCCCCCCCCTCAGGGTTTCCCCACCATTTCAGAAACCTGAAAACATCCAGTTGAAGCTGAAGTGTCTTGTGGTGTACGCTTAAACGAGGCACTGCCCTGATAAACTCTGCTCTATTAACTGACTAAATTACAACACTGTTTAGGTTTAAGTATGAATCCTAATCCGGTCCTCAGGGACCCTCAGAACATGGATCAGGAAACACTGTTTTAGATCATGACCTCCTCTTGCTTCAGACAGGATTCGTACACATCAGCTGTATGGGACGTGGCCGTACATCACCTCGTATCTGCAGGCCCGGTCCGCAGGTCTCCTGGGCACCCGGGCTGTCCTGACGGATTTGCCACGGCACCAGCTGGCATCGTCTCCACTTGTGGGTCTTCCACCTGCCGCAGGAACGTGACTCAGGATCCGTGCAAGCAAATGCAGCCCAGCGAGGCCGGCATGAGCGGCAGACAGGAGGCGGGTCACACGTACCTGTAGCCGGGGCACACAGAGGGTGTCTCACAGTCCCGCTCCTGATACAGCACCTCGGGACAGTCCTGACCGCCGTTGGCCGGCAGCTGCAGGGTGATGCGTTTCCGAGACTGCTTCCTCTTCAGGCTGCCTCCTGAAACACGGTGTGTCAGCGACAGACCCCATAAAGCACCCTGCCTGCTAAACATCACACTGCAATCATTCATAATCAAATGCGCCATGCTGACAAACATATGTGCATTTACACCTCGAAAATACACGATGTATGTAACACAATATATACTTTGAGGGAAAGCAGTTAATCTAGACTGAATTACATCAGTGGTCAAAGGCAGGTTTTTATACCCATTAATTCTGATTTGTTTGCAAACCTTCTCTGTGTTGCGTAATTTGCCAAATCAGACCTTCTTGCAATGAAAATCGAGAAGCCGCTGTAACAAAGATATATTTCCAAATGCCCACACAGGCTCAAGCTAGGAGAAGCACGCTGACTAGAGCTTATTGATCAACTCCTTTATCCATCAGGCTGGACATGACACACGGCTCATTCGATTTACAGGAAGCCGGCTTTTTCTTCTCACTCAGCTTGGCCGTCATCCCTGCTAGAACAGCGATTTATTAAGGGCAGATAATGTCAATGCCAAGATTTGAGGTGATGAATTACATAAGTTGAAAAATTATGGTAAACCGATTCTCACACTTGCTCTCTTTAGGGAATCAAGAAAGAGTGTCTCTTGAGCAGAGACGACTTCCCAATACTCACTCACCTGTTTTGTCCATCACCAAATTTGCCGTTAAAAAAAGCAGTTGCCTAGCAACACTGACAAATGAAATTCTCTTTATGCCAGAAACCGTGGCCAGCAAATCAGAAATAATCGTTTTGAATACATTCAGCAGCGGGGGAGTTAATGGTAGGGACGTGTGACTAGCTGAATGATTCCGAGAACGTATCAGTTACTCACAGTTAATACAAGTGAATGACCTGCAGCTTTTAGTAAGCTGATGTGCGGACTCACGGCAAAGAGAGGCCAGCGGACGCTGCAGATGCCTCGGGGCGTACCTGCTTGACAGGTGGATGGGCAGGCTGTCCACTCGCTGTAGGGAGTGACCACACAGTCCCTCTTACACGGGAGAAGACATGGCCTCACCGTCTCTGGGCGAAGGCTCTCGGGACACCTGTGAGGGGCATGCTGAAATATTAACGGCCTGCCAAAGACCGCCATGGAAAATGGGTAATGATGCAGGTTGGTTCGAGGTGTGGGACCACATGCTAAGGGCTTTTTCATAGATCTTTCTCAGTGTGAACTAAAAACTGGGGGGGGGGGTGTTTGAGATATAAAGGTTTGCAGCAGCCAGGTGACTAATTGACTCAAATAACTCGGGGAAGCTGCCCATATTCTGCATGCGCGGTGGGGGGAGTGAGGATGAATGTCCTGCCCGACAGATGGTCTGTGGCAGGAACACAGATGCTTAGGTGATCACCTGAGACCCTGAAAGCCCAAAGTCCATCCTGATGTAGGAGGAGATGGAGATTCGGAATACTTCTAGGTGAAGGGACGACAACACTTAAGCGAGGACAAGAGAGCAACAAGCAATGGGTATTTAGTTTGGGGGCGAGGGGGCCCTGAGAGACCACTGGCTTACTTTTTGGGTGGCACCTGACCCACGTTGACCCGCACACAGATGACCTTGCGCGTCTGCATGCCAATGGAGCAGGAGGCCTCGCGGCTACGGCTGGCTGTGGCGTTGAGCGAAGACACCGAGGAGTCTTCGATGCAGGGGCCCCAGGGGCCCGTCTGCCAGTGGTACACGGTGCATGGGTGCTCGTTGCAGCTCCGCACCTCCTGCAGGGCGCTGCTGTTGGGACACGCTGCTCCCCCTGTGCAGGAACACGACAGGCGGTGGGCATAAATCAACTAGCCCACCTGGCTTGAGGCCACCCTCCTCCCATAATCCTCTGCTACACTGTACTTCTGTTTGATATTCCTTCCATTTTCCCATCATGCCCCGATTAATCTTCTCCCTTGTGCCAATTGGACTTTCATGTGCTTTATCTCTCAGCCAAAAAGTCGTTTTCCATGCCAAAGACCGTGGACATAACTAATTCTCCCTGCTATGCTCTCCTTTTCATTACTGTAGCCCTGCTGCCCTCCTGCTTGGATGTCAACCGTGTCGGGGGAACCTATCACATTCCTCGCTGCAAACCCAATGCATTAATCCTTCAGCATGTCTGGGAGCCAGATGCTTCTGCATTTGCATTGGCATCTAGAAGGGGGCAGAACCAGGGACCATTCAACTCAAGGGGAGTGGGCCGTAAAAAGATCATCCAAAAAGATCCAGCCAGCACTGAGAAGGGGGTGTCCCATATGGAGGAGAAGCCTACGGTGGAGAAGAGGCCCCTACATTCAAATGAAATGCTGTGATTTGTAGACACAAATCTACTTGAAACCAGGTTTCTATTTCAGTCTCAGAATATTTTCGCATAGAGTTGACGGGGATGGAAAACTTGAGAACAGAGGCTTGAGAAATACTGTCAGTGTTCTTTCACAATAATCATTGGCTGGAAAAGCACAAGCTGCTGATGTTAATACTTGGGCGGCTCTCATTCTAATTGAGTTAGAATGATGTCTGTCCAACCAGGATGGAGATGCTGAATATTCATAAATGACATTAGCGTGCCCGGGTATTCTCAGAGGAGTGTTTCCTAGGGAAACAGGCGTGATATTGGTGACTTTGATTAAAAAGAAAACAGTTATATGGTTACCTAGCAACAACGCAAAGCCGAAATTAGTTCAGCTGTAAGTTCCGAGAAAGGAAGGATTCACATCTGATGGCCGGTTCGATTGGCATGGCCACTTCACGGACCTCAGGTGGCCAGCAGGTGCCCATCTCCCCCACGGTACGGCGTCATTAGCAGTGGCTGTCGCCATCGGCAACGTGACGCCTCCGGCGGCTCACTCATCACCTCCTCGGCCATAATTGGCAAACGGACGATGATCAATTTGTGATCTGCAGTAACAGCTGAGCCACGCGTAAGCAAGGTCTCTCACAACCAGGGTATGAAAAGAGGAAACATTCTATTGCTACACATAGAAGAATCACTGCTGCAGTTTTGTTTTAATGTAACACAGACATAATAAGCTGTCAGTTAAAGCCCTGGATTATGCTATATTTAAATACTCTGATCATAATACTTTGTGTCGTCAATGAGTAGGAAGTAGAGCACTACATTAGCCAGGATATTATTACTTATAATGAGTTTCAGAATGAGAAGCTGATGTTGTGGTCTCTTCTGAGGTGTATGAGGATCAGAATGAGGAGGTGAAGTTTCCGTCCGATCCCCAACTTGGACCATCCAGCCAATCCGGTATGCTGGTGGGGGCTCTCCCTTGTCACTACTCCCAGGATGCCTCCACTGCCCTGTGCTCCTTCACCCCACGGCTCTAATTGTGAATCCACTCTCGGAGAAATCCATAATGCATGAGCCAACCCCCTACCCCCTCAGATACGCTAACCGCACAGTGGCCGGAGCAGTCGGGGGGAGTCCGGGTGACGTCACGGTGGAGAGCGCCTGGGAGACTCAGCTGCTGCTGGCCAATTACGCAGCCGGTTTGATAGGAAGCGGACTTGCAGGTAGGCTCTGGCCCAGGAGCACCTTCATTAACGAGATGCACTCAAACCCCCCCCCCCCCCATTACACTGCTAAGATTAAAATAACACACACAATAACATGCCCAACCACATACAACCCACCCTGAAATATATGCACGTTTCAGTTCTGACAACCAGCTGTCTGATGTTGTCCCTGTAGGGGAGATGATGCCTATTGGCACCCACAGGCAAATCGCACTATTGAAATGTCTAAAATATGATGAGCATGTTAAACTCCTGTTACAGTTTTTACCTTGCATGTCTTTCCTACTGTTAAATAAAGTACAGACACGTCCGAGATCCAAACCAGCTGTGTGATTCACCATATGAATTCCACAAACCACACGAATGAAACCACTGCATCAAATACTTCCATAACTGATCTAAAATGCATATGTTTAGATAGCAAATAGAGATGGCATGAGTGAGCTTGAAGCCCTCAGTGCCTCTCGTCTGTCTGGCATCCACACGAGGCTGCTGAAGTGCAGCAGGACAATGATACTCTTCAGGCAGAAAGATTAAACTACAGGAAAAACGTAATATGGATCACAAGAATAGCTGAGAGCTGATAAGAATTAAAGGACATAACGATGCGATAAAAGTAACAAACTGCTAAGAAATAAAGGTGAAGTCAAGAAAAAGAAGATTAAGAATGCAAGATGAGAAAAATGTCTGAACAGCAGGGGGCGCCGTGCTCACCTTCCCCGGCATTATAAGCCAGGATTGATCTCGCCCTGGTCTGCCGGCCCTCTGTCGTTTTCCCAGAGCAGGTATGCGAGCATGGGGACCAGGCCGTCCAGGGGCTGAGCGCGCAGTCCTTGGGACACGGGACGTCACACATCACGGGCATGGGCAGGATGGCATCCATGCAGTGCTCCCTCTCCACTGGCTCTCCTGAAGAATGGGGAGACCCTCCGCTTCAATCCAGCACATAGCATTACAACCTCTGCCCCAAAATTCAGTGCAGCATTTTAGAAGAATTTGCTTATAAGGTAATCCATTTGCCCACCATCCAAACCATGAGTCCAATACAGAATGAGCCTGCAGCTAAGACACCTAAGGTGACACTAAGGTCAACAGTCACCTAACAATAGCCTTTTCGACCATGACCAATGAGAGTTTTACTTACACAAAAATGTGCTGAGGGCAAAGCGAAAAGTAATTGGTTCAGAGAATTAACCAATCAAATTGTAGAATAGGTGGGTCCAAGTCACTAGAGGAGGCGGAACCAATCTGATTGGTTGGTCCTGCCTCCTCTAGATTCTTGGACCCACTTCCTTTACAATCTGATTAGCTCGGAGAAAGACCAATATTTTTTTTCATTCTGCCCTCAGAATATGTTTTTGTAAGTAATACTCCCATGAGCTAAATCAGAGTTCCTGGAAGTAGCCCACTCACACACGAACAAAACATGCACACTCATATACACACTAGGGCAGGATCAAACTCACAACCTGGACCACAGTGTTACTCATTTAGCAGGTTTACTAGGTATAGCTCTATTTAATTATCCTGACACAGCTGAACCACAAGGAGCCCAAATTAAACAGAGTTCCCGTGGGTTTTATTGATGCTGGCATTTAAGGATTAAGATGCAAGCTTAGGGTCCCGATCTTCCAAATGTGGACCGAGTGGCATAACGATCAAGCAAATTACTGTTAATTCACTTTAAAAGCTCCCCTAAAATTTACTGAGGAGCTGTAACGCCTCACTGGCCCATTTATACTTAATGGGCCCTTAACTGTCAAGTGAGCGGCTTCTAATCCCGCGGTAGCGGAGCTTTTAACGACGCTGTGTGGTCCCCACAATCAACCCCTGCAAAATTGTGGGTTTGCCCCACGTTGGGGGTGCATGTGGCGAACTGGGAGGCCAAGGACGGATTTACACCAAGGCCTGGGTGTGCTGATGTCCCTCCCAGCTGCTGTCGGCTGCCCCCAGGGCAGCTCTGAGGCACTCTGAGACTCTGACCCCTGCTGGTCTTTTTTTTGCGTTTGGAGCCCATCTGACAGCAAACACAGCAGCTAGAAGGTTCAGGATGCAGAGGGACAACAGGATCCAGGTAAGAGGGAGGCAGAGCAGGGATGAATTATTTGGAAAATTCCCCAATAAATGAATTCCAGGGCTTAGAGGACACATCCCGTCCCCACAGACTGGGATGTAAAAAAGGCAGTCTGTGGCTCGGAGTGCTTTGCAGAGGGGCACTGGCTGGATCAGGCATGGGCCAGCAGATGGATGGATGAGCAGATCAGTGGGGGCAGGCGGCTGGAGCCCCTCCCATGCACGGCGGTGAGATGGGGGTGACCTTGAGCAGAAAGGTGTTACTTTCAATCAGGGCTGGTGCTGGCTGTTCTGGTGCCCTAGACGAGATTCCGATCAGCTGTAGATTACACAATCTGGAATCAACTGTACGCAAACGCGAGCTTCACTCCGGACTGTACACATCCTTGGCTCTGCCAGGGCTTTTCAGCTGAATACGTACACATCCCAGGATCGGGCGAACCCAATAAGGTTAACAAAAAAATGGGGTAAACAAAAATTTGAAACGCTGAGCCCCAGGTGAGAACCTCTTGGAAAAAAAGACGACCCCCTTCCGAGAAGGCAGGATGGAGCAGTCTGGGACGAGCAAGAACCTGACAGTGGTTATGGGCTTTCAGGGAGACTCTGACAACCCCCCCCCCCCCATCCCCTCCCCCGGGTCCTCATTATCTACCCCTGTCAGCCGTGGCTCAGGTACTGACTGCAATGGCCATTTTTCTGGGCAAAAAAATAAGCAAATAAAACCATGGACAAATGGCCTGAGAACGGCAGCATATGTCCAAGATGTGTAATTAAATGACTAATTTAAGATGTACTGGCTGTCTGCTTTGAATTGTTAACTTAGCAGCTCTAGAAGACCTTACCAAAGTGTCAAACGGTATTTTTACTATTGGGATTTACACCCGGAAAATAACCGCTACCAACTACAGGCCCCGCAGCTGAATATGCCGATGATTTCTCACGCGATGAAGTGGACAGGAAGATGAATTACACTATATCCGCAAAGGAACAAACCCAGACATGCTTCTTCATCTGAACCACTAGGGCACCTGATTTGCTAAATGCATTCTGGGATACGTGTAAATGGTAAAAAGGGCACCGTGGCATAAGTGGAGTGTTACTCTACATATGCATCATGTGTGGAAGCCCATGAGGCAGCCGTACAAGTACTGACTTTTGGGTTTTGGGCTTTTTCCTCTGGGTGGGTATAAACCATGTCCATGATGAGCAGGTTCCTGCATGGATCAGATGGGCAATGCTCTTAAATTACGGAAATATCTCCCACACAGACTCTGAATCCCAAGTCAGGCTCTGGTCTCCCTTTGCGCGGTGTAATTTGGAAGGGAACAGGTGTGGTGTCTCTGTCATAAACCCTCCCCCCGGCCTCTGGGGACTTACAGGCCAGACCCAGCCCGCGGTAACTGTCCTGCTACACAGCTGCCTCCCGGCAACCAGGCGCAATTACGGGCAAACTGCCTTCACTGCTACCCAGAAAACCCTCTGTAGCAGAGGTAAGAGAAGCAGGCCCTGGCCAAAGACCACGAAGCAAGGTCTGGCATCAATGAGGGCCGTCAAAGCCTTGATGAGCCTCTTAATCCTGTTCAGATCCCAGCCCATGTACATGTGGGAGAATAATGACTTATGAACTGCTTCTTCACGTGCCGAACAGTGATCTTGGGCTACAGGGTTGCACAGCTGACCCCCCACTCCTAATCTCACTCCCAGTAAAAAAAACCTTCACACAAATAACCTTATACAAACACCTTGGTATAAAAGGATTTCGGAAAAGCACATCAATGGCTTACTCACCATCGCTGTCGACGCACTGGACCTGCGTGAGCTGCGTCCCGGGTCCGCATGCCTTTTCGTTGTCCGGGATACACCCCTCCAGCTTCACCACCAGCCACTCATAGCAGCTGGGCTCTTCGCACGGTATGGCCTCCGTCAGGTGGGGGCAGTTCCCCGTCCCACCCGTGGGCTCGTTGACAATCTGCCGCTTCCTCAGCTTGAAGCCTTTCGGGCACGACAGAGAAACCGATCGGCAAACGTTCTGCTTTCACCCAAATCGAGTGGAACACAGACGCACTTGATGGCCACAGTGTGGCGCTCACGATGCCCGTGACGCCGCATTCACCATGACAACCCATTACTGGTCGATGGTGGAAATTGCTAGAACAGCTGAACTTGATGAATATTATTATTCTTCCTCATTACACTTTTAAGCAGAGTGACTAATGCGTCCCACAATCCATTAATGCAGGCGTCGTTCTCACTGCCGAGGGCTCCGACTGTAGGGCGTGCGATCGGCAGCTCAGCAGATTATGGAGCTTGCGACCCCAGGAGGTGGTACCTCCGCGGTCCTACCCTCTAATCGACGCTGCTGTAGGGGGACGATAAGGAGCAGGGGTGCGAAAGGAGCCTCCAAGGATTGTCCGTTTATCCGTTAAAAAAGGCTTTCAAACTATCAGGCCAGGCAGCCATTTTATAACTACGACAATGTGCAGAATTTAAACTGGAATGGCGGGAACTTCACTGCATTGACGTAGGGAGTGCAGAGATTTGCACCAAGGGTGTCAGGGTTCCCAAAACAGATTAAGTTTTAAGTAACGTGGTGAGTCTGATTTGAAAAAAAAAATAGAGCTTTTGGTTATAGCTCTTTGAATATGGGTCCTTCATGCAGCACAGAGTGAGGAGTGTAGGTTTCAGGCTACAGAAAATGCTGCCACTCTCCTGATTAACATTCAGAACAAAAACAGAAGGAACTATTAATGATGTATATAACAGATATTAATAAATAATATCCATCCATCTCCCATAACTGCTTATCCAGTACAGGGTCACAGTAAGCCTGGAGCCTATCCCAGAAAACACAGGGCGGGGAACTCCCTGGATGGGATTCCAGTCCATTGCAGGGATTAATAAATAATATGCTTAATATTATAAATATCAGTTTTTTCCAGAATAGATGCCTGAAGGGCTTTTTGAGAATTTATTTTTGACGATTTTTGAGCTTCCAAAATGCCCGGAGGAACGGGCTGGGATGGAATCCGCGTGGGGGCCAGTGCATGAGGGACACAGCAGCCAAACACGAGCGTGGACGCTAATTGCACACTGCACACGTGTTAAAACATCACCGCCTGTTTATGCTTCCACATAACGTCCAGGAGAGAAGTCACGCGTCCCTTAAGTACCTGTCGCTGGGGACAGCGAAGGCCCGTACTGTAAATCTCAGCACCATTAAGTGGGACCATTGGGTGTAGGAGCCGGGTAGAGGCATCCGTTATCAAGACGCATTGTGGACAATTTCTCTCTCTCTCTCTCTCTCTCTCTCTCTCTCTCTCGATCTCCACATCCATTTGAGTCGCTTCATTACGGGAGAGTTAATACACATTAGTCACCGCGGCGGCGCCACGTCCCTGGGATAATTAACGGCGGACGAGCGCCAACTGTCGCCGCGGAAACAAAGTCGTAGCCACCACATAGCCCTTCCGGGGTGGGCACCCTGCGAGGCGATCGCCAAGAGCGTAGACCCCCCCCTCTACAGTACACGCATCTTAGAGACACCATAAAAAAATAAACAAATGAACGAATGACTAAAATCAAATTCAGAGGCATTTTACAAGAACTAAGAAGATGGCCTTGGCGGGGGGTGGTCTTTTTAGGACCTGAGGGGCAATTGGGATCATTATCCAAGAAATGATAGACATACATCTTACTGTGATCATTCAATATGCATGAAAAATCAGAGCTCGCCAAGGGGGAGACAAAGGCCAAATCCTTAACAATGCAGAGGAAGTCATTAAGCAGCCAGTGAACATGCGATTACATCTGTTCTCAAAGCTCCTTTATCATTTCATTTCAAACGGGGAATCTGCTCTTCTCCACCTGCAGGACATACAATGGAGAGACGTTTTCTGCAGATGGTCAGTCACACGGCCTCCTACCCTTCTTCCCAGCTTGGTCCTGGCAGTTCTCAAAAGTACAGGGACCCCAGGCAGTCCAGCCGGACACCTCGCATTCAACGGGACAGGCGATGTGACACAGTTGGGTTGTGTTCGGAACCAGGCCCAGACACAAATCGCTGTCCACAGGGCGGGATGCTGCGGGTGAAAAGGCCTCAAATTAGTAACCCTGCCTTCAGTTTGACCCTCACAAGTGCGACCTGCTCCTGAAGGATTCCAGTAAAATCCACCATTAGACACGGACTTACAAATGCTAGAAAAAGCTTTCCAGACATCAGCCTTGCATGGGCATTTCCTGGAGGACATTCCATAATATTTGTAATTTGCTTTGCAAAGACCAAAAATATTGGGAGGCAGAGCTGAAAACTCGCCACATGCATTGTGGTGGGATCACCATCTGATGTTTTATGTGATGCCAAAACACAATCTGCACTGTTGTTAGACAAAAAACAAAAAGTTTTGTGAATTTCGTTGGTGTTTGGAAAGACTAGGAGTACAATAATAATAATAATTTATCATTCTAGGAACAAATTCTCACTCCAACTCACTATATAATGCAATGAAAACATACCTACAGCTGACAGAAGAGCAGGACAGTGCTGTTACACATCATAAATATTCCCTGTTGTGTTGTTTGTGCTCCATTTCCGTAAAAGTGCACTGCTAGATATGTTTAGGGTAAAGAAGCCTTTCTTCCCTCCCTAAGGACATTTGGTTTCCTCTTATATCTTCAGCAAAGCCCATCATACATGATGACCCTGACCAGCCCCACAAGCTGTTGCTGATGGTTTGCAACCCAACCATTACATTCAATTTCATTCAAAAGTCTAAAAATCTTCTGTGCTCCCCCCCCCACCCCCACCCCCAGAACTACCTGCAAGGTCAGGCCACACTCAACTTGAAAATGTCATGGGATTTCATATGCATAGTTAACGTTAAATTTAACGATACATTACTTCTCCCACCTTCGATTTGCTCTGGGGAAATGCAGCACTTTTAATTGGGTATAAATTAAGCTACAATACAAGAAATAAGAATATGGTATAATGTATAATGTGGTATGATGATAACAATGAAATGGACATTTAACCATTATTTAACCTATTCCTTAACATTGTCATTACCAATGCCAAAATGCAGGGTAACATTTTTCAACTCAATCTTTGATGCATTTATTAAAAATACTCCAGATATCCAGAAAGAAACACCACAGACATATCATATTTATTGTATACCCAATCAACACGCAATTACCTCAAAGCACCTTTTAAATGTAAAATGATTAGTTATTTATACCCCTAAACTGGTGCCACTTCTAAGATTTATACCCCTTTCCTGACTCAGATCTATTAACACACTTCATGCACAACCAACGACCGGGCAAAAATATAGCTACTGCATCTCATGAATATTCTCTATAACGTAGTTTTCACGATAGGGGTTCCTCCATAAATATGCACAGCCATACACGTAAAGGGTAAACGCACCATTTCTTGCCTCCCTAAGGGGTAGAGAGAGAGGAGTACAGTGTATTCTAACTTTAATAATACAACCCCAGTTACCCAAAGCTTTTTTTTAATTTGAGATATTTAAAAATAGTTATATATGCCCCTAAACTGATGCCACTTCTAAGATTTATCTCCCTGCCCATCTCAGATCTATTAACTCATCTGCTGCAGTCCCCTGGTTCCTCTGGTTAATTAGGACCCAGGAGCTTCCAGAGAAACCATCCAGCACACCTCATACGATGCAACAAGACCTCAGCGGCTCTCGATGCCCAAAAGCAATGGAATATTGCCGGATTTCAACAGCATGTGTCTCAGTGCCTCCCTACAGCGATCAAAATCGATAACTGCCCGGATCAAAAGAATCTGCAGAAGGCCACGACGAAGGAAGTGAATAGCATTACAGTACCACTATCTGCTTTTTAAAATCAGCAGAAAAAGTTTATAGATGAACAGAGAAATGGCTTCCCTGTCCAGAAAATGTCTGTTCTCAGCCCAGAGACCCAAATTACCTGGAGCATCTTTGACTCCACAAGGAAGGATGTTATATAGGCAGGCCAAATATAACAGCTTCCCTTCAGAGTGCTGTGAAAAGGCATACTTCATCACCACAATATTTTGGCAGGGTAAAACATGAGTTCTTAAGCCAGTGGTAATCTTTGTGTGACTTGAGCAGAGCAAAGAGTCTCAGATTCGAGAGCTCTTTGACTGTGAGGAAACGAGAGATGTAGAAAAAACAGAATATTAGATTGGGGAGGAGGAGCAGAGAAGTTCATGATGATGGAAGGATCAGGAGCTTGTATTGCCCAGAGAGGAGAGAGAATAGGATGACAGGAGCAGGGAAAAGCGATATTTGAAACAGACGGGGTCACAGTCATAAATCACAAGGCCTTGAATAAATAAACAATGGACCTGGAGGAGTATGTTCATAATGTAGCAGCACACAGATATGAATCAGAAATTTTACTTACAGAACTGTCTTCAATTATCTTCCATGTAAATGGTTTAATTAAATCAGCCTAGTTCAGCTCAGTTGAGAATACAAACACATTAACACAATATGTTCACATGAAGCCACCTCTCTGTGAAATGTAATTAAACATACTTTAAAATGTGAGGTATATTGCAAGACATTTACAGATTTATTCATTAGGGTTTGTTTGCACGTTTTTTCAATATCAATGCAGTGGTCCAATTAAATGCGGAAATTAAAATATTTTCAATCTTCTTTTCCTATTTTTACAGGATCTAAAAGGTAGGTTCCATTTCTTGCTTTACAAAAATGATATTTTTATGCTTTTTGTATTTCATTAATTTTATACTTTGTATAAAATTTGTATTTCACTTTATACTTTTATTTTATACTATACACAAAACATTTTCAGGTTTGCTTTCCCTGTATTAAAGCATTTTTCTCTTTGTGTTTTTCCATGATCCTCTGTGTTTATTTGTGTGTCTATGTTTCTCCGTGTCTCTTTGTTCCTAAATGTTTCTCCGTGTCTCTTTGTTCCTCAGTGTTTCTCCAAGTCACTGTGCTCCTCAGTGTTTTTCCGGGTATCTGTGCTCCTCAGTGTTTTTCCAGGTATCTGTGTCCCTCAGTATTTCTCTGGGTATCTGTGTTCCTCACTGTTTCTCCATGTCTTTATCCCTCAGTGTTTCTCCGTGTCTCTGTGTTTCTCCGTGTCTCTGTGTTCCTCAGTGTTTCTCCGTGTCTCTGTGTTCCTCAGTGTCTCTGTGTTCCTCAGTGTTTCTCCGTGTCTCTGTGTTCCTCAGTGTTTCTCCGTGTCTCTGTGTTTCTCCGTGTCTCTGTGTTTCTAAATGTTTCTCCGTGTCTCTTTGTCCCTCAGTATTTCTCTGGGTATCTGTGTTCCTCACTGTTTCTCCATGTCTCTGTGTTCCTCAGTGTTTCTCCGCGTCTCTGTGTTTCTCCGTGTCTCTGTGTTCCTCAGTGTTTCTCCGTGTCTCTGTGTTCCTCAGTGTTTCTCCGTGTTTCTCCATGTCTCTGTGTTCCTCAGTGTTTCTCCTTGTCTTTATCCCTCAGTGTTTCTCTGTGTCTCTGTGTTTCTCCGTGTCTCTGTGTTCCTCAGTGTTTCTCCTTGTCTTTGTCCCTCAGTGTTTCTCCGTGTCTCTGTGCTCCTCAGTGATTCTCCGTGTCACTGTGCTCCTCAGTGTATTTCCAGGTATCTGTGTCCCTCAGTATTTCTCCGTGTCTCTGTCCCTCAGTGTTTCTCCGTGTCTCTGTGTTCCTCCGTGTTTCTCCATGTCTCTGTGTTTCTCCGTGTCTCTGTGTTCCTCAGTGTTTCTCCTTGTCTTTGTCCCTCAGTGTTTCTCCGTGTCTCTGTGCTCCTCAGTGATTCTCCGTGTCACTGTGCTCCTCAGTGTTTTTCCAGGTATCTGTGTCCCTCAGTATTTCTCTGTGTCTCTGTCCCTCAGTGTTTCTCCGTGTCTC
>JAABNX020000053.1:810554-828186 GCA_015163995.2 Mormyrus lacerda | reverse complement strand
TGTCCCTGTGTTCCTCAGTGTTTCTCCAGGTATTTGTGTTCCTCAGTGTTTATCCGGGTATCTTGGTTCCTCAGTGTTTCTCCGTGTCCCTGTGTCCCTCAGTGCTTCTCCGGGTATCTGTGTCGCTCAGTGTTTCTCCGTGTCCCTGTGTTCCTCAGTGTTTCTCCAGGTATCTGTGCTCCTCAGTGTTTCTCCGTGTCCCTGTGTTCCTCAGTGTTTCTCCAGGTATTTGTGTTCCTCAGTGTTTCTCCAGGTATCTGTGCTCCTCAGTGTTTCTCCATGTCCCTGTGTTCCTCAGTGCTTCTCCAGGTATCTGTGCTCCTCAGTGTTTCTCCGGGTATTTGTGTTCCTCAGTGTTTATCTGGGTATCTTGGTTCCTCAGTGTTTCTCCGTGTCCCTGTGTCCCTCAGTGCTTCTCCGGGTATCTGTGCTTCTCAGTGTTTCTCTGTGTCCCTGTGTTCCTCAGTGTTTCTCCAGGTATCTGTGCTCCTCAGTGTTTCTCCATGTCCCTGTGTTCCTCAGTGCTTCTCCAGGTATCTGTGCTCCTCAGTGTTTCTCCATGTCCCTGTGTTCCTCAGTGTTTCTCCAGGTATCTGTGCTCCTCAGTGTTTCTCCGGGTATTTGTGTTCCTCAGTGTTTATCTGGGTATCTTGGTTCCTCAGTGTTTCTCCGTGTCCCTGTGTCCCTCAGTGCTTCTCCGGGTATCTGTATTCCTCCGCGTTTCTCCATGTCTCTCTGTCCCTCAGCGTTTTTCCGTGTCTCTGTGTTCCTCAATGTTTTTCTGGGTATCTGTGTTCCTCTATGTCTCTCTGAGTCTCTTTCTGTTTCTCTACGTTTGGGTCTTTTTGTGTTCCCCTGTGTTTCTCTGGGTCTTTTTATGTTTCTCTGTCTCCCTGAGTCTCTGTGTGTTCCTCTGTGTTTCCCAGGGACTGTCCGTGTTCCTCTGTGCCTCTGAGTCTCTTGTGTTTCTCTGTGTCTGTTTTTCTCTGTGTCTCTTTGTGCTTCTCTTTCAGTGTGGCATTTCCTGGGCCCCTGCAGGCAGAGGCAGTCTCATGTATCTGTGTGATTCCACTCCATCACCAGGCTTTCCCTTGCTGCCCGATCCCTCACGGAGGTAAATGGTCATCCTGCATTAAGCAGCACACAATGCCTGGCCTGGTTGTTAAGGCTTAGAAATATATAGCAGTGCTCCACATCTGTCCAGTGTCCAGCACAGCTTCTCATAAGGCCCTGACCCCTGTCCCGTCTCTGCTTAGCCCCCTGAGTCCTCTGTCTCCCTATGAGTTTTGACACATACCTTCCTGCAGTGACACATCGCCTTGCTAATGACATGGAGCTACATAATTACAGGTTTTGAAATCGGTTGCTTTAATTGATCTGTCCATTTTCTGAAACCGCCCGTCCTATTCAGGGTCACAGGGCGGTCCAGAGTCTATGAGCATAAAGCAGGGAACAACAGGACAGAACACCAACCCACCTGAGGGCACATTCACACACCACTCACTCACACATGTACAGCTATGGGCAATTAGTCAGCTCCAATTAACCCCAGCATGTTTTTGTACTGTGGGGGGAATCTGGAGTACCTGGGGGAAACCCCACGATGACACAGGGAGACCATGCAAGCTCCACACACACAGCATCCTGGCAGAGACTCGAACCTTGGTCTTAGAGATGGGAAGCATCTGTATATCTGAAGCTATGGATCCTTGTGTGAGTATCTTCCAGTTTACCAATTTGTGTCCATCCATCCATAACCGCTTATCCAATACAGGGTCATACTGAGCCTGGACCCTATGCGAGGCAGCACAGGGCTTCAGGCAGGGATGTTTTCTTAGTCAATACACTCATCTGTGAAGTTCAAGTCCATGTGTGCTTTTACCTTCTCTGTTTACCGAAAAATTATTTTAATTGCTTAACTGAAAATAACTCCATTTGCATCCATGTAAAATGCTGGATATTTCAGGCTAAATACTTTGCTAAAAGTTAAAACAGCAAAACTCTCTGGTGTCTTGAACCAACAAGCTCCAGGGTAGAAGCCTGCCTGCTTAGCCACCAAACGAGCCGCCAGGCTATCGCCATAGGCTGTTGAAGCTGTTACCCATAGGGGGCGCCCTTCCTTTCACCGATACGGAAGGATATCCCCTCCCATGGCTGCAGGCTGACCACAGCTGGAGCTTTGATATCCTGTTGAGGCTTTGATATCCTGTCCGCCCACCTCCATGTTCCGCCTTCCGGCTGCATTCCTTTGATTCAACTCATTTTCTCATTCATTTTTAATTTCCACCAAACTTAATGCATGATGAAAAAAACTCTTCACGCGTTTATTAATCTCACTACCCACCGAGGTCAATCTGCGCTCCTTACAGAGAGGGAGGAGGTGTGACTTGAATCCTCTTTGCCATCCATCTGATTGGTGCATTTGGCTCCACCCCTCATGTGCGTTGAAGCTTCTATCCTTCTTTTATTCCTTTACTTGGATTACAATATGAAAAGCAAGGGAGTTCTAATCCTCCCGTTTAACATCAAAATGTGTGCTATTTTTCTTATTACTCAAAGTCATCTTTGATATTGTTAGAGCGGGCGGCCAGCTTGGATGTTTTTAGACATACAGCCAGCTAAGGTGACCAGGAATGAAATTAAGGGAATGAAAAAATCACAAAGAAACTGGAGCAGAAAGCGAAACAGTAATTGGTAATCCATCTCTGTGGAGTGTCACTCCGCAATTCCCAAAGACGGCTGTAAAGCGTGACGGATTGGCAAAATCCCGCTGCATCACGTGGTCATCTGTAGCATGGAGGGTTCAGCCCGCTTGTAACACATCCTACGCGGCACTCTATCATGCCCACAAAACGTCAGCGCGGCCTCCTTTGCGCTTCAGGCCCAGCCAGGCCGACACCGCGTGCCGCTGGCCCCGCTTAGGATCGATATCGACCCTCAGGTCTTAACCGCAATTGACCAGCGGCCAATGAGAAACAAGCACAGGCTGTTTCGGGGCGTTTCCATCAATCACGGTGTTAACGTGAGGCCCCCTGACAAACTGTGACATGAGGTCTTCAGATTTACGGATGGCTAAACCGACAAAAGCCACTGTGCTATGGGACAGGGCGACCTTACCTTCTCTGATGGAGCCGAGGGATGAGGGCATGTCGACACTCGCCTGCACGCAGAACGCCTCCCTGCTTTGGACCCCGCCCCCGCACAGCCCCGTCTGGTTGCCGCGGCGCCGGTCCTGCTGGCTCAGCAGCGTGTCCACCCTGCACTCACTCCACTCCGTGGTCTTCCAACTATACCTGCGATGGAGACAGAGAGACAGAACCGTGACCGGCCCCACCTTCGGAACAAGCCTTTGACTCCCACTGGCAGCCCCCCCCACTGGCAGCCATCGCTCTTTGCTCTGCACACTGAAACGGGAGAGAGTCCCTTGGAGAACTAATCGGTCATCCAGCACTCAGTGAAACGCACCGGCTTTGCAGAAGAAAAAAAGACATAAACCCGTAAAATAACAGGAACACATATGTGCTGCATCCTGGGTTATTCCCTGCCTTGCGCCCGTAGCTTCTGGGGTACGCTCTGACCCCCACAGTCATGAACGAGACAAGCATGTATGAAAACTGGAATGAATGAATAAATAAAAGCAGTCTTTGTCTGAATAACTGCTTACAAATGGGAAAGGGGGGGGGGTGTCACTGTAGCAAGACTTATTAACTCCATGAGCTATAAAACAAATCATATAACACAAAGCTCTATTAAGCCTGATGGTCCACAAAAAAAGGGTTGAGAACTAGTTAAATAACTGAAAAGAAATATCTTAATGCAGATATACGATCTATATCTATAATCCTAGATAATATGGATTATTTGAAAAGGCCGATATCATTGCCATACGGAATATAGAGGTGATATATAAAACAATGCTATAGACACTCTATTGTGAGGTAATGCTATAAACCTTTATCTGCTGTGTGTGTGAGTCTGTGGACAGATTCATAAATCTACCGGCACTACTTCGACCTTCCATTAGCCGTCGTTTAGACGATTCCTTTAAAACACACCACAAGTCTTAAATCTTCTTAATGTAATCGAGAAGTTTAATGAACGGCATGTTTTCACAGCGGGCGTGCTGAGCACGAGTGCAGCCCCTCGTGCGAGGTGACAGGGAACCCAGCCCGGAACCCTGCCGGACTGGACCAGGCCCCCCTGCCATTTCACCGCATTTCACATTCATGAGGTCCGGGCTCCATCGGCGCCAGCGTCTCCATCAGCCCAACGGGGCCCGAGGGAGCAGGAGACCTCAGCGTCTGCGGTGAAAGGCTCCACCTCGCTGCCACTCGCTCCGACGCATTTCCCGGGCCAGTCCAGCACTCCGCGGTTGATAAGTGATTCCGAGAAATGGAAGCACGCACACGGATGACAGCGGCATGTATGTCAACCTGCCGTGGGAGTGTGTGCATGTGGTGATGACGGCGTCATGGCATCCGCACCAGAGGACATTCGATCAGGAAGTTCAGATAAACCCCCGTGACTCGCCTTAGGTATGTGGTAGTTTGAGGAGAGGTTTGATTTTTTTGGATTGTGGAACTACCCTGGAGTGCAGCCGATTTGAGGCTTTGGTTCGTGTTTGTAAATAAACCGAAGATGCAGGTCGCAAAAATGTCCCAGAAGGTCTGGCTACATGTGACATGAAAGCTTGATCTCCCATCAGGCCACCTCATCAGAAAACTTTTGTTATCCTTAAGGAAACTGCTAGGTGTTTGGTCACAGCTGGCTCAGGCGGGCGCGTCTTAGCGGGAGGGCGTCAGCGCCCATCGCGCCTGATAAGCACGGGCATTTCTAGGGCACGTCACACAAGTCGGACGCCGTGCTCACGGCCACCTCGCTCTCCGGCGGCTGTCTGTCTGTGGCTGGCAGGGGTCCGGTACTCCGAGCCTTCATCTCCGTCTCAGCCCATATGTTCTCAGCAACATCTTACACCCAGGGTTCCCCACGGCGCATGACAGGAAATATCTCAATCATCAGGCAGCCGCGTCTCCCTGCTGCTTCCGCTAAGCCACCTTCCCGCCTCTTCTGTTGTTGCCAGTAGATCAGTTACCAGAAAACAAAGGCTCGTATCCTGCAGAGGCTGCTGGTCACAGCTTGGCGTTTAAGTCGCTACCTAAAAGTGCATAAGTTATTCTCCTTAAATATCACCACATACACATATGGCCAAAAGTATGTAGATGCCAGCATGACCAACATCTCATTCCAAAGCAAAGAGACCTCATATGAAGCTGGTGCACCATTACGGCTGTAAAAGCCTGACGTTTTCTGGGAAGGCTTCCCATTAGAGGTTGGAACTTTGCTGGTGGGATTTTTTTGTGTGGCCAACCACTTCACTGGACTTGCTCCAAGACACTTTGACCTTCACAATCACTTGTCTTGTAGTTGACCTGGGGAGCTCTAGCAGGGCAGAAATGTGGCGAACTAACTTGTTGGAATGATGGCATCCTATGGTGGCACCGAAGTCAGTAACCATTTCTGTACAAGTGTCCATTCGGATGCTAATGTTTGTCGTGTCACTGTGCTTAATTATACAGCTGTGACAGCAATGGGTGTGCAGCATAAAAAGTGTAGCATTTGTAGGGTGCCTCCTTTGAAGGATCACTGATCAATCTGAATTCGGACTCAGGAAGGAGACTTTGACCTAAAGACAAGATTTGTCTACCATTTAAATCAAAAAGACCTGGATTTCACTTAAGCACGTCTTGCTGTGTGCTGATTGGTCAGTCTCCTATAATCATGCATGTGCCACTAATGTTAATGCGAAACAGCTGGATGAGTCGTTCAATCAAGGACATAAACCAGCCAAAGCACAAGAAGAACTGAGCTCTTTAGCCAAGCAGAGGAACCTGTCAGTTTGAAAGTATGTAAAACCTGAAGTAGCTCAACTTGCTAACATAAATTGGGATGTAACTCTAAGCCACGAGTGCAGCTTAATCCGGCAATTCCGTTCATTAACAGGAGTGTCCACATGCTTTTCCCATGTAGTACAGCTACTCCAGGCTTTGCCTGTGGTTAATAGGCTTGTGTACCGCAGGGCAGCGTTGTGGTCTCATTCCTCTAGCTTTGGGGGTTCAAATCCCACTCCGTTCTCCTCCAGCTTTGAGGGGTCAAATCCCACCCCCGTTCTGTGTGCATGCAGCTTGTATGTTCTGCTCATGTTTAAATTCCTACAGAACGAGCTGTGTGCCACCTTGCTTATCAGCATAGTCGCCATGGATACGGCAGTATAAACGGTGCGGGTGACTTACACAGGGCATGGTGGTACGCCGTCCCCCTGCGGCACGCAGGGCTCCGTCTCCTCCAACTCCGGGCAGCTGGCACCGTCGCCCACGGCGACCTGCAGCACACGCCGGCTCCGCGAGCGCTGACCCTTGGGGCCGTTCAGGTCGTAGCACTTCTTGGAGCAGGCACCCCACTCGGACCAATCGCTGACCTCGCAGTCCTTGGTCACCAGGCACGAACGGAAGGCCACCGGCAGCGTCTCCTGGGAGCACAGGCTGCGATAGGAGGGAGGAGCTGTCAACCAAACGTTCCGCCTGCCAATCCTGCGTCTCTAAGAGTGACCGCAGCTCGGCAGCCCGTCCATCAAGCCGTGTTTTTCATTTATTTTATTATAGTGCGCCTCAGCTGGAAAGGCAACGGAAGAGAGACAGCAGAAAGAGGTATCGGCCTAAAGTAGGACACTTCTCATTAGAAACGTGGCAATTTTGTTTTTTCAATTTCCAAAGCAGCACAAACAAGCAATCACAGCTCTTTCATAAAGAAAGATTACAATAGTAAATAGCATGGCCAGGAACTCCTTAAATGACTGGTAATTTCACAACGAATCATCGAAAATGTACAATTATCTGTCTTTTTGTCCTTCTCCCTCCCGCTCGGTCTGGAAGCGTCGTGCCTGATAGGCTATTAGGGATAATTACATGCTTACACCATTCTTCCTGCCTCCCTGCCTGCAGAACCTCCTACAGAGGCCACTTTCACGCCAACCACCCCCCTCCCCCAAAGCTTTTCCAAGCCCCCCCTAAAAGTAAATAAAGCCCATATTCTTTCATTTTATATTCTCCACACATTTGGCACCAAAGAGGCACGCGTGTGATTTAAACAGAATCCCAGCAATACACGTACTGACATGTGATGCCTCTCGCTTTGCTACAATCTATGTGCCAGACAAGCGTTTGTGAGGCGATGGGGGGAATGTGGATGTACTGTAAGAGGGGAGGCCAAACCTCAACACTAACATCCAGTTGGTCATTAATTATTAACAATAAGATACAGGATTTCCTCTAAAATCGGGAGAGAGGTAACGAAAGCTTGCCAAAGTAACTGTATTCCCCTTTTCCGTGTCTGTCCAGCTCTCCAGTTGGCTGTTTTGGTGACTTTTGCTCTCCCAGATAAATCCAAAGGGTTTTAATAAAGTCCCCCATTCTATCCTCCCTGTGTCCCGGAGGATGCAGATTTTCTACTCATGTAATTTCCATATATATGCAGCCAGATATGAAAATAATCCGGGCAGCTTCTCAATGTCTTCTCCCTTACGCTGCATGCCACGTGAGAGTCCCAAGGCCTCACCCAAAAGCAGCAGGGGGCCCGTGATGGTATTGATTCCTTCCCTCCTTCAGACTCCACCCTCCGGAGGGCCCCCGAACACCACAAGCACATTAGCAGCCAGCACTGGCGAGGGCCAGGAGGCATCCCATAACAATTAACCTCATCTAACCCAGAGAAAAAGGGCCCAAACAGCCAGTGGGAAAGGGGTCTTTGTGCAGAGAGGGAACCTCAATACTCCCTGTCATACCTTCCCATTATTGACGTATATATTACCTTTACTAATGAAAAGGTGCAGGGCAACCAACCCTGGTGTTTAATAAAAAAAATTCTGATGATTGATGAGTTGATTTAATTTTTAACAGGGGGGATGTATGTGCTTTCCATTTATTTATTTATTAATGATAATATTATTCCATCCATCCATCTCCCAACCACTTATCCTGTATAGGTGTGTGGAGCTGAATATTGCTGATATTAAAAATACACTCAGTGACCATTTTATTTGTACCGCCTAGCTGTTGAATAGGCAGAATCCACCGTTTCCTCCAGAACCACTTCCGAAGCGGGCGGGCTTTGTGTTCAGAGACGCCATTGATTGTTATTTGTGCACTTGTGGCTTCCCAGTTTGCTGCCATTCTCCTCTGACCTCTGCCATAAATGGAGTATTTTCGCCCACAGATCTGCCGCTGATTGGCTGCTTTTTGTTTATCGCACTGATCTCTATAAACTGGAGACACTGCAGTGTGTGAAAGGAAGGTGGCTGATTGGGAAACGCTCAGGCTGCCCCTGAATTCAGACTTTCAGAAACTCAGCGATGTCACATCACTTTAAGATGCACTCAGCGCAGACCATCTTAGCCATTGAAATGCGCAGCCAAGCGATAAATGAACCTCTTGACCCTGTCTGCAGGCTCCATGTATTTAGCTGCATTGTAGCATACAAATGTGGTGTATTTGCTCTTTTAACTGACCAGACAACCTTTTGTTAGATTCCCAGTGTAACACAGCATATGCAGGCAGGCCTGTGACCGTAAGGGTCATCCACAGAATCAGCTCTCCGCACCATGACACAGGCAGCTTTAAACACTCTCCAGATAAGTGCTGTTTAATCCCCTGCGAGGACGAGGTGAAGAGACGGAAAACATTTGGAACATATGATGAGCTAGGGGTGGGCGGTCGTCCCAAAAAAGAATAATGTTGTGATATTAATAGCACACGATCACAGTCCATGGTCTGAATTATGATCTTCCCAATTTTGAAATGGACCCTCAAGAATATTCAGGCCCGAACAAACCTAAGCGCTTCTCTCAGGGTTGCCAAATATGGTCAGCTGGCTGGAGTGAGATTCTCTATTCGAGACAAGTCTGCACACGCATACACACGCATTTACATGTAAGAGTTTCATTACCTTGTAAATATTCTGTAGGGTTTGCAAACTACACCAACACTTCAGATGTAGCTAATGTTAGGTTTATAATGGGATAACGTAGATTTACTGTAAGCGTGGATGTCACACCAGTTGCGTGATAGTTGGCAACCTTGCTTATCTAAATATTGCATTAAAGACACTCATCAAAATGATCATTAAATCCGAAGTTAAACTTTATATAAACATTAAACAGAGTTTTGTCGGTTGCTTCATTTTAGGGTGGATGAGCAGATTAGTCATATTATCTCTGGAAGTGCTGACCATCGCCTGCCAAAGTTTACAGATTTGTGCTGTGTACTGCGCATACGCGCGTTGCACCTCGCACTTCTGCGCATGCGAACCCCCCCTACACTTTTATTTTTATATCATTCATATTTCATGCCTGATTTGTATCATTCCGTTTCAAAACATTTTCCTGATCCAACGTGAGTTTGTAATCACTACATCCATCCATTTTCCAAACCGCTTATCCCTCCGAGTGGTGGGGGGCCAGAGCCTATGGGCACGAGGCGGGGAACAACCCAGGATGGGGGGGGGGCAGCCCATCACCCTTCACTCACACATGCACAGCTCTGGGCAATTTAGTCTCTCCAATCGGCGTCAGCATGTCTTTGGACTGTGAGGGGAAACTGGCGAACCTGGAGGAAACCCCATGATGAAATGGGGAGAACATGCAGACTCCACACACAAGGAACCCAGGCGGAGACTCGAACCCATATTCGTGAGGTGTGAAGCAACAGTGCTAACCACCGATCACCATGCAGCCCCTAACCGTGACATAAGGTTCATTTTACAGACAGCTAGTGAGCGACGTCCACCAGCCCAGAATAGGATAGTAAGGCATCGATATAAGATATTAAGAATTGTGTTCTTAGTCTCTGTGTATTTATGGGTGTAGTTAGGTACCCCAATCACGGGGTGGGGGTGACTGTATATGCCCCTGCAGCTCACAGTGAACCAAACCCAGAAAATATGGAAAATATCCAGCAATTACACCTTGAATCCGTGCTACCTTCATCAAAATGAACTCCTACTAGATGGCTGTGCTGACTGGCCAGGTCATATCACAGGTCTTTGTCAGGGGTTCTCTCATATATGACATATTTGAAAAACAATTCAACGTGCGCTATCGGCATGGCGGATGGGGAAGTGTGATATGCCCTGGGCAGTGACACGTTACTACTGGCCATTGAAGTTTGGCGTGAAGTTTGGAAGGGTACAAATATAGGAGGATATAAAGGATCACAGTGATTCACATGAAAAGAATATCGTGGAAGTCTTCAAGATCGATCATGATATAAAATGGTGAGATTGCCCACCCCTGTGATGAAATTCATTGGGACGAAACAGGAGCTGGACAGAGGTGACAAGCTGCCGTGGTCCAATCAGCTGCCAGTAATGTGTCCTATGATCAAGCAGATCAAAGGTTTGTATTTTTTTAACAGCTTTTACAGGTAACCAGTGAAAATGGTCAGACTGATCTTCTGTATGATTTCACGCTAAAAGATGGGAGAAAGAGGGAGACCATGGTGACGGGATGGTCTCCTCACCCACAGATGAACTGGAGCAGACAGAGTCATGTGACTCAGGGACAGATGTGGGGGACCGATTTCGTTGAGGGAAACGCTGAGATGAGGAAAAATTACACAAATTTGCACGTGGGGTGGGGGGGGGGGGGTGTGACAGCATGGATCAGTGCACTACAACCCCAAGAAGAGGTAAGACTGACCGGTATAGTACACCATCCAATCAGGAAGAGGCAGATTAAAAGATGCCTGAGGCAGGCACGCCCTCACCCTACAGCCACCCTAAGCATTATGGGAAACTTCCACAAAACTCCAATCTACTCCCTGCGGTGTACAGAATGCAGATGTCGCCCGTAGCAAGTAATAATCAAATGATCCTGTAGATTAATCAAGCAATGCTTTCACTCTGCCTGAGCAATGATTAAAAGTTAATTTGATGACTATACAAAATAATTATTTATCATTACATAGTGGCCTTGTACTTGAATAACTGGTAATGGAAGACGAATGGATGGAGTATTTACCATCACCAAAAGGCTTTTTTTATAACTGATCGAAAGTAATGTAATTAGTCGAATTACACACACAACATATGGAAGCATTACATGAAATGAACAGCAAGGACGGCCATCTAATTGGACCCCTGCAGCCCTAGAAAGTTGTACCACTAAATGCTAATCATGTTCCCTTCAGCTACGGTGTTTACTTCAGAAATTACTGGCTTTTCTTGGAGATTTTTAAATAAG
This sequence comes from Mormyrus lacerda, assembly GCA_015163995.2. Lineage (NCBI taxonomy): Eukaryota > Metazoa > Chordata > Actinopteri > Osteoglossiformes > Mormyridae > Mormyrus > Mormyrus lacerda. The sequence continues at coordinate 816,896 of JAABNX020000053.1, read as the reverse complement.
CTGCTATATATTCAGGGCCGGATTCAGGCACAGTAGACTAGGTGGCTGCCTAAGGTCCCATCAACAGAAGGGGTCCAGACAAAATCAAGGAAAAAATACGGAGAATTATGCAAAAATTTTAAATAATAATAAACAATACAATATACATCACATTCATATTTTTATGTACAGCCTGAAACATGGCCGACTATATGATCGTTAATTTTCTTCGGTAGGGGGGCCTCCCAACTAAAGCTTTGCCTAGAGCCCTTGGAATGATAGATGCAGCCCTGCCTATATCGTTCCACTGTCGAGGCTGTACCGGCCGAAACGGCTAGGACTGACCTGAGATCAGCGGGCATGCCGCTCCGGTGTGTACACATCACCTCCCGCGTCTGGTAGCCCACATGCAGCTCGAAAGACCTGCCCTCCAGCCGGCTCTGCCGGTTGCGGTTGCGCTTCCTCTTGATGAGCTCGCGGGCCTCGGGGTCCTTCACCCGCGTCCGCTGCCGGCTGCGTTCCTTGTTCTTCCTACGCTTGGCCTGGCGCGCCTGCCGTGACTGGGCCAGCGAGCACGAACTCCAGGGCCCTACCTTCAGGCTGTAGACGGCCTCCTCGCCCTGGCACTCGGCCAGCTGGCAAGGCTCGAACTCTGTCAGGTTGGGACAGGCTGAGCCACCGAAGAGCGGGGGTGCCAGCACGCCACGCACGCGGTTACGCAGGCCGGCCCCGCACGTCTTGGAGCAGGGAGTCCAGAGCGTGAAGGCGGAGACAACGCAATCTCGCGGGCAGGGGATCAGGCAGGCCTGTTCCAAGCGTGGTTTGGGTTCGAAATACTCGCAGATGACGTCGTCGGCGGGGGTGGCGTCGGCCTTCTGCACGCACGCCACCTCCCGCGTCTGGATGCCCTCCTCCCCGCGCGCACAGCCCGCCGTCGCTTGGGCGGCGCGTGCCAACACGGGCTCACAGTGGCTCCACTCGCCCCGCTGCCAGTCGTACAGCTCCCGGTGCCAGTCGCACACGCGGAAGCAGCTCTGCTGGTTGTCAGGCCGCCCCACCGGCGGGCAGTTGGTGTGCAGCGTGGTCCAGCCGTCCACGTGGGCGCACCACACTGCCCGGCTCTGCCGACCCCCGGGGCCACATTCGCTGCCCATGCATCGGCCCCACGGCCCTGGAGGAGAGGCCGAGAGAAAGGGGATGATGGTCAGGGAGAGGGGTCAAGGAGGAGGAGAAGCAAGATCATCATAAACCATGTCACATACAACAGTCACCCTTAATAATAATAATAATAATATTATTGAGTCATGAAGCTTCTCTCCTATCGCCTAGCTGGGACACGCCTACTGTACCTCTGCGCAATGAATCTTGGGATATCCGGGACTGCAAAGGATCCTTCGGGTGGGTCCTTCATGACTTCAAGGAGGACACATGATAGACCGCATTTAAACGAGCCTAATCGCACTGCTGTGATGCATTCGGTCTAAGAATTCAGAGGCCACATGCAATGCATTTACATCTATTTTTAATTAGCAGACGCTTTTGTCTGAAGCGATGTTCAAGCGAGACAAATAGCACAATACAAACATAAGTGCTGTCAAGGAGTCAACCAGCCGTCAGAGCGACTATGCTGAACTTCAAATGAAAGCCCAGCTGTGTCAGCAGAATTGGAGCAGAAGCCAGACGGCGACATCTACGCAACAACTTCCGACAAATCAAGAACATAATAAGACTATTCAAGGACCAAGTTATGTTCTAACAAACCATATGACAAACAATCACGAGCCATGGGGGATCATATACACTGCAGGGATATGGCATCACAAAATGTAAATAAGCCCATCAGCTTCTCTCTCAGCCGCTTGTTGTGGTTCTTTATTTCTCTGATGTGCCATGATCTCCAGGCAGCACAGAACCATTATAGACAAACTGCAGCCTTTTGACAGCCGATCTGTCCAGCCCCTCTAATTAAGCCACAAAACATTAACAGCAAACCCAAAAATGAGGTCACGACCTCTGACCTGAAGGGGAACCCACTAAGCAGTTCAGGCGTTACGGCCTACAGACTGTGGCTTTTCAGCCTAAAATAATCCATACAAGAAACAGCTTAATTTTATTCACCTTCTGGCCTATTTCTTGACGTCTCGCACCCCGGAGCTGGTGAATCCTGGCATGTGCTTATTTTAATTAACAGCTAGCAATCTGTTGATTGGGTGAATCATGAGTTTCAAATCACAGTAAAGTGCTCAGGGAGGACTCTTAATTTTTAACAGGATCTAAAAATTAAGTGATGTTCATTGAAAAGCACATTTAATATTCAGCAATCATTTTTCACAAATCTAATATTTCCAAATAACTAAATTTAACTCAATTTCGTGAATGCTTTGTTTTCTCAAATTCTGAAATGTGAAGAACAATTACTGCATTTCACGGATTATTTTAAATTTCAAACATGGACAGAACATTATTCATGGACAAAAAATAAGTCTTAAATTCACCGCAAGTCACCCTACGCTAACAATTCGTTACACACAACTGAAATATTCTGGATCTCCCCCATCTGGGTTTGAGCATATACAATTCATCCGATCAACAGCTCAATCAATCATAACTATTATAGATTAATGAAGCACTCAGCAGGAGTGAAGACCATCCCACGTGATTAGCGACTGTTTAAACAGAAAGTCTTACTTATGTGGTATAGACTGCTTTAACAGCAGATGATGAACACTGAAGGAAGAGTCCCCCAGCAGCTGCGTAAACAGCGCTGACAGATGAGCAGCCCAGGATTTCAGAAGCAGCAGTAATCAGGACGCTGCGCAGTGTCAGCTGACTTAGCGCAAAACGCCAGTGTCTCATTCTAGAGACTTCAAAAAGCACCTTCAAATAATGGCTGCTTCTCGGGGATTAAGGCTCAGTTTCATTTGAATATGGGGTCCCCCCCCCTCTATGTAGACAAAGACTCCAACACAACAGAAGCTCCTCCATCAAACCTTCTGAAGTCTCCAAAACAATGGACGGCTTACCATGGATTTCAATATTACAACTGAAGCAGAGTTTAATACGAGGATAAAACCTTTGCTCCGGGTGCAAAAAAGGGGCATGTTTTGGCTGCATCGGTCAGTTATCAAGATGACCATCCCCAAGATCTCAATGTCATCCAATTATCCCCAATCAAATGGTGGTGAAGGTTCCACAACCTGCTTACTCGGGGGAAAATTAACACACCGTGGTATCATTTTAACGACCCGGAGGAGCCAATCCGCAGATTGTCCCGTGGAAGGTGACAAAAAAGGCATGCAGAAGCGATAAAAATATTAACAGCTAAACCAGCAGCAGAATTAGCCCACATCCCGCAGGAGCCGATCGATGCGGATCAATAACCCTCACCGCATCGAATGCGCACGCACACACACACACACACACACACACACACACACTGACATGGATCAGGATCACCACATGCCTTTCAGCCACAGCATCTATTATGATTTACAGTAAAACAAAAAAAGTAATTTCTGTACACAATGAGCTTCACTCAGGGCGAACCGCTCACTGTAATTGTGCGGCATTTGTATAATAACAATGCTTTTCAAAATATCTATTGTTTGATTACAGTGCTCAGGAAAAGGGGGGATGTTCATTTACACAAAGCAGGAGCAGCGGTTTGCTTTCCAAACCGTAATTGCTCTCTATCACCTAAAGAGGAGAGCATTTAACATAATTGCCAAACACTGCATACATAACCATAAAAAATCAGATGGCCCAGGGTGGGGTATTATAATTCCAACATGAGTCTCTGCAGGTGCTTTACATAATTTATATTATGACAGCGTGACACGGTTATTCATGGACAAGGGGTGAGGGACAACAAGGCAGCCTGCGACCAGATAACACCCCCATCCAAAATCGATTCGAGCTGCCCAGTTTGAGGGTGGCCAGCCGAACGTGGGAGCATCATTTCGGGGGGGGAGGCGGGCTGCCTGACCTTCACCTGGACCTCGACGGGGGTGCCTGCCACTACAAGTCCTGCTGAGAATAATCCGGCCCCCTTTCTTTCGGACCCCCTCCCTGTCCGAGACACAGATAAACACTGCGGGCTGTTCTGCCAGCTGCTAATTCAGCCCATAATTACTGGCATGGATCTGCCTTCGTGCTGTGCCGGCCTATGGAAGCCCGTGGACAGACTCGCCGAGCTACATGTGGATTCTGCTCCTTATAACTATACTGTACATGCTTTAATTGCGAGAAACAAATCTGCTATGCAGCGAGTGCCATGGAGCATCACGTCGCTGGCCTGTGATAGGCCATCGAGAGGGGAGGGGAGGGGAGGGGAGGGGGTGGAAACCGGAGCACCTGTCACTTACAGATAAGATAGAGCACTCACTCCATTTAATATACACACCAAGCTCTCTTACAATGGCTTGATGGGGTGTGCGCTGTGTGTGCGGTGTGTGTGCAGGGTGGGTCCTTTGGCTAATCCTCTCTGTTGTGAGCCAGGCAGAAGAAAAAAAAGAGAAATTAAATCAGTGTGAAATGATTTCAGGAATAATAATGGAGTTTCTCTTTTAAGTCTCCTCTCTCGCTCCCATGAAGCCTGTCAATGGAGGCAAGCCAGCATTTGTCATGGAAATGGAAACCAGTTTGTGGTTCAGTGTTTGCCAGGGCATCTGGGCAGCCTGGGACGGCTGATACCTGTAGTGCAGGTCATCCAGCATCTATCATGCCTGAAGAACTGAAAGAACCTTTGAATTGACCCAGAAGAAATGACTAATGACTGTCGCTCTCTCTATAATCAGATCCGTTGGGTCTCCACAACGTGAAACTAATGTCTGCAAAGACTGACTATTTATCCCTCCTTATTCCTCCAGAATATGGATCCTCAAAAGCGGCTTGCTAAGAAGAAATCACAGGGTCGGAGGGAGGAGGCACCAGTGCTCTAACCATGAGACCAAGGCGCTGCATCGACAGCGTCCCATTCCACTTGACATGTTTGCTGTCAGTTTCATGTCAGTCAACAACCCTGTTGCTTGAGGTTTTCTTTTTTTTGTTCCTTGCAATTTTCCTCTGAAATACATTCTCACAGCAGGAGATTCAGCGAAACATTTGCAGATGCTCAGGTAGACGGTTCAGCTTCTTCAGTACTGAGGCCCTCGCTGCCCTTGTCCATATGTTCTCCACCAGGCTTAACGAAGGGTCCAGACCTCGCCCAGAGGGACGGTCAGGCAACAGAGTATCTGGGTCAGTGGTGAAGATGGAGCTCTCAGGGTTACCCAAGTCCATTACGGCCTTACACACACCTGCTTGCTCTCTTGGCTTGATCTTAGCAGCACAGCTCAGTTTAGAATATCTGCCAGCCATGGGAATTTTTAATTACATTACAAGGCCTCTTCATCGTGCCTAGACACTCAGTCCTCTCCTGGTTTCCCTGCATTTTAGACAAGGGTTTAGAGAGACATAGAGGGATTTCTCTTCTTGGCGTAGATTAGGGCAAGGTGAACTTATGAAGATGAATGACACAGCCACGCACAGTCGACACAGGGTATCTCATCGCCTTTTCTGTCCGCAGCCAGTCGGGCCTCGTCACTAATTGAAAATCAGGCCAATCACTCAGCTGTCGCATCTACGCCAACCCTATTATCGATCCGGGCAGAATCATCCCTCTCCTCTGATCTCCATCATCAGGGTATCAGGACTGTTTGTCTGGGTAAGGCTCCAGCTTGCTCCCCCCCCCGCCACCAGCCCCTCCCATACCTGACCATCTGAGAAGCATCCTAGGCTTCCTATTGTTTGGAGATCAGCGTTGAAAGCCGGCTGTCAGGGGAGGAGATACTGTCAAGGGCGAGGAGGACTCCCCGCTGTCACGAGCAGGACCTCGTTAACGTGCTCACTTTATCTCAGCCTCCCGTGGCATCCTGACAAAACCAGACACGTTAGATCTTCACTCATACTGAGTGTCAAGTCGCAACAATGTGGCTGTGAGACAGTTCTAAGATAGCATTATTAGGGCGAATATCACCATGTCAGCTCCAAAACATTACATCAACATGTTGCATTACAATTATATTTGTGTCCTGGGTTTCCTGAGGTAGACCTCACACTGCCTACAACACTGCACTGAATAAGTGGCTGGATGGATGGATGGATGGATGGATGGATGGATGGATGGAAAAACAGAAAGACAGATGGATGGAAAGTAAAAAAGCCTCTGAACATCACTGAACCTACTGTTTTTATACCAAATTAACCTACGTCAATTAATTACAAAGCAAAGAATTTCAACACAACCTAAGTTTCATGCTGTAGGAACATCTTTACTGTGTTTAAAACATATCTTGGGAGCCTTTAATGGAACTACAATCCTTT
>JAABNX020000053.1:785426-805110 GCA_015163995.2 Mormyrus lacerda | reverse complement strand
CAGACACACCAGTCAGACACACCAGACGCTACCAAAGAATCTTTGGCTCTTCCAGTAACATCTAAAATCTGTATGGTTCGGAGGATTGCCCTTAATCCACTGATCTGGGGGCAGCGTTTAACCAGCACGACTGGCACTGTATCTGCAGTCATGCTACTGGATTTCCTGTCGGGGAGCCCTGGGTGGGATAAGATTACAGGCCCAAAAGGTGCTTCCCAGAATGCAACACCCTCAACAGCATCAGATTCTATGCCAGATTCTACAAACGCTGAAACTTTGTAGACTTAATCCTTATCCAAGCTGCATGGTTTGCCCTAAAAGCCAACGGTGATACAGTAGTACGGTTATGTTGGGCATTTAGCTGCTAACCTTGTCACTCCTGTGATACTGGATTAACATATCAGTAGTTACAGGAGATGGAGACTGTTGGCTGTGAGGAATGTTAATAAAACATCAGCTCTGAGTTTTATTTTATTTGTGTTTGATACATTCATGGGAATTCCAGTCTATCATCTGTAAGCCCTTCCACCGATCATCATAAGAATTTGAAGAAAAATTTAAAAACAAAATACAAAATACAAAGCAGTGAGGACATATGGAAGCATATGGAACAGAGACTGAAGATCAAGTTACCAATGTTGCTTTCCAACAACATTTTATCCGTCCATTTTCAATGTTTCATTGCTTATCTAGAGCTACAGCGATTCAGAGCACACCCCAGGATACAAATAGTGTATGGCTGACAACATCCCACGACGCAAGTGGCGCAAGGCAAAGCACCCCCCGGGACACAAATGGTGTAAGGCAGAGGACACCCCAGGATGCAAATGGTGCAAGGCAGAGGGAATCCCAGGACGCAGATGGTGCAAGGCAGAGGACACCCCAGGACGCAGATGGTGCAAAGCAGAGGACACCCCAGGACGCAGATGGTGCAAAGCAGAGGACACCCCAGGACGCAGATGGTGCAAGGCAGAGGACACCCCAGGATGGAGATAGTGCAAGGCAGACAAAATCTCAGGATACAAATTTGGCAAGACAGAGGACACCCTGGCTGGGACACAAGTCCATCATCACATAGTGAAGCACTAAGGAAAAATCATAGGCCCCAATTCAACTTAACTGTATGACTTTATGGGTAACATAAGGGCACAGTGAGAATCAGGGTGAGCATGGTGAGAATATACAACTAAACAAAGCAGGGCTGCTTTAGAACACAGGCAGCGGGAATGACGTTACCCCTTCAGCTACCCAATATTCCATATTGCAGAGACTTTAATTTGATTGAACAGGACAGGACGTGTGATGGGTATGTACTAGCTGGTTAAGAGATGCTGGCATTCATCTATATGGGGTGCCAACAGGCATAATACGCTCAAGCTAAACAAGAGCTCAGTTTAACACTGCTTGGCTAACATGCCGGTGCTGTGCAAATTAAATCAGGAACATGCCTTAATGGTATTCCACAGGATAATCCGTGAGCAATAAGAACTGTTGCCGCTCTCATTTTCAGGGTACCTACCCAAAGAAATTTTGGCATTTAAGGATTCGCAAGAAGATGCAAATGCCAAATAATAACAGATGCCAAATAATAACAGACGTTATTGCATGCGGTGTGTTAATAGCTGCCATTGATTAACATGGAATACTGTACCAGTCTGTTGCAGAATAGTTATCCTATGATAAGCTTGAGCAGAAGTTCTTAACAATGGAAGCACAATTCATGACTACTGAAATCAGAACTTCAACGATCATGACAAAGAAACAGCCCCAAGAAGCTTTATATCAGGAGAAGAAAGCTTGGTAACATCTCATCTACCTGTATAAAACTTTTATAATGCATTATAATGGTTGGTATAAGCATTAATAATGCTTTGGATTGCATTATAAAGGGATCTTGTGTATTACAGATGAGAGCTTCATAAGGCAGTCATAGCGCACAATATAAGCATTGCTATAATGTGTTATGCTTTTTTATAAATATTTATAGCCATGTTTATAACGTTTCATGAATGCATCACAATGCATTATGAATGTGTTTTTAAATTGCTAAAAACATGGCCTTAAATAAAGTGTTATCGGAAGCTTTTTAACTATAAAATGTCACCCTATGACGGACTGGACAGATAACTGCAGGAACTCCCAGGAGAGCAAGTGCATCTTTCCAGGTGGGATTAAATTGTGGAACAAAGCTACTATAGGAGCTACCAGAGATGGAAAGTTACAAATCCAGACCGAGGTTTTGTTTCAACCAACCAGTTGAGCATAAAGAGTCACAGTCACAGAGTACTCTAGTGGTTGGTTGAAACAAAACCTTGGTCTAGATTTGTACAAGTCAATAGAAATCTGGGGGATGTATGTCAGGATGATCTACTGATCGAAACATGGTGTTTAACCGGTCAAATGGTAAAGTAGCCCTTTAAGATGGAGGTCATGAGATGAGGGAGGAGAGAGCCCAGACCCCAAGGAACACTAGCTGATGCAGAGACATTGAGAAACCAGACATACATCCAAATGGTTGTTGGTTCAAATCCAAAAACGGGACACTCTACACTCCTTATCAGCTAAATCCAAAATATTAATGAGTAAAATATCTCACTGGATACAGCTATTACTCAGGTATAGTTTAAGAGAATAAACATAATAATAATAATCTATAGTTTATTAATCCCCGGGGGACAATTGTCTGTGCGCCTCCCTGAACTCTTTGTGGAGTAAGTTGTCCGCAAAGAGCAGCCACCCGTAGCGATGCTCAGGGAGCGAGGGGTTAAGGGCTTCGCACACAGGCTCAGCCAGAAGCTGCCCCATGCTGATACTGACCCAAAGTGAGGCTCATCAGGATCACAAATGAGCAACTGAGATGCCTTTAGCTCCTGAAAACTAATCAGATAATCGTCTGGCAAAATCCAATCACCATTACCCTGGAACATGACCAGATGAGGAGAAGCAGTGGGGGGGGGGATCACATGTTCAGGGAGAGACAAAAAGCTGGCTGCAGAGGAGCCGCCGCACGATGCCCCCCCTCCGAGCTTTTTATGGCTCGATCCTGCCACCTCATAGCGGGCGGCTAATTTCGGGCCGGGAGCTGGGCTCTCACCAGCTGCAGCAAGACAATGTACAAAAACAATCAGGCCAGAACACTCTGCACTGACTGTAAGAAAAAAATCAGGGCTGCAAAAATGTCAGAAGTAAGGCATTCTGAAGGTTTAAACAGCCTGCTCAGGTTTCTAAATGATCCTGTTTTTATATTTTTCCAGGTAATCAGCTTACAGCTTTAAGGGATTCAATCTGAGGAGCTTGATTTGAGTAGAAACGGTTGTTAGGTATGTGGAGCCGTAAGAAAGCTGTCATTTCTAGGCCAGCGCTACCAGGGGATGCAGTGTGGGCACGGGCGAGTGGGAAGAGCAGACTGCCTCGCGCTTGCGAGCAGAAACACGGACAAATTAGCTTCAGCTCTGCTAGCTGTTCAAGGTGGCTCGCTAGGTTTTCTGGGGATCTGCGCCGTGTATCGATTCCACAATTAGGGCTATAAATGACGGCGCCCCAAGGGAACGCTGAGCTTACTGAGCACAAGTCCAAGGTGACAAAAAGCAGGGTGGGTGAAAATAAAATGAAATAAAAGCAATGGAAGAACATGCTCACGCTAAGATCTAGCCTGGGATGAGTCTGTGTTGTCAAGCCGACAGTGCCAGCGAGTGACACTATAAGCCCACCCTGATGATATAGCTGTTTCCCACCACGTCTCGCTTTACCGGTCTCTGTGACACCAGAGGCTCTGCAGTACCACAGAAAAGTCCAGAAAACCCAACCCACTGACAACAGAACAGAGCTTTTCAAGCACATGAAAAGACCTCAGAAGCAATAAGGGTCTTTACGGCTTGACATGTGGAAGACCTGCTGGAGCCAGGGGCTCTATGCTCAAGCCAGGCTGCGTGCGGAAGGTACATCCTGCATGCGAGTCGCCGGCGTGCGGGACATGGAGCCTGCAGTCACTGGGAACTGGCCGCTTTGACCACTTGTGGCGGGAAATGTCAGCGAGGCAGGACTCAGGAGATGCAGGACTGGTGTTTAGAAGAAGCCAAAAGGATTGTGGGAAACTCTCCCAGTCACGCCTGTGCTTGGTGGTACCCGTGACTCAATGCAAGAGGTTGATTTGCTTGGGGTTTCAATGTCTGACCCCATCACTACTCGATCTGATTGTGGAAAGCCTCTATGTAAGGTATGTATTATTCCATAGTTTTGTTTATATTAACCTTAATTTCATACATTATGGTATATTTGTCTTCTAATGGAGCGACATCATCTGCCGTCGCTATGGACTAGGAGGCACCCCCGGAACGGTGATCAATATCCTCGCCATCGTGTCTCATCAACGGAAAGTATCGACCGGATAAATCAATTATGGCAGCAGACGCCCGTCAGCAGCAGCCCCGCCCGCCTCTGCTTCCTTAGGATGCGGCCTCCTCCTTGGTGGACGGGAAGATCCAGCATCTCGTGCCCAGGAAGATGATGCCGGTGAGCAGCGGCATGGCCCCCCCAGATACCCCCCCCTCCCTCAACCGTTAATTAAATTTTCAGAGTAGCGCCATCAATTACACGGGCTGCGGGTGTACCATAAGCAGGAGTTGGCGCCGGTGGCGTGCGTGGGGGGGTCGGGGGTGGGGTCGCCATACAAAATGTAGTTGCTGCCGTTTGCAACCCTCCCTGCCACCCCCAGAACCCCACAAGCACACTCCTCCATCGATCTGCGGCGCTCCCGCGAACGCCGTGCCTTCCCCTGCTACCATTATCACCCCCGTCGTCTGCTCAATGACTGGGAACCGACCCACTGAATTATTCACGGGGATTTCTCTCACTGATTGGAGACGCTGGTGGTGCAGGGTCTGAGAAGACACTGAGCCCCCCCCCCCCATCGAAGAGCTGCAGATGGTGAGACAAGAAGAGAGAAGATGAGAAGAAAAGCGAGCTTTGTTGTTTGGGCTGGGCTGGCACAGTTTGGGTGCCACGCGTCTGCTTGTCCGTCCTCCTGCACTGCACACGCACGCACGGCACTTTCCTGGACCGGTAAGTGGGGGCTGCAGATTTACAGCCCCCCCCCCACTGCCACACATTTCTGCAGGCTGATGGTAACTGGAGAGGTTTTAAAGCTTTTTAGAGGCCACTGGAAACGTCACAGGGAAACAAAGGAGCAGATGACTCGTGCCACTGACAGTGTCGGGCTTTGCACAGCTCTCTCTCCGATTCACACACGCTTCGCATTACACGTGAAACCTTGGCTGAACAGATCATCCAGCAAACGCCATAAAATGAGTAAATAAGCGACTGTTTTCACAGCTGATCCATGAGAAGATGGTGTGAGATCTCCGTAAGATCGCTCTGCTGACCCTGAGAGCTGTGAAGACATCACTCCTTTTTTTTTTTTTTTTTTGGAACTCTCACACCATACCTCCTCCTGGTCCGCCCGACAGGCGGGGACTTTAATTAGAGAGTGTCATGGTATCGCCTATCCTCACACATCTCTCTCAGAAAGCCCCCCCATGGGCAAATTCTGCCTGCGTGTTACATGGTGAACCACACTCCCGCAGAACGCACACTTTGACTACCAGCCGGTAGTAGAACGTATCAGAGTACAAAGGGCGGCGGTCGTGTTCCTGTGTGAATCTGGCCTCATTTTCCATACGTGACGCAATGCGCTGCTTTCAGAGGGCTGTTCGACATTAGACGGAAGAGCCAAACACTCCGAACGGGAAAAGAAAAGACCCACGCGAACAATAAGAGCGGACAGAGATCTAAAGGTAACGTCTAGTCTGTGTTCATCCTGCCTCTGGCTCCACGTGATCGGTTTGTGCGAGTTTCAAAGGGGGTGGCAAGATCTCACGGAGATATCGCGGGGAAGCGGTACCCCTCTACGGTGACAACCATAGTTAACTCCAGTCACGCAGTCCATATATTCCTATCTTTGTGGGGACTTACCATTCATTTCTACAAGCATACTTAGCATACCCTAATGCTAACTATGGCAACCTTAACCATAAGTGATTGCATTCACAGAGTTTTATAAAATCGAGGTTTGTATTGTGAGAATGTCCCCACCTGCTAACGAGTAAAAGGTTTTACCAAACTGTGGGGACACAAACCCGCGCAGACACACTCCAATCCCATCCCCACCCCTCCCCTCCAACGCCGCCCCCTCCCTCATCAGATAATTGCCGTAAACGGAGCAGATGGACGCGAACTGCGCTGCCTGGCCGCGGTTGCTGGGGGAGGTGTGTTCCTCGCGCCCTCGCCCTAGAGTCTCACACCAGTCCTGCCCATTTTTCTTCCCTTTCTTCGAGCATAAGCTTGTTATTCAGGGGGAGGCTGGCCGTCCCGGGCGTCCGTCGCGGGGGTGAGGAGCCGAGCCCCGGGGGTGTGACAGCCTCACAAGAAGACGTCAAGGCGAGGAGCGCTTCTGTGCGTCTGTGTCGGGGCGGAGGGGGAGTTGGTGCCCGCATGTCTGCTTTTGCATGTGTCCGTTTGCCCGGTGTGTGCATATATGTTGGTCCATGTGTAGGTATTTAATTCCATTGACCCGCACCAGCCTCGCCGCCTCTCACCTTGGCCCCTATGTCAGGCAGACCTTCAGACGTCATGCGGCTGAATTAGCATAACCCCGTGCTAAAATATTAATGCACACAGCTAAGTGACTCTCAGAGACCCGACTCCGGGCCGGCGGGGCGGTTGGGGGATGTGCAGTTTGCTGAGATCCAGAGATGTTAGATTGCTCTTCGGTTCACACCCATTTTCAAAAAAGCGCCATCACAGTTTCAGTTGTTCCACTTAATAACAAGACAAATTTCCAAATCTGCAAAAAGAAAAAAAGAAAAAAACTACAAAGCAACCGTCATTACTCTTGGTGTCCTTTAAGCAGAAGGCAGCATCATTTTACAGATTAATATTTATTTTACTATTAGTCTTCATTAACAAGAGAGCTTCATAGTACATTTATCCCCAAGCTAAATTAGCACTTAATATCCCACAAATACTGAAAAACCGGAATGCTACATTCTGAAAATGCCAATGAAGCAGGATTTATTTTCAGACCAATGGTGATGGAGCTCTTCCTTACTGCACCGCCATGTGATATTGAGTTACTTGCCTCTATAAATTTCGGTACGTAACATACAGAAAAATCTATTTAATTGCTGTTGATTGTGGTGGTGGCGGTGTGTTGTGTTGATCTTTTTTTTTTTCTCGTCTGTTAAACATTGAAAGTCTGAATTACCGTTCAGTATATAGCAGCTCCTGTGAAGTGACTCTTGAAGTGAGTAATTGTAATTGAAAAAAGCCAGAACGGAGTATCTTCAACCCCGGAAAAAAGCACCAAAATAACCAGCCGTTTGAAGCTGTTGAGAAAGCGGATACAACCCGACCGCATTCCAATTACAGCGCTCAATTCCTAACCTCGCATAAATATACATTTATCATTACTGTCAAATCATCATACGCGCACGCGTCTGTCTGTCCGCTCGACTGGAAACATTTCACGTATCGGTATGACCGGAGACAATTTGGGTTAAACATACTTTGCACGTGATCTGGCAATCTTCTACAAAAAATAAATATATATATTAATTATGGGTGAGCGGGGAGGAATAATTAATATTAAATGATAACAACATGCAATTTCATATTCAAGACAACAAAATGAGAAGATCGTCTCCAGATAGCCGTCGCACGCTGACCCGACTGTAGGCGCAGGGCATCCCTGTGGTTCCGCGGTAAGCAGAGGCGGGATTCCGCCAGCGCGCCTCCTCTCGCGCAGGACCGCCTGACCCCCCTGCCCATCGCGACAATCGACATCCTCTCCCCGCACATGCCGTTCGGCAGGTTTATCGACGAACAGGATTTAACGGGCAGTCGCTAAAACTCGGCCATTCCTTACTCCTATATCCACATTTATATAATTAAATGTATAGAATTAAAACATGAGATGAGATTAACAGCCGGGGATGATTTTACCCAAGTTATTTTCGGATATGGATTATTGCAGCTCATGTGCACACGGTCCCCCATTTGAGCTGCTCCCCTTTCCCTTTGTCCTGTGTTTACAGGGATCATTTTCAGGCTTAACGGGACCCTGTACAGCGTAAGCGGCTATGGAAGACGGATGGCTGTGGATAAAACATAACAGTAAACAACATTAAGCAGACGCCGCTTCTGGTAATTTGCGGATTAGGCTTACACCCAGTATTTTCTCAGGAAAGAAAAAAAAAAACAAACGTTCCCTTTGTCATGTCAAACAATAGAACAATAGTTTACTGAACCATAATCCAGCTCACACATGACCGGTCACAGCATTTATTTGAGAAATGATAATTAAATGAACTCCTTTGAGGCTTTCCCGCTTATCGTCTTTGGGATAAAAGCAGGAGATTATATATCCTGCTCTTTTTTTTTTTTTTTGCTTTTCCTGGAAAACTAAACTCCTCTTTTTTTCCTGGGTCCCCATCAGGGAAGACGGGCACAGAGATCACTGCCACTCCCACTTGGGGAGGCCCCTTTGCTCCTGCCTCTGGGTATTAGCACGGCATGGCTGGGGGGCACAGACTGGGAGCTGTCAGGTCTCTGCAGGTGTAGCACACAGACTGGAGAAGTGCGATCGGCCAAACGCACCTCGTACAGTCAGAATTGTGGGATATTAAAGACACTGCCTCACCACTTCAGTCAGACATCTTGATAGGGCTTCATTTGACTATCTGGTTATGAATAGTATCAGGCAAACTCTGGTCTCTCCCAAGTAGAGGATGCTGCCTGCTGTGTGTCACAGCTGGGTTCAACAAAGGAACCTCCCATAGTGGCACCACCGAAGTCCCTCCTGGGGATGGCTGATGATGTCATTGATTTAACCACAATGGCTACTATTACTGGAATCTAACCTTTTCTCCAACCTTTTGATTTAAAATTGTTCCAAAGCACACAAACCACATGGGTATTCCAAGAAGACAGACAAAGGAAGGTCAAAAATACAGAGGGTCAAGCGGGGATTTCTGAGGTTCCCATGATCCTTTGCACTGAAGTTTGGCACAAGGTGTGGCAACAGGAATCATGGGTCTGACGATGCAATCAGGTGAATCAGGATCTGAGAAGGGAACAGAGTTATTATAGGTGCCAGTGTTACCCTCCCATCTCATGTGAATCACTGTCACATCGTCCGTGTTGCTTTGTGGTCACTTTATACCAAAGCATAACGCATAGAGTTTGAAGAAAGCTACCTGCATGCACTGTGATGACCTCACTCATGACTGATGCTGATGACCTCACTCATGACTGATGCTGATGACCTCACTCATGACTGATGCTGATGTCCTCAATCATGTCTGATGCACTTATCGAAAAATGACACGTTTGTGCCACTATATAGAGCCATAGCCAATAGAAAGTGGAATACATCCCTCATGGAATTCAATCTTTCTTTTGATTGGCGACACCTCCTCCCCCCCCCCCCCACCAATGATGCATGTCACAACTCATTCTTGTTCACTGACCTTTTCCTGTACAGAGATCAGAATTTCAAGGGCACTTTCACTGCAGGTCTATACTGCTCAGGAAAAACAGTCATACACCCAACGGCACAGGAGAGCGTTTGATACTGGAGGGGAAGGCACAACGTAATCATTTTAATACAAAGGGCTGTTTAATGCGGGGATCATTGAATTATAATCGGCCCGAGGCCCCTGCATACACCACACAAGAGCTGCCCCTCTCTCTTCCTGTACTGGGGGTAGAATGTTGCTTCTGTGTGATGTTTGCATGCTCTCTCCCCATGCGACATGGGTCTCTTCCCACAATCTGAGGACACGCAGTTAAGGTACGCATGACAGGATGAGCATGGACACACACTCCAAAGCATAATGAGCTGACATCTGCGTGCTACAGTAGCTTCGTCGTGTCAGTGAAGTGGACAGTGAGAGCAGCCCGCGACCGGGGGCAGCGTGAACGAGGCTGGAGGCCGACTGGCAGAACCAGGGCACCACGTTCCGTCTGGGGCCTCTTCTAGGATTGACTGGACAAAAAACCTGATGTGTGTGAGGAATCGCTCTGCGACGACATTCCTTCACTCTGCTCAATAATGTCTGTCTGCAAAGCTGTCAGTGTGCAATAACCATCGCAGATTAACGGATATGTAAATTTAGTTTCCACCCACGGTGGTTTAAACTCACCCAATATTGCTGTTCCAGAAAGAAAGATGCTCAATCAAGCTGGGTGATTCTGTGATCTGCTAAATGGAAACGAATGCAGTGACAGCAGAGGTGTTCTGTGCTAGTTCCATCTGACTGAAGACGGAGCGGTTAATAGTGCCGTGTGCAACTGCCGCGATGTAATGGGAGCTTTCGTTGGAGACCAGCAGTAGTGTGGCTTCTGCTGGGGGACGGATCTACTGCTACAGTCAGGGCAGCTCAGCCCATCCCCACATCTTCAGCCTTTGGGGATTCAAGCCTATAATGTGTGTGACGTTTGCATGTTCTCCGCATTCTGCCCGGTGCATCCTGGGATAGGCTCCCGGCTCCTGGATATACCAGATTTACTTGCACAGGCCTTATACACAAATGATCCATAACAGAGGCAATGAAAAGCCGTCGCCGTCTGTGACCGGCAGGCGGGATCACAGCGATATCAAGCCGGCTGGGTGGGCAGGACGGCCCCCGTCTCCCCGACACATGGTCTCTCCCGTGCTGCCTGTGACACGGTTCATATCAGCTGCCTGCTGTTTCCCTGAACTACAGCGAGGGCGTGTGGCCAGCAACTGGTCAGCATCCATGCTCCCCAGGATGCATGAAGAAAGGACCCAGGCCCTCCTGGACTGGGGTGTGTGTGTGTGTGTGTGTGTGTGTGTGTGTGTGTATGTATGTGTCCAATGGACCAGAATCCCATCTACACCCATCCTGGCTGCAGTCAAAACTGACCTATATTTCCGCTATACACACAAATACTCATTCCCATATAAACACAATTACGAGTTAATTAACATTATACACAACATTATAAGAAGCTGTAAAAGAAGTTTATAACTGGGAATACACACCCCACAAAAACAGATAAACCCACACACCCCCGCAAATGCAAAACCCATTGAGCAGGCCCACTCCGCGGCCAGCATTAAGGACGAATCAGTGAGACCCGAAAGAGCCGCCCATCTGTCGAATCAGCCGCCATCCCTGCATGGCCGCCCCGACCCCCCCGCACACACACATGTCCCTCTGATCGCCACAGGGTGAAACCCGCACACCTCTGGCCAGCCGCGAGCCGGCTCCTCAGTGATGGGTGACCCGACGCAGATCCGACACGGTGCCCAGCTCAGCTTTACTGCTCCCCTCCTGATTATGTTTACCAGCAAACCGTGAGGATTGAGACGTGACGGCAGAGGCTGATGGTGGCTCGCAGAGGCCCGGGAGGGACGGCTGGAGATGAAACAAACCGCCACCCGCCTTTCAGGTCCTGCGGCCGTCGCAAAGTAGCTGGAGAGCTGCCCACTCCAGTGGAGCCCCCCCCCCCCCCCCCACCGTCACCACTGCCGTTGGCATGACGACAGCGAAGGTCCCCCTCTTTGACAAAAACCCACCAGGCTGGATGAAAGCACATATTTCCACAGTTTCAGTCTATTTCCATGCTTTCTTTTACTGGGGGGGGGGGGAGTTGGCATTAGAACCTTTCTAAAAACACAGGAAAACAGCAATGCATTCAATGCTATTTCTAACATATCCAATGTCACATACAGTATTAACCAACCTGATGATTTGGTATTGGCAGCTAAACTCAGAGTAGGAATACGTGCTGTACATAACACAACATTTTGTGGTTTACAAGCAGCGGCAGTATTTACATGACCCATAATGGGACTGAGGAAAATGATCAAATATCACCATAAATGATGTATGATATTGCCTCTGGGTTCTCCAATCCTCCTGCAGTCCAAAAATCCGCAGTTAGGCGAGTTCATGTCTCTAAAGTGCCTGTTAAGTGTCAGTGTCCGGTGCCCTGTGCTTAATGGAACCGCAGCTTGATATAACACTGACATACTGGTTTATAACTGTGGCCAGTAACTAATGACAGTATGCGGGAGACCCTGTACAGAATAACCAGGCAGATTTGAAAGTGTTTTCTTAAAATGATTTTTCTTCAAAACCCCGGATAAAAATGTGATACCGTGTCTCCGCATTGCTCGTCAGCCGAGGTGCTAACGAACGGCAAGCGGTGGTATCGGAGGAATGTGCCCCGACGGCGTGTCATTAACACAGCGTCGCTGTCGTTTGTACGAGCGCGTTGTCGTCTCCGTCGTTAAGCTCCGCCGAGCTCGCCTATTGACCCCGAGCTGAGGGCACGCTGTTCATCTCATTATTTGGGCCGCCGGTGCAGAGCCGCCTCGCATCCCCGACCAGCCGGGTGGCCCTTCCTCAGCGCCGCCCGTCAGCCTCAACGCGGCAAGAATAACTAGCAAACCCGGCCCCTCGAGGTCTGGAGTGGAAAGGGGGGGGGGGGGGTAATTCAATTTCCTAAAAGGAAGCCGTTCCATTCGCACTCTGTAAAGGACAGTGGTGAGCGAAAGAACTCTGTTGGAGTGTGAAGAAGAGAATTATGGGAAGGGATCTGTGTAGCATAAACTGAAAAGTGGGGTGGGCAGGGAAGGATGGAGGAGGGGGGGTGCAGGCGAGCTCAAGTATTGATCAATATTGTACAGGCGAAGACGCTATGGAGGGTTAGTGCCTATCACAGGGCTACGTCAAAGACACGTGTGAGCAGATCGCAGCCGACTGTCTTACAGGTCATGGAGGAACAGATGAGAAGCCAAGGGGAATAGCAATACGACAGGAAGTCCCGCCTACTTTTATTGATGTTATTAAGTAAAAGGCACCTCAAACTAAAATCTATCCTTCCGACTTATTGAATCCCTGAGATTGGTGAAAAGAGAGCCAAGCTGGTGGGGGGGCAAGTCAACAGTTAATGGTGATTAAGGTGCTGGGGGGCCTTAAAGGGGGCTGAACGAGTGACCCTGTATCTACAGATGCCTCGCTGGAAGGGCAGAGAGGTGACTCCGTCTGTCAGCCGCTGCTCAAACCGGGGACTAGCGTCTGTGCTTGAAGTTCTGTTTACTCCCGTAAGCCCCCAAGGGGCACCTGTTATTACACGTGCCCACACTATTTCATCTGCCACATCTGAAGGGTGATGTCACACTCTGCGAGAGAGGAGAGTATCGGCTCCGAAGCGTCGCATGTCCACTGTTGCCAAGGCAAACCATCATGCGACATAATGAGACTCAAAGTAACCGCGCGCTGCCAACCGCCATAAATAGATTCTAAATGTTGAACCTGGTGTCACTGTTTTGTTTTTTTTTTAAAAGAAAATCCTAGATGAAACCCTTGTTCTGTGCTTTCACAATCAGAGCAATCAGCACTAAACCCCTGAAGATTATATGACTGGCTTATTACAGCCAAACCACGAGAAATGCTTCACATGCGTTGATCATGTTATGCGTGATATTCCTTTTGTTTAGCTTTGTGTGAGAAGCAGGAAACAAGACGAATGACAGCTAACCCCTCCCTCACATACACACAGCTCCCCTCTCTGTCAAAGATCTCCAGATTCACCACCAAGATCTCAGGACTAAGAAAGATGAGGGGTGGAGATGAGGGAGGAGAGAGGTGTGTGTGTCGGGGTGGGGGGGGGGGCATGAGCGAGCCAGATTCACTGACGATGGTAATTATAACCATGACTACAGTATAAAGGCTGTCTCTCTTGAATCTAGGACTGGTCATCTCTGAAATACCTTCTCCCTCCTAGAACAGACGTTTACATCATCGGAATGTGTAATTTTATCCTTTGCGTCTATTATTTCATATTGAACTGACATTCTTTGTCTGAAAATGCCTGGTTTTTAAAATTCTTTTAATGAATTTCCATTATTTCTTTCCCCACATCAATATAACCCAAGCGATCTATTTTATTCAAAATGAATCAGGATGACGTGGCAGGTTGAAGAGGGGTTAGAAACATAAGTGCTTCCGAGTTTGCCGGCAGGTGGGCGGATAACGTCGGACCGCGATGGGAAAAGAAACACAGGATACTGCCATCATCGATCGGAGGGTACTGGGATTCTGAAATGTCACTGGTCTCCAGATGGAATCCCAGTTTTTTTGAAGCTGTCCAAATGTTCACATGGCAGGAGCAGATGAAAGCTACACCGTAAATGTCATCTTCGCTTCAGCTCCCCGTGATTACATTTTTTTTCCCCACTGATTCTTGCCCCAAGTAGCGTTCAATATTCCGACCGCAGCAAGGATGGATCACGGACCCTCCCGAGCCAGGATGCTGTTCAGGTATAAATCCACTCCCAGGATCATACAGAAGAGGTCAGATCTGACCTAAATTCCAGTCTGGGTGACGATTTACGTCATTAGCAAAAAATATTCACAAATTTCACGATCTGTGTGACTGCACTTGTAAAATCACTATGGCGATTTGCCCCCTGCAGTGATATATGCAGTGATATGTTATAGACATTAACACGTATTAGCATGCCACATTTCACCCAAACAAACAATATAAATGCACTGCAGTAATATATTAGAAAAACATTGTATGTTTTCGGCTTACTGGGCAATATGGTATTACTTTTAAATCCTCTTATGACATTTTAAGTAAAGTTTGCAGATAAACAATAAAATAAAACCGTAATCCAGCCTGCATTTCTGTATCAGTCACTAACTGGGTCTTACTCTGAGCCCTGCCACACACACACACACACACACAAACATGCAGCAGGCCGCTTCTCGCTCCATGCAAACATACTGGTAAAGCTATGATGGTGTGACAGGCCGGCATTTGGTGTTTCATGGTCGGGTGACATGCAGGATAGTGACAGTACGCAGCTTAAACAAACAGTGTCAGTCTGTCATGTGAGGCACAAAGTGTCTGTAGATAAGATGGAGAGGGGAGCTAAACATTGATGTATTGCATGACAGACGCTACCATCCCGGTGTAGCTTTGCTCTGCTCTTTTTCTCAAAGTAATATCTGTCATCTATTCCGTCATCCAGGGCCTTTTCTGTGTGGCCGGATTTTCACCTCATCGGCTTGTCAACATGGTCATGTTTCCAGTTTGATACTGGCCAAATGAGTGCATATTTTCTGCTCCGCCCACCAGTTTCGGCAGGTGGGGGTCAGGCTTGAGGGGTTGGCAAAGGTCAGATTGTGGTGTCTGTTAGGGGGAGGGGGGGGGGATCGGAGCTCACTCATATTTCACCCACAGAATCCATACCCGGCTTATCTGATTTCTCTCATATTTATGAGGTCACTTTACAAAAATATTATATTAACTACTGTTTATATCCACTAGGTGTAACATATCATGTTGCTTGAGAAGCCACAGAGCCGGCAGAGGATAAGATGGATTGGAGATGAGGAGGTATGAGGCAGCCCAGGACCTGAGTGCATTTCAGACTGACCTGTGTGACCAGCCCTGGTTCCTTAATTCTCCCTGGCTCAGTGTTAACACACAGACTTCTTCGATTTCCACATTACACATGTAGTGCAGTGTTTCCCAATCCACTCCTGAGGTACCACAGCCGGTCCACGTTTTTGCTTCGTCCAAACTCCCTGCCAGACAGTCCACATTTTTTTCTCCCTCCCAGCTCCCGTAAAAACGTGGGCTGCCTGTTGGATCTGAAGACCGAATTGGGAAACACAGATACAGCGTTTGGGCCCCTTCCATTTAAATGCTGCCCTTTTAATGCTTGTTCTGCTGTTTTTTTCCACAAGAACATCACTCTGTAAAACTGTAGGGAGGGTGCAGACGTGCCTGGACCAGATGCAGTCAGATGACTGTCTCCTGTCACTTCATACACCTGCATGCAGTGTCTAATAAAATAAGCCACATTTTTGAAGCACAATCCTCTGTAGGCCCCAAAATCGTCGTTTGCACTCCAATTCCCTCTGGCTGAGTCTCAAACAGCTGTCATGTGTTTACCCCCCCCCCCCTGTCAAACACCCTCATTCCATCCACCCACCCCCACGTCACATGGGTCTATTCATCGCCGGACAGAAGCAGGTCTCACGCCCTCTTTCTCCCCCAAGAACGTGTCTCCTCAGTTTCCCTTTGTCCCTGCTGGTAACGGCCAGTTTGTTTTTCTCCTAAAGCTGCCAGTTGTTCTCAGTATAATGAAAGGGATTGTAGTGACCAGCATAATAGATGGTCAGATCGCTTAAGGTGGCAGAGTCAGCGGTTAAACCTCTCGCTGCCTTCTGCTGGACCGGGCAGCAAGCATATGTGTCAAAGCCCCCCTCCAAACTGACCACAGATCAGCGCTCTGCAACACGGCTCTGCAAGTGAACTACAAATGAAACAAACTCTAGATCATACAAGATTCCTTTTGCAGCGTTAACCTGCACTTCAGTTAGTAGAGTATTGCTGGGAAGGGCTTAGGTCCCATAGACAGAAGAACTGCAAATAGCTCAGGGTCTGTCCTCAGAGACTCAGAATATGAGGGCAGCTCTTCCCCTTCCCCTGAATGTCACTTCATAACGGATATTGAATGATATTCAAATGAGATGCAAATATATTCCAATTCTGTCATGCTTATTGGACAGTTACTGTTCTGCCAAGTAAAGTATACGTTTTAATGAGCCAAAACGACTAGCATTAAATGCACTTTATGAGGTACATACCATAATACCACTGCTGGAATTTTTACAGTGTTCCATATATGCCTGGATGCTGCTGTAATACCTATATAACTGTTTATGCAGTACAAGGCCATAGTTAGAAAGCGCAAGAAAAGCGGCATCCTGTAGGGGGCGCCATATACAGCCATGGGCTATAGGGAATTAAAGCCACATGGGTCTTATTCCAGGAAATTGGAGAGACCTGAGGAAGCTGTACAAACGCCGGAAGAATATGCAAACTCCACACACACTCGCACAATGTGGGGGCAAAGTTCGAACCCTCAACCAATATAGGAAGGAGCATGTAAGTTTGGAGGCTATTTTTTTCCTCCCCACATCCATAGAACCGTTCCATTCGCTCTTCATTATCGCCTGACATTTTCCAGTATGGCAGAGGAATGTCAGAAACCCCCTCCCAGTGCTCGGAAACACCCCCCCCCATGCTGCCCCGGCACAGAAAACTAATGTACCTGCTATGCGAAACCGTAAAACGAAGACGCTCCGTTTGATTTTTTTGGTAATTACCACGACTCCGGTGGGAACTTGAGTACATTTGAGACGTTGGAGGGAAGAAGCAAACTGCGTGAATAATGAGTTCATCAAACCATCTCTGGCTTAATGGGATTCTACCGCGGTTCGGGGCGCCGTGACGGCGGCCCGGCTTGGCTGAGTTATGATCTCCATCATGATCACCCTGTCGTCATGTTCCCACATCAGCTACTCCATCCTCATAAGCGCCTCCAGTTCAAAGCACGATGGAGAGAGGAGGCCACCAGGGAAATATTATAGGGCCCAATGCTACACAATACGTGACAGTCAGATAAAGGAGTCGTCTTGATGGCTTCCGGAAAGTTTCTGGCATCTTCTAAAGAGACGGGGACCTGCAGCCTCAGCCCGCTCTTCTCCCCTTACTGATGAGGACCGGCTCCAATCGCAAATGCCTTTGTTCACATCACAGCAGGCCACACTGAGAGCTGGACCAGCGCTTCTGTAGTTCCCACAATAAAACGAAGTTCCGATCATTTGTCGGTCATTCGTTAAACCAGGACCACCTCGGGACCAGAGCTGTCCTCGGGACCTGCAGCACAAGTCGAGATGCACTGAAATCTGCAGACATCCGGATTCACAGTCACAGAACCGGTGGGACACAGCCGGTGGAACTCATCCAGCAGAGGAGAAACCCGAGCCATTCCCACTGAACTGAGGGCGGAGGAGAAACCCGAGCCATTCCCACTGAACTGAGGGCGGAAGAGAAACCCGAGCCATTCCCACTGAACTGAGGGCGGAAGAGAGGGAAGTAGAGCAGCAGATGACACTGCAGCTAAGGATGCATCTTATTCATAATCTTAATAAAAATTAACAAGGAAACTGAGGAAACCTAAAAATTTGTAGAATCTCGCTAATTAGATATGCAATAGGAGATAAGACATAAAACACAGTCACACACTACCAAGGCACAGAGTGGACATCAGTATTCAGATCCACTAAAACTCTAAGGATGATAGAAACTGCAGACATTAGAGCAAACGGGAGATCAGATAATTACACCGGTGTACCCCCTCTTAGCCGGATGAAAAAGGCCGGCTCTCATATCGTGATTTCTGCATTGTGGCTTTCATCCTCAGCTTCTTAGTACGGATGATGACTCATTCTATCCACGTTTGAGGAGTTTTAAAAAAACCCTCTGGGTTTATCAAACGTTGGCACAGTGGCTCAATCCCTAAAGGGAGCCAAATATTCCAACTGGCCAGTCAGATGAGGTGACGAGATCACTGGGACCTCAAACCAAACCAGATCAACCCCCGGAAACAATTCCTCTCTGTAGCCTGCTGAAGTCACAGTGTAGCTTGAACAAAGACTGACAAAACATATGTAAGATTCGAAGCAATTCATACATTTTTAGGAGGACATGGGTTTTTTTTTTAACACCTTAGAGATAGCAGTTTTATTTCAAGCAGCTCATGTGAAATGGGCTCACAGAGAACACAGGGTTTGGCCGGTGTTCATTCTGACTCATCTCTTCCGTCGCTCGACATCCGTGTACCTTCTGCAGTCAGATCGACCTGCTCCACTCTGCCCTCCCCAGTGGTCACAACGACCCTCTCTTCATGTCCAACGTGCCCCACTTACGCCATGCAGGGCCACTTTATTGCCGTTCCTGCCAATCTGGCAAAGGGCTGAGTCACTCAATATGCTTGTCTCCCTGCAGTACGCTAAACGAATCGTTTGACGATACCCGCATTTGTTCCCAGCACTTGCTCTGGAGTCGGCTAAATGCCAGTTTCCCCCAGAGCAGTGTCTCTCAATCCGGTCCTCTGGGATGCCCAGACAGTCCACATTTTTGCTCCCTACCAGGAGCTGGGACAGTGCAAAAACTTGGACTGCCTGCTTCTCCCTGAGGACTGGGTTGAGAAATGCTGCCCCAGGGGCACACTGACAGAGAGAGGCGACCACGGCTAGTGGCAGCTGGGGAGTCGGGTGGTGCGGAGGGGGGGGATTCACACTGACAGGCGGACTTCGCTGCAGGGCTTTAGATGGGACCAACTGGACCAGTGAACCAGAGAATGCTGGGAAGCGTGATCCAGAGCAACTTCACAGGGAAGATGGGGACTCTGGAAGCGCATAATCACTATAATCTGGACACTAATACCAGAGTAAATCTGCAGATTTAGGGGATGGATGTAAACAAAGCCAGAAGCCTCTTCAGGGGTCCCAGGGAAAACTCATACACATCATTTTTAATTATGTTAAACAGGCAGCCTCTGGTTGGTGCAGAGAAACCGATTTCAGAGACGGAAGCGTTCTAATACTTAAGCCTGAAAGCAGTCGAATGATATTTTTTTTTTGGGTAACGAAAGTGGGTTAATGAAAACAAAACAAGAATTACGATACGAGCATAATAGGTATGGCATTAAAATGAGAGATTAGGGAAATTTCAAGTACTATTTTTAACACTTGACTGAAATAGATATTGTGTTTTCTGTCCTTTA
>JAABNX020000053.1:761370-781188 GCA_015163995.2 Mormyrus lacerda | reverse complement strand
AAGGAGAGCGGTTAGAAGAGGCGTCCCGAGATTGAAGGATAGATGAGGGCATGTGTGAGAGAGCGAGAGAGAGAGGGGGAGAGGGGGAGAGAGAGGGAGGATGAGATGGGGGGGGTGAGAGGGCTATAAAAAAACTCAATGGGAGGGAGCGAGATGGCAAAATTTTGCTGAAAGAGTATAGTGAAGATCCCTATGAATTATTGATAAGACTGCAGGTTGACCTTCCGTGATATTCAGGACAAATATTCAACGCGAAGGTGCAGCACCATGGAGGCACTTAGGTGGGTGAGAAACAGCAGCGAGGGACTTCAGAGGACGGGGAGCAGTTTACAGATGGTGCCTGGTGCAGCCATGAAGCTCGAGTCAAATCCTGTAAGGAGGCGGGACTTTATTATTCAGTAGTATACTTGGGGAATTGTAATGTTTTCAAAAGACGCATGACTTTGTCCAGGATTCTGAAGGTTATGTTCATTTATCGCATTAAGTGCAAGCAGGAGTAACTGAAATCATTGTTCATCTAATAGTTTTTTTCCTAAGTCTTTGTGTAACATGTAGACGAGCTCATTGCTAGGTTTGAGGTCTGGTGTGACAATGGCGTTCCAAATTCCACAGCACAGCCTGCCAGAAGAGAAACGACCCAGCCTGGACCTCATCCAGACCCATCCCTGAATCACACCCACTGCTGTCGTTTGACACTTGTTACAGAACAGCTCACCCCAGCCCTATTATCACCGCCACTCCCAACACACACGGAACAGCTCACCCGAGCTGATGGGTACTTTAGAGTATGTCTGCTGTTTACTATAGATATTGACTAGTACAGACTATTTACTTTACAGTGTTGCCTTTTACAGCCTTCTTTATATTGCTGTCTTTATACTGGGAATTCTCTCTAATCTAGAGATCGCCCACTATAGGCTGGGCAAATCTACACGAAGACTCCTCCATCCTTCGGCAACACCACGCTCTGGGAGGCTTCTTTCGCCGGCGATTTTATGCTCATTGTTTAACAAAACAGCCACTGCTCTCGCCCCGCCTATCCTCCTCACAATCATAATTATCCCCGTCGCTATATTAGAGGGGGGGGGCACTCCTTTGTCTCAGACACTACCACCTCTGTGCCAGGCACCATCATCCACTTCTGGATGCTTCTGGAACCTTAATCCCAGTGGTGGGCAAAGGATTCCACAGGACAGCTTTGACCCACAGTCACGAACATGTGATCGTTGAGCCAAGGCTTGCGTACTCCACTGTACTGTTGCCTGCTTAACCACATCCATTTATATCCAGTGAAAGAATTTTGTGCTAGTTTATAGGACCAGTGACTGTCTAGCCCAGAAGGTTTCCACCAGGTACCCCAGTGTCTGACCGATGTACTAGTGCCTGTAAATGACACAGTGTGTGCGTGTCTCGTGATGAACTGCCACCCAGTGCGTCCCTCTGTTTCCTGGCTCCAACCGGACAAGTAGTTATGGAAGATGAATGGATGAAGGACCATTGTAAGTATGACCTTGGACTAGACTCCTGGAGCTTCAGCTGGCTCTGTCTCTGCTCGCCTGGCCTGAGCGCCGATGAAGACCACGCGGGTCATCCTCAGGCCGCCTCCCCGCTCGCTCGCCCGCTCGTTCTCTTAACGGTCCGGCACCCTTGGTGGGGAGAAGCCGGTTTATAGATTCATTGCAAGAATCGAAAAAGAAGGGCGGGATCGGATTATGGATTCCGTGGCTGCAGATGAAAGCCTGCTGAGAATGAGATTAGCCCTCACAGGAGGAGAGGCTGAGAGGCACAGCTCTGGCGAGCAAATACCGACACTGGGGTCTTAAATGAGATAATAGGATGCAGGCAAGAGACTGTGAGAGAAGAGCATCAAGAATGGTGGAACACCCTACGCACTCATATAGCACATTTACCGCTCAGGCCACGTAATGGAATATAAAATGCATTAAATCATATCATAAATCCATCTAGCCATCTTCTACCGGCTAACCCTGCTCCGGTTACGCCCCATCCCAGGCTGCAAAGGGCAAAAGGCCACACCCTAGATGAGACGTACACCCTTCATGCTGCTTCTTCTTTCCTTATACTTTCCGTCACTCTGTTTTAAATGGTTTGCACCCCGAAACCCAAAGCTCTCCATCTGTACTGGTCTGATTTTTCTTCAGCCCTGCAGATGAACACAAAAAGACTAACGAAGGCGATGAGTAATTACCCAGTTCACCTCATCTAGCAAATGTTCCCATTTAATGTTTGTTTTCTTCTGCTTAATTGGACAAGGTATGAACGTGAATGAAGCTGCTACCCACGGCGTGTAATTAACTGCTCGACGGCAGACTGGTGAATTCCTTTGCCAGGCGATGCTGTCGGACAAAAGGTCACCGTGCGACGCATCTGCCCTGGCAGTCACACGCGATGCGCTGCAATAATTTTTGTTGCATTTATGTCACATTAAAAATATCAGAAATGCAGCATTTCGCTTTAATCAATGCTAAACGACAGATACCTGACACTTAGCAATGTGTCTTGCATAAAGCCTAAGCTTAAAACTCCCCCAGTTTCACCCTCAGCCAGCAGTTAACTTTGACTTTTTTAGCATTCAGGCTAATTGTAGTGCGCTAACTGGAGTTTTCTGTCCTCTCGGCCTATTAAGCTATTAAGATTAAAAGCTAGCTGACCACGTTTGTCACCAATTTGCTCAAACGGCTTTCATCTTGCTTTGTCCGCTAATAGTTTGCCGGGTTTCACTGCCTGACATGGAAACGCTAATGAAACGAGTGAGACGTGTTAAATTGGGAATTAATTGCTACTGCCCAGAGACCGACATCATTGTTTCCCAGTGCGTCAACAATGACAATTAAAAAGAAAACACGTGGATTGATGGTCAACAGCGTAAACCCCAGATCGTTAAATCATGAAGCAAAAATTACAAAGACTTCATCACACCGAAAAAGGGCACATTGATATGCAGACAGTATAGGAACCAAATCTGGGCGTCAGCAGAATGCAGCTAAAAATCCAACATGCTGACAATATGAGTGTGATCAGCGGCAGGTGGAAGGCCAGGGGTGGAACGTCTACGGGTTTCTGCATGTAGGAGGGAAAGACACACAGATGCCCCAAAAACGCTGGGGTGATTCTCATAGCTGTGCAGATCTTCTGACCAAGCCACCCTGAAGATATTTTGCCTTTATGAAACAGCCCTCTAGTTTATCGACAGGCCTTCTCGTCAGAACAGCAGTAATAGAGACATCAATGCTCTCGATATTGATGAAACGATAACATCCTGCTGGAGTGACCATGAATGTTTGAATAGCAGAAAGGTGATGCGATACTGTTGTAGCAATGGGACACTGTTTAGGATTCAGATGATAGACAACATGCACCAGAGGTAAAGAAACTTCACTGGCAGCCTAACATTCCAGTCAGAACTGAGCACACAAACTCAGCAATGCCTACGAAGGCCCCCTGAATCATTCATCACATTTGGTATTTTAACTGTTTTAACCTAACCAGGGATTATGCATTAATCAAGAGCCTGGAATCACTGAATGCAGTCCTCAATCCTCTACAAAAGTAGAGTCGCATAATCAGAACCTTAAGAACAGGACTGATACAAATTCAAACGACCAGATCATAGTGAAAATATCAATGTAGATGCATTGGAGGTGACCTTTCCTGTCTCCTACACGAACGTCTACAGATCACAACCCCAGAAAGGGAGGAGCAGAGATCCATGTGTCAGAAATCAGCCGTTAACCTGCCTTAGGGTAATTGCAGAGAGCTGTGTGCCGAACACACAAGGTCACAGCATTGCCCAGCCCTGAAGTCTGGTCCCAGTCTTTTTAAAATCACGCTAAATGAGTCGTGATGCTATTAATGCATCAATGATGTTGGCACCTTCCACAGCAACAGCCCGCTAGACTAATTATCCGACCTGTTGTCACAACGGGAAAGTGCCGCGGCTGCAAAAATACGGAGGGAGCACAAACATTTTGCATCGCAGCGTGAGACTCAGAACCCGTTAACGTCGCTGCAGGTTTTTCAAAGGCGGCCCGAAGGCAAATGTATAGCTTTGATTAAGGTTAGCAATCCAAGGGCTGTTACGTTAGGATACAGCAGAAATCCTACAACCTTTACATTTCTAGAAGGCATGCTGGGAAAAAAGCCACCCTAGGAACACAAAAGCAGGTTGTCTCTTCGTAGCTACTGTACTGTAAGTAGACTTCGTTGTCATGGTCCATAACTACAAATCCAGGACAGAGCGACAGTGATCTTGAAGGCAGTTCTAAGGAAAACAGGGTAAGGAACAGGGAGTCACTATATGGGAAGCGTAGCGATACCATTTCAGGTTTTTGGACTGCAGGAATAAACCATAAATATCCCAAAGAAGACAGGAGGAACATGCCATCTCCACAGCAGAGCCAGAGCAGATTCAGACCCACAGCCAGGGAAGTGCGAGCCTGCAGCGTGCACCGCTAACATATCAGTGCACCGCTAACATATCAGTGCACCGCTAACATATCAGTGCACCGCTAACATATCATGCCACCCACACTGCAAGATCAGCTTTCAATATATTTGGGTTTCAGTCATGTCTAAGTGCTTAAACGCCTTCTTTTGTTGTCTTGTGGGCACATGTACAGTATGTCTATTTCCGGATGCTGTAAAACGTTGTATAGCTTCCTGTTCACGTGAGACATGGCGATGACGGGATCTGAGAAGCTGGCAAAAATGGTCGACAATCAGGAAGACTGGAAATGCAGCTGGAAGTGTGAGGAACAAGGCAATATGTAAATTGAGGGAATCTGCCCTGGGAGGGACAGGCCCAGATTATTTGTTTAATTAAGCTTTAGTCTTACCAAACAGCATATGACAAAAAAAATAATTTTACTGTCAGAGCTGATGCAGAAAACAGAGAATTTGACTAGATTATATTTTATATTCACAGAGAATTCTCTTGGGTTGCAATTAACCTATTTACAACAGCAAAGGTTCATCAACCCTTGTTTCAAAATGTTTAATATTCAGGGAATTGCTTTCTTTTTTTGCTAATTTTTGCCAGAGATCTTTGTCTTTAGATTCACCCGAGCAATAGTGAACACGGCTAAAACACAACACTATATTACAGCCCTGCATACGTGACTCTTTATCCATGACAACAGAGATCCATGACATTACGGGTCCATGAGATCGCAGAGCGCTATATCAAAGCACTGACTCCTGATTAGGAGCTGAGCTGAAATCCTTGACACATTGCCTCAGATTGTCAGACAAAAGGTGACAGTTGAAAAGCAGAACTTTTGCAGAATATCCTGCTACGGCAGATAATTGAGGGAAAACACTACAAAGAAACTCAGGGAACGTTTTTAGTTGTACACCTCAGGCAATTATAAATTAGCCTCCAAAGGCTCTGCTGCTTGTGTGTCTTCATCTAGATACTTTTCCTGAATTTATTTGCAGCATATAAAGTGATGCACCCCATAAGCACAGCTTATTGTCACAAATTCCTGCTATCTACCTTCAGCATGATATATATTTCCAGTACACATGCTATTCAGTACCAACAACACTGGGCTAATTATGCCACATGCCGTGGCTAAAGGTGATATAGAACAACACTTTCTCTCCATATCAGTGTGCATCTGGTGAACTGTGCTAGAATTTCATTATTTACATGTCCAGGGTGTGTAATTCCTTTGGCTTCTCTTCGCCAAACTCTGAGTGCTCTGAGTGGTTTGGAGGTT
The DNA here is from genome assembly GCA_015163995.2 of Mormyrus lacerda. NCBI lineage: Eukaryota > Metazoa > Chordata > Actinopteri > Osteoglossiformes > Mormyridae > Mormyrus > Mormyrus lacerda. The sequence goes on along the minus strand of JAABNX020000053.1, from coordinate 775,447 downwards.
GTGCGGTCAGCTGTCAGGTGGAAGGCTGCCGGAGAACCTTCTGGAAGGGCTTCAGAGAGGATGCTGGAGCCGGCTGTTGATCTGAATTAAACCATCCAATTTATGCTCATTTATGCTAATTGGACTCAGGCCACAGACATGAATTTGGTGGGGGGGGGGCAGTGTCGTGGGAGCTTGGGGGGCACGGGCCTCAGGACCGAGTTTGGTGACTCGCGGGAGGTCCAGTGGCGCTTGGCCTGAGCGTGTTCAGCTTGCGGAATTGGCCAATTAGGACCGTCAGGCGGAGCTCCGTGAAGGTGGGGGCTGGGCGACAGGAATGCGACCTCGCCGCCGTCGCCTTGGCGATGGCACAGACGGGCTCTGTCGCGCCACAGAGAGCACCGCCCTTCACGGTGACATGAAGATCCTTTCAGATGACACACATGGGACGTAGTGTCCTTAACAATGTCACACTACAGAGGGTTACTCTGGGACGCGCCAGGAGGCTGGTGTACCTTTGAGAAGAAAGGATCCAATGAAATGCTCCCATGCAGCGGTTACCGCTGTGCACTGAAAACAAATATTTACATTTATTCGCAACACATTTAACCCGGGTGCCTTGCAGCTTCAGCCATTAATTTTCCAATACCCGACTCAATGGTACAACAGCAGTATCCCCCCAGGAATATGACCCAGTTATATGCCACGTTCTTCACTACCAACGCTACCTGCTGCCTCTTATTATGTAAATGCAATGAAACCATGCAGCGAAATGTCATTGACTTCATTTGAATTTAATACAAATCGAAAGCCTTTGTCCACGCCTCAGACATGCTGAATGTACCCCTGCACATGGATGCCCTCAACTTGCCTCTGAAAATGAATTTTCTGAAGAAACCACTCTAAGCAATTATTGTTCATCTGTTTTCTGGTGGCTTTAACCCCACCCACTTCAACAACCCACCTATGGAAATGCCGAAAAAGATCTAGACAAGCCGATATGTGCATAAAATTCATGATAACGAATAGGGAGAAAAACAAGAAATAACAGCACACCAAACAAACGAGGACAGGCTGGGGGGGTACACACCCCCGAAGGCAGCGACTGGAGTGTGCCAACTGCAGATTCTCTTAACAAGCCACATTACCGCTTTGAACCGCGTCCTTTGTGCCCGTGCCAGGATTCCCGAGGGTGAGTGTGGACTTCAGAGCGAAGAAGGAACAGCGGAGTGACTCTCGCTGTCTTTTAATCAGAAAAAAAAAACGGCTGGGTATGTATATTATTGTGACAGAAGCACCAGCGCACGCTTCAAAGAAAAGCACGCTTTTCTACCCGTGGATACAAAGCGTTATCAGGTTGCTAAGCAACTCTACTCTCTCCTTTACCCCAATCAAATTACCTGGCTTACCTAAACACACAAAAAGCGTGACGTTTACAAAAAAAAAACAACACCCAGAGTGAACTGTTTAAACACACACAGAATGGACAATTTAGATAAACACAACCAGAGAAAATATTTTAACTGGATGCACCCAGAACTGCCAGTGCAAGGAAACATAAGTTTGCACTAACAGCATGTGAGATGTATTGAGAAACTGTACAAGGGGAACTAGTAGCATACTAAGCTAAATATAAAAAAAAAACTAAATATTAACTTGAATAATACTAACACTGCACAGAACACCAAATTATTCACACAAAATTGTATATTAAAAAAGCCTTTTCTGCATCAGCATTTATATTAAAAAAAAAAAGCAATTCAGTCTGTCATGCTAGATCCTGCATTCTGCTTTACCTTGGTATTTAATAACAGCTCCACCAGCCCATACTGTAATAAAGAGTAATCAATGTAAATTTTAACCTAGGAGTCATTATTTCCTCATTTGTGTGTTCAGGGCATACTGATCGATTACATGCCACAATAACAAGCACAAGAACAATCTTGCTCCTTGATAAAATGGACTCCCTTTCTTAGGCTCTGCCATCCATCCAAAAATGAATTTCATTCTCATGGCCACGCTCAGAGGGTGATCCCTCTGGATCCTCCAAGCCCATTTGGGTGGGATCACCGGACATGCTTTCTGAATCCCTAACCAGACACACAAAACCAAACCACCGCTGCTGCTTTTCATTCATAGACAGTCAGGGCCGCTCTACTGCATTTGGGTCGTGGCATTTATCTATAAGCAATGCTTTTGATCGAAATGTTTGTCAAGTTACTGAAAATTTGCGAATATGAAAGTGAAAATGTGGTCACATCAAGGGTACTGAACCCTTATTCTGAAGATTTCCTCAGAAAGTTTCTTCTGAACATTTCTGAAAAAAATCCTTCGAAAGTCTGCTCAGAACACTTCTTCTAAACAGCTCTTCTGAACACTTCTGAAGGCCTATTCTGAACATTCCCTTCTGAACATTCCCTTCTGAACGCCTCTTCAGGATTCAGAATGAGAAAAGCTGCTCAAGACAAAAGTTACTCAGCTGAGGGGGGGGGGGAGAGAGAGAGAGAGAGAGAGAGAGAGAGAGAGAGAGGGAGAGAGAGAGAATATCGTTTAACTATGATCAGAGGACACTGGTATAATTGAAAACCTGAGCGGCTTTTAAAGCCTCTTTCGGTATCTGCTCTCAGCTTCCGGCTCCTCCCCACTACACACCTCCGCCAGTCATGGCCGTTCTCCACACACAGGGGACCCCAAGCACAAGGCGACCAGCAGGACCTGCACTCACAGGCAGGGACACATGAACCCTTTTTGTTTTGGCCCAAGGACCGTGCTGCCCCCCCCCCCCCTTCTAGAGACTGTCTGTTGAATTAAACAGCTCTTGAAAAGCAAGGTGGACTAGAGCCCAGCCACAGTGGAACAAATTGGGTGTGATGGAGGGAGGGGGGGCTGCATGACTATTGTGTCTGAGGCGATGGGAAAAAAAAATCAGAATGTGGGAGAAGAGCTGAAGGACTGCTCTCTGATCACCTGCATGCCCCAGCGAAGGCACAACTGCTACGTAAACGCACGTGAATCCCCCAACGAGGCTCACGCCTTCCACACACCTCGGAATCAGGCCTAATTTCCCCTTCGACACGGAACTCGTGCCTAGGGGTGTGTGTTTTGTGGACAAGGAAACCAAACCTCCAGGTCAGCTTTGGAAACCCCAGAATAAGAAAACCCAAAGGCTGGGCTGCAATGCAGAGACAACAGCAGATTAATTTGCATTATTAATGTCAGGGGACTTGCGAGGGCATGGGAAAACCCATATCATTCTTTTTGATCCATTTTTCATCACTGGTGGACTCCCAGTGCTTAGAAAGCACAGGCACAGAAATTTCAGGCCAGGAGGGAGGTGAATTGATTCCTTTCGATGTGTAAAGAGGCCGTGTGAATGTGCATCTGTGTGCGCGACTGGGTCTTTGATACTACCGGCCATGATGTTACAGCCCTATGCCTTGACAGGTAACCTTAAATGCACATGCTGTATCAAAGCATTCCAGGAAGCATTAAAATGGCCATCAACAGCACCTAGAAATACAGCAGCACGCCCGCGGGAAATAAATCCCAGCCGCGACTCTTCGTCTGATCTTCGGAGTGTCATATCGTGAAACTGATTAAACGCTCCGGCCCAGCGAAATGGGCCGCGTCTATCTCTCCTGCAGGAAGCAGCGCGATAGGCGGACCAGGGGGGTGAGAGATTACCGCGCGACTCACCTGAAAGCGAGCCGGAAATGAAAAGTTCGCCAGCCGGGAGAGCGGGGTGCCGAGGCTGGCGGTGGGCACATCCTCTCCCCTTTGTGCCCGTGGGTAACTGACACTGGCAAGGCCGGCAGCTGGGGACACACGCTGGCTTTGTTCTCTGTTCTGGGCGACTGTAAACAACGGAGTGGCAGAAGGCAGCCATACTAGCTGGCAGGAAAAAAAACATTCCGTCAGCTTGTAATGCTTTTGGGTTATCGCTGCAGAAATACAGGAAATGATGCTTATGGGACTGTCACTGGGAACACTGGGCACTCGATCATCCAACTCGTTTGTCACTATAACAAGACTACACTCTCGTCAGTTATCATGGTTAAATGTTACCTGTGCTGTATTTTACAACTGATTCATTGTTTTTTATTTGTTTTGGAAGGGGATTTGGGTGACCTGTACTTGGGACCTCCTGTATCAGGGCTTGACAGATCAGTAGTGGTCTCCACTCTGTGTGTGTACATTTTGCATGGTTCTCCCACAGTCCACCGAACTGGTAAATCTAAATTGCTCATAATATGTGTGAGTGTCGTCCTTTGAGAGACTGGCATCCCACCCAGGGTGTCCCCTGCCTCTTGCCCTCTGCTTCCTGAGTTAGAGCCCAGGGTCACAGCAACCCCTGTACTGGGGAAGTACTTATGGATGATCATGGATCATTATGGATGGATGTCGAATCAATGGTACAAAAGGTCTAGGTATCCAACTATCCAAATATGGGTGGGACACTGCTCTACACAAATGATGAGCCAGGAAAACGGTAGAACCAGACAAAGAAAATCAAGGGATTCCATCATGAAGGCAGTAATTCCTCATAAACCGAGGTTCTCCCCGAAGCAGTACACGTGAGGACACCAAGGCACAGTACAGACAGCTTGGCCGTTGGGTCGATGACATCCAGCCGCTGGAATGAACTCGGTCAGGCTGGGCGGGGGCTCTGACTGGTGTGCATAGCGTAATTAGCGCCGGGACAATGGCACACCGTATCAGCTATTAAACGTACATCCATATCCATTTAACAAACCTGTGCTTCACCGCAGACGCTACGGCGTGAAAATCTTTTTTTTCCGGAGCGATTGTTCAAGATGACTGAGAGAACAAATGGAGCGAGGCCAAACTCAGGAAACGGCTGCTTGCAATACAGCGAACTCCATCCTCTTTCGTTTTGTCAGCAGCAGGAATCCCTATTCAGGGGAATTCAACACACCGCGGGGGAGAAGCTCTGTACATGTAAGCATATATAGTGAGACAGGGGGCCTAAATCAATTGGCCATCCCCACAATGCAATTCTCTTACTTCATGAATAACATTACAATACAGCATTGCTTTTTTAATCTGCGAACACCTCCATTCAAAAATAGTTACATACCCTACAACCCACATATATGACTGCATGTTGGCTACAGCTGCTTTGAGTAATGCTTACTGCCTATGGCCCACCGGAGCGCCTCCTTCTGGCCCACCACAGCATTGGCACGCTGTACAGAATGAGAACCACTGGTTCTCTTCCCAATCCTGAGCCTGGATGCTTGCCAGGAAGAACCAGCATCCATCCAGATAAAAGGGGAAAATAAGGATTGTCATTCTTGGGAAACGAAGAGGCAGGGATGCTGAGGGGATTCGAATTAGCGCCACGTGGAAAAGGACACAGCTTCACGTCACGATTGATCAGGAGGCACCATCTTCATGCTTGGCCGTTAATGTGATTTGTCTCCTGTTAGGTTAAAAGCGATCAATCTGCCAGCCCGGGGCGGAGGTGAGAAAAGGCTCTCAGAAACGCCTGTCCATCTGCCAGGAAAGGGCTGCATAGAAAGCCCGCCCACGTGGTCAAAGCACTACGAGCATCCGATGGCCGTGTGAACCGAAATCGCTCAAGAGCCGCCAGACCGACCCTGTGATGAAAGCACTATTTTGTCTGCGTGTGATGTCACTCCAAGAGGCCGAGGTATGACTGATCTACTTATGCCTCCGTCTTCATCCAGACACCGACGCAATTAAGCGCGACAAAAGCAGCCCGGCATCTGTTTCAGCCTGATTTTTTCGTCTTCTTTTCATTATGCAGCCGGATCTACAGCAAGCTGGTAGCATAATCAGATTATTCCGCATTCATCAAATTTCAGGCTTACAGTGTCCTCTGACTGAAATAAAGCTTTTTTTTAAAAAAAAAAAAAAAAAAAATGGAAATCTTCCATATTAATTATATTCCCTATCGAATTAGATTTCGATAGGAAAACGAATTGTTTGCCTGTTAAACTAATTTGCTAGTATGGGACACGCAGATGCATTACATTGCTGATTAATGGAGGTCATCCTGGAATGGGATGACCTCCACCTCCTCCAGGGGATTACATTAGACCACAATTACAGGAGAGCTGTGAACAGACCATCTCTTCACATTCACACAGTATTCTGTACACTGTGCGGCTCACTTACACCCTGAAAGGTCCTTGTATCAGCACCTCTGAATGCTTGGCCTGTACGATCACATGTCATATGCTCGATATGAAAAATGTATCGCTGCTGGCCAATCAAATCACTTTTTGACGATCGTGGATTTTTACTATGGATGGAATGCACTCATTCTTCCATCTCCCGACAGCATTTGACATCAGATTGACCAATGAAAAGATGTTTCATGAAGTCATCCGTTTAAGTAGTATGTTTGTACAACTTTCTATGGATCACATTATATTGCGAATTTCGTTGGTATTTACGTTGATAGCTAGCTAATTAACACCAGTTGTGAATATAAAGCGAGATCAGTTTGTCTTGTCGAAAATGACGTTTGCATCACTGACAACACTCCACGTAAGTCCATGTAAAACATTACAGCCTTCACGAACAACTGTGTGAAGATTGCTATTGCTGGTGGCTGTGGCAGCTCATTGCCTTGTTTTAGGTTTATACTGTGACGTCCTTTCTAAGAAGATGTGCTTTTTCTATGCTTGTGAAATAACCATCTTTGGAGATCTGTGTTTTTCATTGGACAGCAGACATTTATCCACTGTATACTAACGCCAACCCTAAACCCCCCATGACTTGATGAATGGATGGGTTGATATGTATTTTGAATGTTAATGAGATACAGGTATGACGGCTAAGCAGCACAGGAGCGTCCGTGCCGCTGGACCCGTGCTTCGACAGAAGGCGTCGCTCTTTCTCCGTCGTCATCATTAGAAAGAATCCCGGGGGGGGGGAGAAGAACAGAAAACACACAGCGCCTACATCTGGGGGCTTGTCACTCACCGTCACCACGACGACCTATCCCCATCACCGCGTGGCGAGGTGAAGCAGCGCGGCAGGGGGGCTCACACCGTCGTTCGTTAGCCTCTCGCTGAGAGTGACTCGCACTACAGTCAGGACAAGGGGGAGGGGGGAGGGTTTAACAAAGGGAATATTAGAATATTTCTCTATGTGTACACACACCACACACACACACACAGACAGACACACGCGCACACACACACGCGCTGCTGCTTCTGAGACCTCGTCCCTGCTGTCAGAGCAGCTGTCGTGTTTCAAGCCTTTGAAGGGTAGACGACTGCTGCCTCAGCAATGTCACCCCCCCCCCCCCCCACACACACACACACACACACACACTTTCTCACTCTCTCTCCCTCTGTGTGTCATTCTCTCCCATTACCCCTTTCCCGGCCACCTTTTTTCTCCTCCTCCCAATCTGTTTCCTTCCCCCATCTATTCTCCCACCCCTTTCTCTCTAACAAAATGAGCTTTGGTCGCATGACATAAAAGCAGGACTGCTAAAGCATCACAATAGTCCGGTGTAGGGGGGAGGGGCTTCCACATCTGAGGGGCGGGGCCCTGTCAGATGATAAGCCCATTGGTTCACTCCCTCTTGCCTTTGTTACTGCACTGATTTTCCATGGCCCCATAACCACGCCCAGAGCCTGGAGCCGGACACGGCACCCAAAACCCACGACCCAAGACCCTAGAATGTCTCCTTCGATTCTGAATCAGTGTCTCTTGTGTTCTGCCCCACTCTGAACCCAAGAAATGTCCCCCCTCTCTTCCTCACACCTCTTGTTCATCATCCTGCACGGCTTTTAAAATAATAATCAAAACAATAAGAACATGCAGGGTGGGCGTGCCTCCCGTCCCGGTCCTCCCGGGGCAGGCACCAGGCTCACCATGATAGAATGGAGGATGGGTTGATGGACAGAATGAAAAAAGACAGGAAAGTTAAATAGCTTGGGGTTCACTGGTTTTCTGTGGCAGATGCAAACCAGGCACTTAGCACAGCAGTGCCCCCACATATACCCATGGCCCATTTCTCTGATTCAGATGAGTGAGCCCAGGGGTACTTGCTGATTTTATTAAATTGAATTTCTCCCTGTCTTTGCGTGTTTTCACACCTCCCGTCTCACAGTATCCGCACAGCGTGCCTTCTACGCACAGCCAGGCCCTCCTGTGTCCTCCTGTTCCTACTGAGAGCCTGTGCTCGCTGAGCCCATATTAGTTAGGATCTATCTGAGCTTGGCATCTCTGACAGAGATACCCTTACAAATATGCTTTTCACTGTTTACCACTGAGAGCCACTAAAATTACATCGTTTAACAGTATTTCCCCCCTCCCCCCAAACTCCAAATGTTCTCCACCTCTCCATCTTCCACTCTTGGCTCCTCCATCCCTCTCTCCATCCCTCAGTCTCGCGCTCTCTTCCCCTCCGTCCTGCACCTCCTTTCTCCCTGCTGTTGGACGGGCTGCTCTCCAAGGTGCTGAATCCTCCAGGGGAACACCGTTCCCATTGTGCATTAATGGCCGAGCATTAAGACGTGTGTAATTACGAGCAGGTGGTGTATCTCTGGTGCCGCCCTGCTGGCTTCAGCTTCGCCCACTCTTGCCATACTTCTCCTGGCCTTCTGACCATGCACTGGCAGTCTCTTCTCTTCTATTGCACAGAGCAGGGCTTGTGAAGCTCAGGAGGATGAATTCACCATTTGATCAAGTTAAAGGGGTGTTACGGGGGAGGGAGTAGGATGTTGTGAATTACATTATATACACCCTAGAGCTCTGTCTTGATTTGTCCCCTGATCGCACCTATTTCCCCTCAGCTCCTGATGTCACAAACAGCCTCGGGCACATCTCGGGCTCCCGTGAGAATGGCTAGACCTTCGGGACCCAGCCAGGCAGGACTGAGTAAGGATCCTCACAGAGTAAGGATCACGCGTCATGTGCCCCAGAAACACCCAGCATCAAGGAGCGGGGAAGACTTCCAAAAGCAAGAGGTCATGAACCCAAGATAAACAGGCAGCCCCTGCTGGAAAGGACATGCCTGACTCAGACCCCGTCTTGCTAACTGCTCTGGATAAGCCAGCTGCAGGTTCTCACAGTATGAAACCTCGGACACACGGCTTCCCCGATAAACAATATGACCAGGGCCAGCCCAACCATTTTCGGGGCCCTCAGCAAAACTTGATTAACCTAGTTGTCATTTGTCACCTTCCTTCCCATTCAGACAGGCTGCTCAAATGGGGCGCCCCCTGGTGGCCGCCAGGCCCTGAGCAGTCACGGTTTGCTTATGCCTTGGGCCAGCCCTGAGTATTAGAGTATTATAAGAACTGGATGTGTGTGACGAAAACAGAGAACGAGTAGATGAGAGACTGTAGGGGGAGGGGGCTGCTGTATCCTTTAAACACTTAAAATATCTTTGGCAAGCACCATCCATCCACCTGTCCCCTTGCAACAGCTGCCTATCTGCTGCAGGATCAAGAAGAGCCTGGAGTTCCATCCCAGGAAGCTGCGGGGCCACGGTGGACAGGAGCCTGACAGCTGTGATATAGTACTTCATTGCCTGCATGTTTACCCCGTCAGTGCGTCTTTATTAAGCATTCTGAATTTGTTTTTATTTTTCCCCCATAATTAAGTCTACCTTTGCTGTCTGTCCGTGGCCTGTTCGCACGAGGACTGCGGGGAGTTAAACCAGCACTTAGCACGGACACATTAATATTTACGAACTTCCAAAAGGTTACGTTATGCTATGCTTTTTCCAAGTTGCCTGCAATTACAAATTCATGTAAATTTTCTCTCTCCCTCCATGCATTGCAACTGGGTAAAGCAATTTAATTTTTAATCACAGCTAGACATTACAGTCAGTTAAGGAGCTAATTAAAAGACCGCATCGCCATTAGCTTAAAAGGCTGATTTGCTACCTTTTCTGGAAAAAAAAATGGTGTTCCCTGCAAAAATAAGTTCTACAAAAAGCCATTAGATAACAGTGAGTCTAACTATTTGCCCTCATTTAATGGAGTTTTGCTCAGCATGTATGAGCCATTTTTGATATTTCTGACCGGAAATTAATAACTCCCTCTTTAAGGTATTCTCAAATTACATTTGAGAATAATTATATCAGACAAATTAATGTACATTTCACTTGTACAGCCGTCAGAAACAAATATTCATGGCTTTACTATGGGATTTTTTAACGGCTTAGGAATGTTACCTTCAATGCACACACGTATGCAAATCTCAGCTGGAAAGAAGTGATTTGGAAGGACGGACAGAGAGATGAAGGGTAACGTTCCCCTGCCCATTACACTAAGGGAAAGACCTTTCAGGAGCTACAACTGCTCACTTTAGCATCTGCTAAGAAACACAAGATGATGGTCGGCAAAGACGACACCTGCTAATAAATGTTTGGCTCAAACTAATTAAAATGGAAAGTGAGACAGAATATATGACCTTTCAGTATATACAGTATAGCATCACATTCAGCTAATTGTTTCTTTTTAATATATTCCTGTGTTTTTTCTATTCTCTTTACTTTTCCTTCATCATTCGATCTTGGTAACGTTGCCTCTCAAGCATGACAATAACTAAACTAAAATAGCCTTCCGGGTATGACCATTTGGCCGAGAAAAGAAACCTCTAATTAAATCTAAAACTTACTTTCAAGACTAATTAACAATAACTGCTTCTGACATTCAGGTGCATGTTGGAAAATTAACCTGGAGAGAAACGAAAATGCCAAATGCAGGGGGTCGTAATGGAGAAATAACACAGATGAAACACTGATTACCGTGGTGTGAGGCTGTAAGTCTGCAGCACTAATGAAAGGGTCATCAATCGGTGAGAAATGAGAGATTTGGCCGACCAGTAGGGGGCGACATGGCACAATCACCTTAGCATGCCTATTACTCTTATCATACCCATTACACCCCAAGCATGGCAATTACAAATCAGCTCGCAGGCCTGCTCTAGGGGACATATTCCAGGCATTCCCTGCCTGTGATTTTCCCCAGAGCCAATTTAGTGAAATCCACACCTTTCCTGATGGTCACAGTTTTACATCCTAAAGGGAAATCTCCCTCATTAGTATGCTTGATATATTAAGCGGCAGAAGCGGCGCATGACTCGCTTTTATACATTTGTTACTGCTGTTGCCACTTCCCTTCCTGGGGGAAAGTGCAAGTAAGGGTTGTGTGGATGGCAAAATGACACAAAACAGGCGATCCCCAGAAAGTGACACTAACAAATTAAAAATATACGAGTGCTGCCTTGTTAGTCCTCTTAGTGAAACATCTCGCTAGACTGCCGTATAGAGCAACACCAAAAAAACACTGCACATATGCAGTATCTCCACTATGCACATCTCCACTATGCACATCTCCCCTGAGTTGATGTGCAACACTGTTAAACTGACAACAGCTTGTCAGAGTTTGCAAAACATCCATCTTCTGTAACTGCTTGTCCTAGTCAGGGTCTGGGGGATCTGGAGCCGATCCCGGAGGCTACAGGCACAAGGCAGAGAACAACCCAGGACGGGGTGCTGACCCATCGCAGGGCACACTCACACACCGTTCACTCACAAACCAGTCACTCAGACACCAGTCACTCAGACACCAGTCACTCAGACACCAGTCACTCACAAGCACCACTGAGGTACCCTGAGCAAGGTACCGTCCCCAAGGACTGCTCCCCGGGTGCTGAATTAGCTGCCCCCTGCTATGTCACGAAAGTCACATATGGGTTAAATACAGAGGACACATTTCGTTGTTGCGCACTGGGAATATTATTTTGAAAATTCATTATTCTAAAAGAACACAATGCAAGTTCATCCTTTTTCGCTGACAGGCCTAGCTTAACTGGGATACGTATCTAATGATTTGGCCCAGATTGGCCCAGCTTTGTTCATCTCATGACATGACCAGTGCAAAAGTACTGGAAGTGGAAAATGCTCAGCATTTAAAATCAAGCATGAGTGCAGCGCCACTGTGTGGCGAAAACAAGAAAGCGTAGAACTTACTATCCCTGCTGCCCCAGTCAAAGAGTTGCAGAAAAAGGATACAATTTCTCCTTACAATGCAAACCAGAAACAAACGTGGCCTACGTTACATAAATTTGTATGCAAGTGTTTACGCTGGGATCCAGTCTAGGGCGCCCCCTGCCTCATACTGTATAAGCTGCAGGCTCCCTGTGTCCCTCTATTGGATAGCAATTATGGGAAACTCTGCGTGGCTTTACTATGGCTACACTTTAGTTCATGTTTAGTTCTCCATGGGGACAGCAAATCCTGTAACTTAACTACCTGCTGCTTTGAAACGGAAATGGCGAATGAGGCAAAGCTCACAGGTAGGTGTCTGTCCCATCTGCTTAACCATAGCCTAGTTTTCATATAAAATGAAAACAAAGAAAGTGATAATACCATATCATGATAATGATGATTGTGTTATATATCAACTATATGCACCAATATGCAACAATTCTGTCAACCAATATCAACCATATCCACAGAACACCGTTTCCCAACCCGGGTGCCGGGGACCTGCAGATAGCCCATGTTGTGGACTGTCTGGCAGGGAGCTGGGAGGAAACAAAAACACGGACGGCCTGTGGGGCCCCGAGGACCAGGTTGGGAAACAGTGCAGTAGAGACGACCAGGGAGACTGTGAGAGGAAACAAGCATAACACAGGGAGAACAAGCAAAGCCCACACAGACACACGAAGCAGGGCTGGGATTCAAGCTTTGAGTAGCAACCGTGTCACTGGGTTTTCTTTAATCGCTCATGTTTAAGATGTACTTTTACTATTCATTTTACCACCACAATTTATAACTAGTACTACCGCAAATAATAACAACAACAACAATAATAATAATAATACAATAGGGTTCCATCAGCTAAGCTACTTAGACCCCTAAGAAGAAGAAGAAGAATTTGGTTGGCCCGGAGGTCAACCGTGATGAAGCCAAAATAGCTATAATAATGCAAGCTGAGTGCTCAGAGCTGCGATTCCAGGCAAGGGCTTCAAAGGCAAGTCAAATGAGAACGCTTACCCCTTCTGCTAATAAAGATTCCCTGTTCCTTTTTTATACTCTGTCTTCAAAGATGAAATAATGCCCACAATCATGAAGGCAATACTGATAAAGAAAAACTGCCTGAATAATCGTGCTCCTCATATTTCTTAAAATATGCCTAAACTAATGCAGATGGGAAGCATGCAATTTAACATACAATCTCAAAGATGATGGCACAGTGAACTGACTATAGAATAAAATTTGAGCCCTAAATTGATAATTTAGGAACACACATTTGAGCCCTTTTTATAGTCAGTGAACTGACTATAGAATAGAATTTGAGCCCTTTTCCACACCTTCAGCTCAAATGACCAGGGAAATGTTTCAGCAAAACCCAATGTGTACAATTCTTATAGTGCTTTCAAATTGCATAATACCTTACTATTATACTGTAATGGCATAACACTATACACAGGTCACTACATTTCTGAGAAAAAAATCCTAATATTATTCTACAGTAATTAAATACTTACCCATTCATCTTCCAGCGTCCTGCACATAACATAAGGGTCCCAAGGTTAGTATTACTTTATTATTTTTGTATCACTTCTTATTGCTTGGCTGGTTTTAAAAATCGAACGTAACATAATGATTAATTACGGTCAACAAATTCAGTTTCCTTTACTGGTGAGATTCCTCTTCATGTTGCAGCATTTCTACTTGTCTCTCCTGTACTGAGGTTATTGCACGTTACCATTAATGTTCCGACCTTCATATTGGTGTAAAACTATGACATTATAACTGTCAAAGAGTGCTGACTGATTCATTTAAAAATCTCTCCTAAAATCTCCATACTATAGGCAGTAGCCATGCAATTTGTTGACTCTACCGTTAGCATAATATATTTGGCCAATCAATGCCTCGTCAACTTGCTATAATTATTCATGAGCCAGCAGTGAAATCTATATAACAGCGGTTCCCAAACTGGGGTGCGCAGTCTGACCACCAGGGGTGCGCGAGAGAATGTTTGTAATGGCGGAAAAAATATATATTTTATTATTTTTATGTATTTATCTTGGGTAAACTTAACATGCCATATTTTTGAGAGAAAAGAAA